>OX123189.2:8661617-9261617 GCA_944739405.2 Euclidia mi
TTTAGTTCTTCCACACTTCTAATATCATGTCCGGTTTGGCCATACACAAGGTCCTTTACACGGCCCCACAAAAAAAGGTCTAGAGGGGTTAAATCCGGTGAGCGAGGAGGTCACGGCACTGGCCCTTCTCGACCTATCCACCTTTCACTGCCGTACCACACACTGTTCAAAAATTGCCGTACGCTGATGGCGAAATGAGGTGCTGCTCCATCATGTTGAAAGTAAAGCCCTCTTATCTCTTCAAGAGGAATACGTTCCAACATTCTTCTCACACGGGTTTGTAGTAATCGCAGATACGTGTCACCGTTCAGTCTGTCCAAGAACACTGGTCCTAGAATTCGGTTGCCGAGTATCCCGGCCCACACATTAACACTAAACCGAGTCTGAAAGTGGTCAGGCCGCACAACACGAGGATTTTCTTCAGCCCAATAATGCGCATTGTGTATGTTGAAAATACCAACCCGCGTGAATGTAGCCTCGTCAGTCCACAGAATGTTGCGGCGTTCTTCTCGAAGCCAATTACAAAACGCGAGGCGAGCCTCATAGTCATGTGGATGCAATTCCTGTACTCGTGTGAAGTGGTGAAATGAAATGAAATGAATATTTATTTCGTGTAAACTTTTTTAAAGTGCTTACGAAAAGTCAAATTAAAATTGTTCAGTTTATACATCATTTATATTTTTGTGTTGAATTAGAGCAGCTCAATCCCAAGCATTTTTATCGCCTATATAATCAGTCATTTTATAATATGCTTTTAAACACAGTGTAGTTTTAACAATAATTTTGAATTTATTTATAGATAAATTTCTTATATTAAGAGGGAGTTTGTTATAAAAGCGTATACACTGCCCCATAAAACAGCTACTTATTTTGTGGAGGCGGGTGCTATGAACTATAAGATTATTCTTATGTCTAGTATTAACAGTGTGTAGATCACTTTTTTTACTAAATGTGTCAATGTTCTTGTGGACATATAACAGATTCTCGTATATGTATTGCGAAGCAACAGTTAGAATGCCTATCTCACTGAACTTTTCTCTTAGAGAAACACGAGGACCGAGGTTGTAAATACCCCTTATTGCTCTTTTCTGCAGAACGAATATTGTGTCAAGGTCTGCAGCATTCCCCCAGAGAAGAATCCCATATGACATAATACTATGAAAGTAGCTGAAATAGGCCATTCTAGCTGTTTCTATATCTGTGAGGCGTCTAATTGTCTTAACCGCATAAGCTGCAGAACTAAGTTTGCCCGAAAGTCTTTCTATATGCGGACCCCATTGAAGTTTGGAATCAAGCATAATACCTAGAAATAAGGTTGTCCCGACGGGCTCAATTCCGGTTTCCTTCAGTTGTACATTGGTTTCCATCTGTTTAACATTGGGCATGGAGAATTTTAAGAGTATAGTTTTCTTATCATTGAGTAATAAATTATTTACATTAAACCAATTAACAACTTTAGAGAGTGCGTTGTTTACTTCGTCAAAATTACTCTGTTGTCTTTTAATATTAAAAATTAAAGAGGTGTCATCCGCGAACAACACAATCTCATGATCGTTCTTTACGTAATAGGGTAAATCGTTGATATAGATAAAAAATAGAAATGGTCCGAGTATTGAACCCTGCGGGACGCCCATTTTTAAGGCAGAACCTGGCGATGTCTTATCATTAATCTGAACCTTCTGGATTCTGTTGCCCAAATAAGAAACCAGGAGATTAAGAGCTTTGTTCCTAATGCCATAATGATATAATTTCCTGACCAGAGTATCATGATGTACACAATCAAAGGCTTTGGACAAGTCGCAAAAAATTCCTAAAGCATCTTGCGACTTCTCCCAAGCTGTAAATATACTTTTGAGTAACTCTACTCCTGCGTCAGTAGTTGAACGACCCCTCGTAAATCCGAACTGTTTCTTGTGAAGAAGATTATGTTTGTTAAAATAACTAAGCAATTGACAAGTATTAATTTTTCAAAAATTTTACTAAGCGTTGGCAATACAGAAATAGGTCGAAAATTAGAAGGGTCTGATGTGTCGCCAGATTTAAATAAAGGTATAACTTTACTATATTTCATTAAATCAGGAAATATTCCAGAAGCGACGCAACCATTGAACACTGTTGCAAGATGTGGAGCTATTATGGTAATAATAGATGAAACAGTCTTCACTGACAATCCCCACAAATCCATTGTCTTTTTCATATTTATAGTTTTAAATTGATAAATAACATCTTTAGTAGTCACAACGGTAAATTCAAAGGCTGCACCACATTCTGCCACGCAGTCCCTAAGAAGCATTTCAGCAGACATGGAAGATGAGTCGAGCGACCCTGTAGTTATTATAGGTATATTAGAAAAAAACTTCTCAAATTCTGTCGCTACTTCCAGGTCCTCTGCAACACTCACATTATTGATATTTAATAAGAAGTCACGGCTGCGTGCTTTGGCTCTGCCAGTTTCATTGTTGATGACATTCCAGGTAGCCTTTATAGTGTTTTCTGATAATTTTATTTTATTTCTCAAATAAATAGATTTTGCTGTACTACAAGCTTGTCTAAATATTTTGGAATATTCTTTTACATAATTAATAAAGTTCTGACTATTATTATAAGTTTTTTCATCATACAGTTCATATAACCTAATCCGGCTTTTATGAATACCTTCAGTTGCCCAATCACTAAACATCAGATGGTCAGTTACATTTAATTTTTTGGATGTAAATACAGTCTGAAATTCGTCATTAATCAAGTCAAACAAAGAGCTATATAACTGATCCGGATGGTCATGATGAGGCAACCAACGCATTTTTCGAGATAAATTATCTTTAAAAGTTTTAAGTCGATTTTCATTTATTGGTATATATTTAATAATTTTTCTCTGGACTTTTGGGCATTTTCTTGGACAACAGATTAACTGCTCACTGTGATCTGACTGAAGCATATTAATCAAAGATTTGTGTAATGGTTTTATATTAGTAAATATATAATCAATACAAGTACCACTTGTGGCAGTCACTCTAGTTGGTTCATAAAAATTATGACATAAATTTTATGACTTAAATAAATTTAAAAATTTGATAGTCGAAGAGCATTTTTCTCATATGTTAACGTTAAAATCTCCACAAATAGCAAAAGTTTTACGGCAATTACAAACTTTGCTAAGGGCATCCTCCATAATAACTAAAAAACTTTCAAATGGTGCACATGGAGGTTTGTATACACTCATAACAATGAACTGCTCCAACTCAACACATGTGATTTCTATTACTCGCTCAACAGAGAGGCTCACAATGTCAGTCCTTTCTTTAAATTTTAGAAATTTGCTAACTATGATTAACGAGCCACCATGGATAAAGTTTTCTCTACTGAACGAGCTTGCAACCTGGTGGTTATTGAAATTGAATATGAACTGGTGGCTTCTTAGCCAATGTTCTGTAATGCATAAAATATCAATATTGTTGCAGTTCATAAACAATTCCAATTCTAACTCCTTACCCATCAACCCTTGTATATTTTGATGCACCAGGCTGATACAATTTTTTAAATTATTTTTTGTAGGTAAGGTTGATGGAGTTGTATTTTTGTCACTTAAACTAGGTACAGAATTCAATGTCTTATTAAATATATTGCCAGAGATTGACTCTATTGTCTCAGAATTCAATTTAAAGAATTTGGAACGGATTCCAAGCTTATATTGCATGTCAAATTTGACTGCTCAATAAAAGCAGTGTGGTTAGCCAAAACCTTGGCTGTGTTATTAAGGACGTATTTACGAATTGACGCGCTGCAATTCTAGGTATTGCGTCTTACTACTACACGTGCACGGCACACACACACAGCGACTAGCGCGAAGCGGCGAAATTATGAGTGAACTGACACGGCTTGATACTTGAGCCTAATATTTTTTTCTGTGTATTTTTTTTTAAACTTACGGTGATTTGTTTTCAAAAAGTCCAAAAGTAGATACCATTGGATAGTGATTGAGTAGTATTGGATGTGGGTTAGGTTAGGTGAAAAACCAGTATAAGCGCATCCCTCATTGTAAGGGAATTCTATACAAAGTGAGGCCATGTTATACTGGATAATATGTCGGCGTGTATGTATTTACAATCTACGTCACAAGCTTTTTGAAAACAAATAATTTAAGACTTATTATTCGTTTTCAGTATCTCCAAAGGAAAGAACGGAACCCTTATTGGATCACTTTGTTGTTCGTCTGTCTGTCTGTTTGTCAAGACCCTTTATCTCTCTCGGGAATATGTGGAGGTATCGAGTTGAAATTAAAACCATACACTCAAGGCTGCGTCCCTTGAAGCTGTGAAAAAATCAAAGTTCTGAGTTATAAAAAGATACAGACGTTTAAGTCGCATAAACGTATATTTCGACACTCTCAAGGGAATCAAAATTCATAGGGTATCCCATTGACCTAGAATCCTGAATTTTTGCTTGCGGCATGGTCTCATAGCACAAATATAGGAAAAAACGGCAAACTGTAAATTTGTAGTTACGTCATAAAATAAAATTTGCGATTCAGAAAAATCTTCGTAACTCAATTCGGGAATTGGACTATTTTCATAGGTAAGTTTCTACGGAACCCTCAGTGCGGCGCGAGCCCGACTCGCACTTGCCCGATTTTTTCGTCTTTCTTATAATAAATTATTTACTTTGGCATCAAATGTGAATGGGTTCAGGAACTACAAATTAGTGACTAAGCGAAGCTAAACTAAGTCCATCTATTTAATAAATAACAAAAAAATCTATCTCAATTCTGAGTTTTCATAGCATTATTATGACAATGTGAAGAAAGTTCTCGTAGACTCATATTTCTTTTGAATCTTGGATCGATCAATTCTGGAAGGAGGCAGTTCTTATAAAATCGAATTAAATGCGTTTCCATATTCTCTTTCCAGAATTGATCATCTTTGTTGATAAGTTCATATTTTATTTTTCCAGGGCCCGTCCAAATAGCAAAAACACAAGTTTTTTCCCCTGTAATTCGTAACTGGCCTTGAATTTGGAAATACCATTTATGTTTCGTGTTTATTACTAATTGGCTCGAATTCGAAGCGTATTTCCAAAAATCATTTTTTTTTGTTTTATCGCTTCTTCTGGGTCCATTCCATATGCCGACGACGGGCATTTGATTTCGACAATACCGAGTTCACATTTTCCATCAGGACTTGCACCAAGAAAAGAAATCTCTTCATCAATTGACAACCCACACTGCATGATTTTCGTGTTTAATACTTTTTCAAGGTCACGCAGTGCGGTGTACTCATTATTTTTCCCATGTTTGATGGATGGTACATTGCTCAAATCTCGTCCATACAAAATTTGCTTTACTAATGGTGCACAATTGGAGTTAGGGCGCCGTTTACAGACGGTAGAAAACCATGAAGCTGTGAGCAATTTTCTTCTGGTTTCCAACCATAAGGGACTGGCACTTTGTAAAATTGTGTCTTGCTCTATCTGGACTTTTTCTTCATGACTAATTTCTAGTTTCAACAAGAACTCTTTTTTTGCTACTTCGTAGTCTTTGTCGTCCATGTCCACTTTTTGGCATTCTTCACCATAATGAACATCTCTACTAGCAGTAGGTTTGACGATTTTCTTTTTTTTGACATTTTTTTCTATTCTTTTCAAATTTAATTGTTGGCGATAGCTTTCTAACTTAATTATTTCATGGTTGGCTTCAGTGCCAAAAATATATTTGTGAACAGTAGACTGTAATAAACCCGAATTATACGATATCACCGCTGCAGCACAGCGACCAGCATATGATCGTCGTTGCGAAAAATTGACTCTTTTTCCGCCAACAAATTTCGCTACTCTGGCGTTAAAACTCTCCACCAAGTTATTCGTTTCGTTATGTACGAAGCTGTAGGCGTGAAACGATAAACGATGAGCCAAATCTTCAACTTTTTGAAAGACTCCATTTAGTTTCAGTTCTGGTACTAAATTTTCAGTACGTTTCTTGATTTCATCGTTACAGAAATATGATGCACATTTTGAATGGTCTCCAAAAATGTGATAAGGACCATTCGTTATATCATTTTTTATATTTTCCATTTTATCAGAAAAGGGAATGTTTTGCTTGACCCAATATTTGACACTACTATCTACGCCCCATCGTATCCGCAAATAATTATCTTTTAATATTTTTCGGGCTCTAATTGGATATGTGGTGTTACTTGATATTGACAAAAGCCCTTTACAGTAGTTTCTGGGCAAATGATTTTTGCACTCGACTTTACCCACAGTCACATCCTCATAAGGCCTGGCATTTCGGAGAATGGCATATGTGCTTGAATCACCGTCTGCGACATATTGATTATAAATAAGGCCATGACTTTCTATAGATTTTTTGAAACCCTCTGTTATAATAACTGCTTCCATCGCAGTAGAAGGCCCCTGGAAATTTTTGAAACACTTGTGTTTCGGTTGTTGTACTCCTTTGGAGAGGGCTCGTGAACAGATGCTACAGGTCTTATTTTTAACTCCATAGTAAAGAACTTTTTTCGAAGAAAAACCAATTATAGCACCAACTCCTGAAGACGCAATGTAATTCGTTCCATACGACCGTTTGGACCAACATGCGTCACCCGATACAGGAATCATTGGAATCCCTTTCTCATTCACGCTTCCAATAGACAGAGCATGATTTTTCTCTTCTTTACCAGCCTCTGCCATACAGTGCTGTGCGGTTTTACTCCACCATCGACAAATTAAATCATGTTTTGATTGATATAATCGTGCCGACATAGGTGGTATATTAATATGACTAAGGACTGTATTTAGCTGAGTAACTCCAGCGCCAATAGTCATAATACCGGCTACGGCTTCCTCATTTACATCCATTTTGTTTGTGGCATCTTTTGAAGTTTTTAATACAAAATTTGTGCCATACATTTGACACTTCATATAAAAAGTTGAGTGTAGCCCAGTTTCTTTTTCATTTAAAAGCTGCACAGTACCTAAATTACATTTAAACATGGAACTATGGTTCCCAATTTCTTGAAGCTGTTCCATAAAATAACCTATTTCTACGACTCTTCTTCCTGATATCTGGTACGGTTCGGGTTCCTCATTTTTCTTGTTCTAAAGTCAGTACAGAAAAAATGATTTGTTATTTTTAATGCAAAAATAGAAACCGAATAAACAAATCATAACAGAAACTTAAAACTCCGTTATAACTTACTTGAGGCATTTCCAAATTATTGTCATCAAAAGAACTGCAACTCGCTTGATCATATTCTTCGGGTGTATCATTCGCAATAATCGTATAAGAACTACTTTCATTCTTTTGCCTGTGAAAAAGGAACATTATGGTAATGAACGTTCATAATTATACATATATTTAAGTATTAATATGTGTACTAACCATCTTGCTTTTTGTACATTAAGTCTAGTAGCACGAAGTTTCTTACGGGAGCTGTTGCCAAACGTCTTAGGCCTTGGCATCTAAAACAACAATTGAGGTATAAGAGGTACAACTATACATATTCATGTTAGCTGGCTATACTCATTTACTAGTTACAATAACAGTCGTCAAAGTACATCTTCGAATCACTACATAAAGTAATGAGGTAAGGTCTCATCATAACTAACACAATAAGCCCAAACTCGATACACCTAGCTCCACCCATTTATAATTAGTCACAGTAGCAGTCTTCAAAGTATACCACCAGGTCACTCCATCGAATCCGGAGGTAAGTTCTCATCACAACGAGCCCAAACTCGATACACCTAGCTCCATTCGTTTACTAGTTCCAGTAGCAGTCTTCGAAGTACACTACCAGGTAACTCCATCGAATCCTGAGGTAAGGTCTCATCATAACGAACACGACGAGCCCAAACTCGATACACCTAGCTCCATTCGTTTATCAGTTCCAGCAGCAGTCTTTAAGGTGCACCTTCAGATCGCTCCATCATGTCCTTAGGTAAGGTCTCATCATAACTAACACAACAAGCCCAAACTCGATACACCTAGCTCCACTCATTTATTAGTTCCAGTAGCAATCTTCAAAGTATACCACCAGGTCACTCCATCGAATCCGGAGGCAAGGTCTCATCACAACGAACACAACGAGCCCAAACTCGATACACCTAGCTCCATTCGTTTACTAGTTCCAGTAGCAGTCTTCGAAGTACACCACCAGATCACTCCATCGAATCCTGAGGTAAGGTCTCATCATAACAAACACAACGAGCCCAAACTCGATACACCTAGCTCCACTCATTTATAAGTTCCATCAGCAGTCCTCAAAGTATACCACCAGGTCACTCCATTGAATCCGGAGGCAAGGTCTCATCACAACGAACACAACGAGCCCAAACTCGATACACCTAGCTCCATTCGTTTACTAGTTCCAGTAGCAGTCTTCGAAGTACACCACCAGATCACTCCATCGAATCCTGAGGTAAGGTCTCATCATAACGAACACAACGAGCCCAAACTCGATACACCTAGCTCCATTCGTTTATCAGTTCCAGCAGCAGTCTTTAAGGTGCACCTTCAGATCGCTCCATCATGTCCTTAGGTAAGGTCTCATCATAACTAACACAACAAGCCCAAACTCGATACACCTAGCTCCACTCATTTATTAGTTCCAGTAGCAATATTCAAAGTATACCACCAGGTCACTCCATCCAATCCGGAGGTAAGGTCTCATCACAACGAACACAACGAGCCCAAACTCGATACACCTAGCTCCATTCGTTTACTAGTTCTAGTAGCAGTCTTCGAAGTACACCACCAGGTCACTCCATCGAATCCGGAGGTAAGGTCTCATCACAACGAACACAACGAGCCCAAACTCGGCACACCTAGCTCCACTCGTTTACTAGTTCCAGTAGCAGTCTTGGAGGTACACCATCAGGTCTCTTCATCAAGACCAGAGGTAAGGTCTCATCATTACTAACACACCCAGCCTAAACTAGGTACACCTAACTCCACTCGTATATTGGTGCCAGTAGCAATCTTCAAAGTATACCACCAGTCTTTGAAGTACACCTTCAGGTCGCTCCATCAATTTCGAAATGGAATGTTTTATAATAAGGATTATTCAAAATTATGAAACTAAAAAAAATCTTACCTTGTTGGTCCGTAGTCCGCACAAAACACGTAAAGTATCAACTTAGGTATGTCAAATATTTTGTATTCCTACAGCGATCTTATTCCACACGAGCGGCTGATAACAAGCGACACAGCGTCCACTCACGACGGCGGCCGAGCGCAGACTAATATTTTTATTTCTATTTTTTATGCAATAACTCAAGACATTGACCAGTAAAATAACCCTTAAATTCAAGCAATTAAGATTCACTCGATAGAGATAAATTTGTTGAAAAACTAAAATTGATTTGATTTTTTTTCTGAGAGTAATTGGAACATTTTGGTAGTTCTTTCTTATACCTTTTTGAGTTGATCATGCCTCCTTACATAAAATATTTTTAAATAAACAAATTTCTGTTATTAAATGGAAGAAAAATGCACCTAAACTCAATACGATATCGTCAATTTTGTGTGAAGAGGTACCGGAAATGATTTTTTACAGTATTATTCACCTAATTTTTCGAATAAAAAATTAATACCATTTGAAGATGAAGGAGAAATCTATCTATGGAAATAATTATTTACATTTAGTTTAGTTCAGTTCTGCAGCAAAATGTACCAAAAAACTACCTATTTTGCTCAGATTTGTAAACGCGTCCTTAATACAATAAGCTAGCGAGGATGCTATTTGTCTTTTATAAAATTGTGATATATAATAATTATCATATGTCAAATAAAAAATTCTAATTAGAGCATTAGAGTCAATAATGTCAATTAAATTATTATAACATGTCATGGTATGTAATTTGGAATTAATCTTAAATCTATAATCATTTTCAGCTTGTGGCAACAGCTTACTGTAAGGAAAAGCAAGTAACAGAATTTTTTTAACTTTTAAATTCAGTAATTGGTCAAAATATCTCTTTATTAAATTAATATTTGCATTTCCTCTTCTCCCAATAAATATAATTATTGTTGATTCAGGACAGTATGATTTAGATAAAATTGATTGCATAATCTGAGAAAAGCTTGCTCCAGGCATACATAAGTTAGTAATAGTCATACCTGTCCTTTGCCTCAACAATTGGCTCATGTTTTTACCTATCTCATCGCTAAACATTAATAGCTTGTCGGTGTTTGTAATGTGGGGTGAGAAAGAAGTGCCAGAATTACAATAAGAATTAATGGAATTAATGGTGCTGTCATCCACTGCAGCAGAGAGTGACAGCAAATCAGAGCAATAATTCAAAGTAGTTGACTGTGAATGACTCTGTGGCGCCTGGCTAAGTTCATTGCCATGAGTATTTGGTAAGGATGGAGCCCTTCCCGATTTAAAAGACGCCACACGTAGTTGTCGCTGACATCGAAGACTCGAGCAGCATCCCTGGTCACAGGAATAAATAGTAATAGAATTGTGACACGGGAGTGGCGCGCGTGCCAAACTATTGCACCCTAGCGCATGTGTTTTCGAACGCATTCGCATTACGCATCGCGTCTCCCTTTCGCGCGCTCAGGAGGTAAAAAAACATTAAATTCGTTACGAATATGCCGTATTGTGCAGTTTCCAATTGTAAAAATAAAAGTGATGCAAAAATATGGAAAAGGGAGGCATTTCATTTCACCAGTAAGTATTTCATTTGAGTAAAAGTTAACATTATTGAGATTCAAACCAAGTGGGCTACTTTTACCATGTTTGTCTAATAAGAACATCATCGTTAATTTCTTCGTTATGTTACATTTGCATTGCTTGAATTATACGATACTTGTTGACATATTTATGAAATAAACACTCAATGTACGGCGAGATACGCGATATTCACAAGATGCAAAAACAATAACAAATCAGGGGCTACGGGTCAAATAGATTGCTGTGATTGGTCAGCGCGCGCTAGGGATTGACGTTCGGTTTATCGTTACGTTTTAAAATCGATAAATAAAAGGAATATTAATTCGAATTAATTATTATGTCTCTGGCTGTCTCTCTCTCTCTCTCTCTCTCTCTCTATGATATAATGTTCGGGGTTTTTATGGATTCTGGTCCCGAAAATGACATCTATTTGGGAATCCAAGATGGCGGACGGGACATTTTTATTAAAATTTATCTGGGTATAATTTTTAGGGTTTTCATGCTTTCTGATCACGAAAATGACATCAATTTGGCAATCCAAGATGGCGGACGGGACATCTTTGATCACGAAATAGATGGTGTTGTTGGATTCCCCATCCTTTTAAACATCGGAGACGATACCCATATAGGTTTTAAAAAAAAATCCCATCCACCATCTTTGATCACGAAATAGATGGTGTTTTTGAATTTCCCATTCCTTAAAATATCGGAGACGATACCCAAATCGACTTTAAAAAAAATCCCGTCCGCCATCTTTAATTTCCTTTCCGTCATCTTTGATCACGAAATAGATGTTGTATTTGGATTCTCCATCCCGTAAATCATCGGAGACGATACACATATTCATTTAAAAAAAAATCCCTTCCACCAACTTTGATCACGAAATAGATGGTATTTTTGAATTTCCCATTCCTTAAAATATCGGAGACGATACCCATATCGACTCTAAAAAAATCCCGTCCGCCATCTTTAATTTCCTATCCACCACCTTGAATCACGAAACAGATGTTGTATTTGAATTCTCCATCCCTTTTAACATCGCAGACGATACCAATATAGATTTTTTTATTTTCCCATCCGCCATCTTTGATTTCCCATTCGCCATCTTTGATCACGAAATAGATGTTGTATTTCGATTCTCCACCTCTTAAAATATCGAAGGCGATACCCATAATGTTTTTTTAAATTTCATCCGCCATCTTTGATATTCCGTCCGCCATCTTGAATCACTCAATAAATTTCACATTATTTAATCAGCGTCCCGAAAATCTCGAAAACGATACCCATATAGATTGTATCCTATTCGTTAAGCCTTTTTTTGCCTTTGACCCAACCCTTCTCGTTTGACCAAATTTATTATTTTTGTCTGGCCCCTAAAAGTTGTGGCGTAATCTTATATAGCCCATAGCCTTTCGGAATAATTGGGCTATCATAGGCAATATCAATTGTTATAATCCGACTGCTAGTTCCTGAGATTAGCCGACATTATCTTTTAGCCTTTTTAGCCTTTTGCCCGGCCACAAAGGGTCGAAGCGTTATGTTATATAGCCTATAGCCTTTCGGAATAACTAGGCTATCGTATGCAAAAAGAATTTTTCAGATGCGATCGGTAGTTCCTGAGATTAGCGCGTTCAAACAAACAAACTCTTCCGCTTTATTATACTAGTATAGATATTCTATAATATAGTCAAAAGTTTTGTAAGATTTCAATATAGATTTTAACTAAATAAATACGTTTTATTTTTATAACAGTATACTTTAACCAAACTATTCATAATAAAACATTTTATATAAACAATAACATAATTTCATTTTCCACAGCTCTCACATCGATAATAATTCCTTAGGGTCCCCTCACTATCTATACGTCACTGTGGGCGGGGCTTGCTGAAATGTGGCACGCGCGAAATGTACGCGATGACGTGACATTCACCATTCTATTACTATTTATTTCTGTGTCCCTGGTGCTCGCAAGAGGATGACGCCGGAAGAACTCCAGCACTTCCTCTTCGAGTTCGGCAGAATATGGAGGCCTGCTTGCGTCAACCGGAGGCGGGTCAAAGCGGCCGTGTTCTCTGAATCTGTACACGGCATCCAGAATGGTATGATGACTGACTCGCACACCAAACCTCTGCTGGTATAAGTTTACTGCATGCGCAGTTATGGAGTTACACTCGCGATAGCACAATACCATTTCAAGATATTCTTGATTAGAATACCGTCGGCGTCTGGGAGGCATTCTTAAAGAAAGCGCGCGCGATATTCCCGTGACTGACAGCTAAAACTAACTTCCGACTTGCCGAGCGGACGGGCGCGGGGCTACTGGCGAGCGGAAGGAAGCGGGCAGTCGGCGGCGCGTGCGACGAACGGGGTAGTGCGGGTGAGGGTGGGGGTGCACGGGGCGGCGCTTTGATGACTGAGTAGCCGACACGCAGCGGCGTTGTTTGATAAGAATGGCAACAGTGTATGAACGGCGCGTTTGCGTAATGAATGAATTGAATTCGGTGCGGTGCGGCAACAGCTAAGTCTACGGGTGGTTTTATGCTAATAAATCAATTAAAATTGATATGTACAATTTTTTGTATGAAAAAAATACCTATGACAAATGATCAATAATTTATCTTTACTATTGTAATCTATAAACACAATACTGCCTCCCATTGCAGCCGTGGCAGATATTTTTATAGCACCTTGTATACTAAATTTATCGTCGAAAAATCGACTAATACTAAATAAGTTTACGAATATAAGGCACATTGGTGGCAATGTAATGCGAGATAAAATCGATGCTTTACAATACAAATAATTCTTAGTTATCTTAATACTATACACATATTTCTTACTATACTACTATTTTATTAGTATAGTAAGAAATATGTGTATTGTTATTTTATAGTTATTATTAAACGCTTTCTTGTGATGTTAATCTGAAACAAAAATGTTATAGATTAGTAATGCAGACATGGAGATCATCAGTGTTGATGCCAGTTATGGAGGCAGTACTCATGACTTATTCATGTGGTTAAACCATCCACTAAAGGCCCATTTAGAAGAAATTTCTGCCAGGTAGTCTATATGGTTATCTTATTAGGTATGTGTTTATTTTCATTTATACATATTAAATTAATAAATGTGATAAGTTTTTAGATTGACATGGTCACTAACACTACTATTATTGTTATTAACCAGATTAAGCAAGGTAAATATTCCAAAAAATATGGTAAAAAACATGGTAAATATTCCATTAATAACAATAATAGTAATAAATATGGTGATTATCTAATTAAACAATTCAATATAATTTTTTTAACGAAGTCATTTCACCACAGGCATTCAGTATGTATTTTTTTTCCAGGTGATTCTGGATATCCCCAAAGGAAACACATGATGAAAACACAACACCATGTGAGGACTAGGAATGTTATAGAGCAGACCATTGGGCTGCTTAAAGTTCGATTTAGATGTTTGCTGGTGCACCGTGTGTTGCATTACACACCACAAGTAGCAGCGTCTATTGTCAATGCTTGTGTGGTGTTACAAAATATGTGTATACAATCACACATAGAGACACCACCAGTACTTAGTGAGGAAGAAGCTGCACAAGAGATGGTATATGTATATATGGGAGTCATCTCACAATCTACAAGCAAGTGGGCAAAATGAATTAAATTAAGGCCTAGCTGCAAGGCAGGCTGTTGTGTGTCGTCTGTGGGAGGCACATAATGCCACAAAATAACAATAAATTTTTAAAAATACTTTTTCTCAATAGATAATTTTGCATTTAGTTTTTATATGTACATGTAATTAACTTAGTCTAGTGATATAAATGTAATATAAAAACAAATAAATTTTAAATTTTGTACATTTTATAACGTAGTATCTTCTTGGGTTTTATGCGAATGTTACACATTGAAATTAAACTACAGTTTATGGATTTTATCGCGATGTATTGGTTTCACTAAGTTATTACATTTGATCATCACGACATCATTATGACATCTTAATTCTATTAATAACCAAATACAATTCGCAATGGAATTAGAAGCAAACAATTCTTTAGCTTTCTTAGATGTACTTGTCATCAGGAATAAAAACAACTCCTTAAGCCATACTGTGGATAGGAAAAGACCCATACAAAAAGTTAAGTAAAAGTTAGTAAAGTTAGTAAAGTTCTTACATCCCTATCAGCTCATAAAAATGTACTTATTATGGGAGACCTCAACATTGATATATCTGCTAGTGACCGTAGCCAGCATGCTCATGAATATCTTAATTTAACTGCCTCTCATGGGCTCTTGCCCACACATCTGTTTCCCACTCGTGGTTCGTCATGTTTGGATCACGTACTACTTAAATCGGACTAAAGAACAACGACATTAGTAATTGATACATACATCACTGATCACAAACCAACTTTTATTAATATTGAACGAAATCTCTCAACTGCGAAAACAAGACTAAATCACACCAAAGTCGATTACTCGGCTGTCGTTGCAGAAATCTCAGAAACCGATTTCAATGACATTTTGAATATTGAAGATGTAAACGCAGCTGCCGATCTATTTATTGATAGAATTGTCTGTATAATAAAAAAACACTCCAAATTGACACACATAACATCAAAATGCCGAATAATTAAACCATGGATTACGAGGGGAGGTTAATGACTTTTTTGCTGGTATAGGAAAGCAACTTGCTGAAACATTTGACTCCACTGCATCTTCCTTGGACCACCCGGCTGAGCTTGGACCATTACGCTCCTTCGTGCTTTTACCCACGGATGAGTCCGAGGTCAGAACTTTGATTCTGGGTCTGAGGCCGGATGCGGCGGCGGGTTGGGACGGTATCTCGGCGCGTCTTTTAAAATCTTGCCTGACATCATTAGCACCTGTTATTACGTACATTTGTCATTCCTCTATCTCCATGGGCTACTTTCCCAAGGCCTTTAAAAATGCTATAGTTCATCCGATTTTCAAAGGTGGGGATAGACATAGTGTCAATAACTACAGGCCTATATTCATCTTGCCAGCAGTTTCCAAAATTCTAGAGAAAATAATAAACAAACGTTTAGTTCACTACTTGAAATCACGAAACATCTTAGCCCCAAATCAGTATGGTTTTAGATCTGGTATGTCTACTGAGGATGCTGTTGGTTCCCTCGTAGATCATACTGTAGCTATGTTGGATAAAGGCAAGAAGTGTTTGGGTATTTTTCTTGACATTCCCAAGGCTTTTGATACTATGTCTGTTCCACACCTACAGCTCAAAATGGAAGCCATTGGCATCCGTGGTGTCACTTTGAAAATCTTTCAGGACTACTTAAGTGACCGATCCCAGACAGTCACAATTAATGGTTTAATGAGTGACAGGAAGCCCATCACTTTTGGAGTACCCCAGGGCTCGATTTTAGGACCAACGCTATTTTTAATTTATATAAATGGCCTATGCAAGCTATCTCTGCCAAACTGCTCAATCTTTACCTATGCGGATGATACGGCTTTACTATTACATGGTGACAGCTGGACAGAAACATATAAATACGCCGAAGAGGCTCTGAAAATAGTGATGAACTATCTATCTGCTAATATACTTAAATTAATCTAAGCAAAACAGTATATATGCCGTTTTCATTGAGTACCTCTATAACAGGGCAACTTGATACACCTATTCTTAAAGCCCACATCAATTCATGCTGTCCAGGTTCTCCTAGGTTGCAGTGCAACTGTCCGCAAATAAAAATGACTACCGTAGTTAAATACCTAGGTATCCAAATTGATCACTCGCTAAATTGGAAGCTACATATTGTTACGAATTGAAAATAACGCCATCTATCAGTGAATGGGAGAACTACATGAGATTAGATGTATCGGTTGTTTAAGGCTGTTTCATCTATCCTCTAATAGATGGCGTAGGTGTAAATAGAACATTTACGCAATTCTAGAAACACCTTACACGTTTCCAGAAATATCGTGAGTCGTCTCGAAAAGCCTAGTGATGTTATCCGGCCAGTATAAATAGAGCGGGAGCGAACGGACCGGACAGTAACAATTGAATACGGAAAGCGATCAACATCAAGCGAAGGAAGTAATTCGGAAGTGTTTAGTGGTGTTTAATTAGTGTTGTTCTAGTGGTGTGAATAGTGTGTTTTACTAGTGAAGTGAAAATTAAGTGTGTGTATCTAGTGTTATACTTAGTGTTTGTGTTAGTGAATAAAGTTCAGTTTAAGTGGCATAGTGTATATAATTTATCACGAACCCCAGCTCGTAACAAATTGGTGTCAGAAGTGGGATAAATTATGCCGGTTATGCCGAAGGAAGAAACTGAAGGTGTGCGTACCAGGAACCAGCGCCAGCAAGACCTGGACCAGAGACGCTTCGGAGACGTTCCTTCTCCATCGTCTGGTGGACCAGGCGAATCCGCGGATGCAGAGGAGCCTACAAGCGCACACTCCGTGGCGGTGCCCGACATCGCGGCTCTGATGACGTTCATGCAGGAGCATGCGCGCCGCCTGGAGGAACAGTTACACCGCGACAAGGAGGAGCAGGCCCGCCGCCTGGAGGAACAGCTACAGCGCGACATGGAGGAGCAGGCTCGCCGTCAAGATGAGCACGCGCGCCGCCTGGAGGAACAACTACAGCGCGACAAGGAGGAGCAGGCCCGCCGTTTGGAGGAACAGCTGGTGGTGATGAAAGACCTCAGCGCCGCTGTAGGGAAGGACCTGAAGGTGGTAAAGGAGGAGCTCCAGCAGCACGAGGCTCGTATCAGCGACGTGGAGAAGCTCGTACACGACCAGCTTGAGACTCGCGTCGCCTCTATAGAGAAGCGTGTACACGACCACCACGAGACCTGTGTCGCTGAATTGGAGAAGAAATTGCGTGGGCTTGAGACCAACGACGTTACACCTGCAGCTGTGGCGCCCTCGCCTCGTTGGTTTAAGGTTCCACCCTTTGATGGCTCGTCATCGTGGGTTGCATACAAGGTTCAGTTTGAGGCCGTAATGCGAGCGAATGGGTGGGACAAAGAACAGGCCTTCACCGCCCTAACCTTGGGCCTTCGTGATCAGGCCTTGACGGTGTTGGAGGCACTCGGGCAAGACGTCACCTACGAGAAGCTTCTGGAGGCGTTGGAGGCGAGGTACGGATACGCGCATCTCGAACATGTGTATCGTGCTCAACTGAAGGACAGGACACAACGCACCGGAGAAACTCTGCAGCAGTGGGCTCTAGAGGTGGAAAGGCTGATCAGGAAGGCATACCAATCGTCGCCTGCGCTCATTGACGGGAACCTCGTACAAGCGTTTACGGATGGGATCCGGGACCTGGAAGTTAGAGCAGCGGTAAGACTTGGGCACTTCAAGTCCCTGAAGGCAGCCTTGGCCTACGCTCTGGAGGTGGAAGCAGCGCGTCACGAGGATCGACCTTACCGTATCAGGGAAGTTGTTTCTTCACCACGGTGCTACAACTGCGGGGAAAGAGGCCATATCCGCTTGAGCTGCCCAAAGCGTAAGCGGCACGTTGGTACCCTGTCTCCACCAAAGGGGTCACCTGACGTACCTGTCTGGCGGCAAGAGCAACGTAGCGCAGATGCTCTGACAAGTAGGGCTTACCCCGACCAACGCAAACACTGTGCAAGACAGGAAGCGAAGCCGGCAGTGCTAGTAAAAATGTTGAAGACGGATCTGAGCGACGGATGGAAAGAAGCTTTGCAGAGTGCTCAGCAAGAAGACAAGGACGTACAGCCGATTCTCGAATGGAAGAAATCAGGCGCGCCTAGGCCCAAATGGAGTGATATCGCAGCAATGAGCCCCATCACCAAGAGTTATTGGGCACAGTGGGAAAGCTTGGTCGTCCAGGATGGAGTTCTGTGCCGCAAATGGGAAAACGCTCGCGGTAACCAGTGCCATTTGCAAATGGTAGTGCCCAAAACTAAGGTGCCGGAAGTCTTGCAGCTCTATCACAATGGTGCTTCGGGAGGTCACATGGGAGTTAAGAAGACCCTTACTAAGATCCGGGAGCGGTTTTATTGGCTCCACTGTCGAGATGACGTCGAGGATTGGTGCCGCAAATGCACAAGTTGTGCGGCTGTCAAGGGGCCACATACTCGAAGCAGAGGTGCATTAAAGGTGTACAATGTGGGAGCTCCATGGGAGCGCATAGCGTTGGATGTCGCTGGGCCGTTTCCTGAGAGCCAGGACGGAAACAAATACTTCTTGGTTGTGATGGATTACTTCACGAAGTGGCCTGAAGTGTTTGCAATCCCAAATCAAGAAGCTACCACAGTGGCCGATAAGCTGGTGCATGAAGTCTTTTGTCGGTTCGGGGTGCCCTTGGAAATCCACAGCGATCAAGGCCGGAACTTCGAATCTGAGGTATTCAAGGAGATTTGTCGCGTAATGGGTGCACATAAAACCAGGACCACGGCTTATCATCCGCAATCAGATGGCATGGTTGAACGGTTTAACCAATCACTGGAAAGGTACCTGGCGAAGGTCGTGGAGAGCAAACAAAGAGATTGGGACAAGCACATCCAACCATTTCTCCTGTCATATCCCAGTGCGGTCCACGAAACTACAGGAGTAACACCAGCTTTTGCCAATTTCGGTAGAGAGCTCCGTTTACCTGCAGACCTTATCACCGGTATTCCACCAGAATCTCCACGCAATATAACGGATTACGCAACCGAGCTACGCAACAGGATGAACGACGTATACGAGCACATCAGGGAATCTGGACAACAGATGTCTGAGAAGATGAAGACTCGCTACGACCGGAAGGCAAACAACAAAGGCTTCGATGAGGGATCATTGGTGTGGCTTCATAACCCAGTACGAAGCAAAGGAAAATCGCCTAAGTTACAAGCCAGATGGGACGGGCCATATCGCATAATTACCAGGATGAACGACGTCACCTATCGAATCCAGAAGGGGTCGCGAGGTGCACCGAAGATAGTTCATGTGGACCGGTTGGCTCGTTACTATGGGTCTAACGATGTTCGAGACGAACACGTTTAAGAGGGAGGCCGTGTTACGAATTGAAAATAACGCCATCTATCAGTGAATGGGAGAACTACATGAGATTAGATGTATCGGTTGTTTAAGGCTGTTTCATCTATCCTCTAATAGATGGCGTAGGTGTAAATAGAACATTTACGCAATTCTAGAAACACCTTACACGTTTCCAGAAATATCGTGAGTCGTCTCGAAAAGCCTAGTGATGTTATCCGGCCAGTATAAATAGAGCGGGAGCGAACGGACCGGACAGTAACAATTGAATACGGAAAGCGATCAACATCAAGCGAAGGAAGTAATTCGGAAGTGTTTAGTGGTGTTTAATTAGTGTTGTTCTAGTGGTGTGAATAGTGTGTTTAACTAGTGAAGTGAAAATTAAGTGTGTGTATCTAGTGTTATACTTAGTGTTTGCGTTAGTGAATAAAGTTCAGTTTAAGTGGCATAGTGTATATAATTTATCACGAACCCCAGCTCGTAACAATATTGACAAACTGATCTCGCGAGTTCGGAAGCTAATATCCATTTTCAAAAAGCTACGGATTTCGGCCGATCCCACTACGCTTAAAATGGTCTACTGTGCTCTCTGCCAATCCGTGCTATCATATTGCATCACAGTGTGGGGTGGAGCTCAGAAGACGCATCTGCTAAAACTGGAGCGAGCGCAGAGGGCTGTACTCAAAGTAATGCTTTCCAAAAATTACAGATTTCCTACCACATTACTATACGCAGAATGTAGGGTGCTAACAGTCAGAAAACTTTTTGTACTCCATACTATTCTCAGAAAACATAGCACTCTACAATATTATGCAAGTTATGCTGGGGATCGTCGGTTCTACAAAGTTTGTCCTACATATAAAACCAACACAGCAACTGCCCAACGTCATTATCACATCCTAGGCAATTTTTTATATAACAAAATAAAAAAAAATTGTGACATATATCATCTTCCCAGATATACCTGCAAAGCCACTGTTTGCAAATGGCTTCATACTCAAAATTATGAAGAAACAGAAGAATTATTAAAGATCTCAATTTTATGATTTGCCTACCAATTTTAAAAAACGCAGAACATATTCAAAGTCTACACACATTCGCACAAACCCACACAACACACACGCACACACATACACACACACAAACACAAAATATGCTAAGTCTGTGAAAAGTAACCATAGAATATCAGTTACCTCACTTACAGCTAACTACTTAGAAATTTAACATTTTATTCTAATTCTGTGTTCTCATTAGAAGCAATGTAACTGCTTGTAAATAATTATGTGAAATCTGATACCCACAACACAAGTTAAATCTTACCGTGGGTACCAGAGCCGCAAATACTGCTTACTTTGTTATATTCTCTTACATTAATAATATTATTTATGTTGTTGTACCTACCTGTAAGTGGTTAATGTACAATTTTCTGGAAATTAAATAAAATTATTATTATTATTAAATAGGTACTTAAACGGTGACTCTCACCACCATCCTAAACAGTTAGCTACTGTAGGAATGTCTTTGTTTCAGAGAGCCTGAGGATCTGTGACAAGAAACACCTGGACGCTGAGCTTCAACATGACAGGCAAGTTCTGCATGACAACAAGCTCCGACCGCCACGCCACTGTCACAGATCCCAGAAGAAAGAAAAATCTGCCACAGTAGAAAGACAACCTACTGTCCTCCCATACATCAAGGGCGTGACCGACAAAATTGGCTACATCTTGCTGCGAGCTTCAATCAAAACATACTAGCCACCAACGAAGATAAGTCAATTATTACCAACATTCAAGTGTCAGTTACCCTTACAAGAGGCCGGTGTCTACAAAAAAAAAACAAATTGACTGTGAATGTCGGCTCTCATACATTGGACAAACCAAGAGAAGCATAGGCATTCGACTTAAAGAGCTGACATAAAACATAAACGCTCAACAAAGTCTGCTGTGTGTGAACATGTGGAACAAGGACCCAACCACTACCTGCGATTTGATGAACCACAGATATTCTCAAAAGAACATCGTTTTCTTCCAAGGATGATACGTGAGGCTATTGAAATTAAAAAACACCTTAACTTAAAAGGGAAGATAGTTGGAATGTTCCTTCAGCTTGAGACCCTGTCATAAGGCTAATGAAACCCAAGAAGAGCAAAGTCACCAGAAGACCTAAGGATACAGTGAGCTCATTCTGCGTAAATAGTAACACCAATACATGAAAAATGTTCGGGTACTTCGAGATAACTTATACATTCAAGAAAAAGACAAACATCACCTCAGTCTGCCGTGAACATGAATCCTGTAAAGAATTCGAAACATCGACTAGTAATAAATTAAAAATGTAGTTTCTAGATCATTCGGTTCAAATGAAATAACTAAGTGAATCCGCAAACTGTAGTTTAATTTCAATTTTATAACACGTTATTTATATTTTTCCTGTTATATAAGAATATTCCTAAATAATAAAGTAGTATACTAACCTACTTATATTGTCTGCTATTTTGTTGATGGCATTTAACATTTGTCTCAATATGTCATGGTTGGCCTTTTCTATTTGCAACCTTTCCCGGCTTATCTCTACAAGAGATCGCCGGGCTTCTTCAGGTGTCATCCGTGGTACTCGATTTCGACGCCTCCTTACAGGCGGTTGGCGTCTTGTTTGGCTAGTAGAAGGTTGTACAACAAAAATCCGATTGGTAGTGGTTTCTTGTTGTACAACTACTTCTTGCAGTAGTGATGGTGAGGGAGGTGCTTGGTAAGGCAATGTTGGTGATAGCGGAGTGAAAATC
Source organism: Euclidia mi (assembly GCA_944739405.2). Taxonomy (NCBI): domain Eukaryota; kingdom Metazoa; phylum Arthropoda; class Insecta; order Lepidoptera; family Erebidae; genus Euclidia; species Euclidia mi. The sequence continues at coordinate 8,684,077 of OX123189.2, forward strand.
AGTGTAGGTGAAGGAACGGGTGAAGTTAAAAATGGTATGGGCGGTGTTGTAGAAGGTAGAGCTTGTGGCCGCTCTTGGTTCGAACTCTGTGATAACTGAAATATGGTAAAATATACATTATTTTTATGGATTTCTATATTTACAAACTTGTAGTATAAATATAAAAATCTTAATAATATACCTACAGTTGGCAATGGATCGACTTGTATGTTAGGTAATCCAGCACCAAAGTCACTGCCAAGGAGTCCTATATATTTCAGTTCAATATCATTTAATGGAGGAACACTTGAGCGTCCACCACCGGTGCGGTTTTGAGATGCTCTTACCAATGCCACTTTTTTCTTTAATTTTGCTTTATAATCTACCCAATACTGAAAAGATAAGTTTATCTATAAATTTTAAGAGACTGGTGTGATAAGTAGTAAATAGTAATATAAAAGTTGAAGAAGGCTCCCGACAAGATGGACCGATGATCTATGACCACCATGATTGTAAGGGTTGCAGCAAGCCGTTAGATGCAAGCGGGTCAAGACCAGCCTTTGTGGGAAACCTTGAGAGAGGCCTATGACCAGCAAAAGACGTTTTTTGGCTGGTATGATAATGATTAAACTTATTACAATAGCAAGTAGGTACTTACGCTAGACCATCCTTTCCCATTTTTTATAGCACCTTCTCCTTGCGCATTAAGTGCATTAGCCACTGCATCCCACAACCGCTTTGAGTGCCCACGGTCTTGGGCTGATTTATTGTAGCCCGTGGCGAGTTCCCTATGTGCCTGAAGAAACTCCCACATAGCTTCTAACTGCGTAAGAGTAACGCGACGTCGTGTTGAAATATTTTCATCAACTAAGCTGTAATGATACGATTTCAATCATAGTTTATCACGACAGTAGCAACATATATACATTAAAATGAATAAAATACATACGCCATAATAAGCACAAAGTATTAGTTTTTATAATAAAACCACGGAGTTATAATCACAGAAGTTTCAGATGAATAGATTCTTTATTATGTACAAATTGCCCGCGTTTGCGAAATTTAGGAACGTTCGGAAACCACCTGTCACTTTCTTATTAAATTTATTATCCAGATTGCGGCGGGCTTAAAATGATCATATGGTTGGATGGATTTTTTGTAATTATGTACAAACATAATTATACTAACCATTTTCTTAAAGTAATGTTACATAAAACCTCCGTAAAATAAACCGTTACTTACCGATAAATAGTTTAGTTAAGTTTTTGAACGAAGCAGTGTCAAGTAACATATCAGCCAGCTATAAACTAGCCAGTATGAAGTCGGTCACCTTTTAAGAAGTCGTAATACGAAAATAAACCAGACTAACTTTTGGGTTGGCTGGAACTACGCTGGTTTGTTAAGAGTTTGTAATACGGCCCCTGGACAGGTCCGGTTTTGTTCACCTGCTCCTCATTTATAAATTTAGGTAAGTACCTATAATGCTAGCTTCAAAATCAGCACACCTAACTAACTTTTGGCCCCTATCCTATTATCTCAGGAATAGACTACAAAAAACCTTACGGTCATCCAAAGGTTATGTTTTTACCTTTTCGTAATACCTAGTTTAGGACAAGCAAGTGGTTACAAAGACAGGTACGCAGACAGTTTTGGATTTAAATCCACGGCACGCACCAATGACTTTTCGAAGTTATGTGCGTATTAAATTGTTAATTATCGCCTCCTAAACGGTGAAGGAAAACATCGTGAGAAAACCAACATGTCTCATAGTTCTCTATAATGTTCCTGAGGCATGCGAAGTCTGCCAATCCGTACTTGACCAGAGTGGTAGACTATGGCCTCACCCTTCTGATAGTGAGAAGAGGCCCGTGCCCAGCACCAGGACCGATTTTGTACAGGGTTGATGATGATGAACTGATATATCATTTTCATATGATTAGCATTATTAAGTAAATAGTGCATTATCAGACTTACGTTTGACTTTTAGCCGGACTGTTCGCCTCTACATCAGCTTTTTGCTTAATGCTATAGTCTTCTTCACTTCCAGACAAATCAGTAGACACCCTGAAAATTTATTTGTGAGATATGATTATTTTAGGTTACAGATAGTTCAACTCAGTTGTGCGCGCGGCCCTATGTGTGCGTGGGCTTGTAAATATACATCTTTCATTCGTGTGGCAGTGACGCAAGACGTGTTCTTATCGCTTTTTCTTACGGGTACAGTCGTTTACGAAAATGTCTAGTTCTTCACGGAGAAAATATTTAAGGAGTCAGGTAAATATTTTTTAATTTTAAATTTAGATGTAATTAATATTTACTATGATTCTATATACGAAAAATTTATCCTTGTTGACGTTTACGTATTATTGTTTTAGACTCGAGAAACCATTGCTAAGGTATAGGTACGAATTTCTGAAAATAGATGCGAGAGATATATTGGAACTAGTAAGTGATCCAGTTTGCAGTGCAAGTCCAATTTTAATATCGAAATTAAGTGAACATTTAAATAGCGTACGGAAAAGAACAGCAGTGGCAGTGGGGGTATCAGAGAGAACAATAATTACTAATATATTGGCTGAAGGAAAAGAATCTGACTCTAAATTTAAATCTCCGCATAAAGACCGTAAAAAACGTTAAAGAAGTTAGAATTAGACAACTTTAACGTTGATGTTATATTATACGTTCCACTATTCAAAATTACCATTTAGAACATCGCGAGTTACCTACCTTGCTTAAAGTTGAAAAGAATATTTCAAGATAAACTTAACTATAATAATAATAATACCCCTCTGGGGCAGTCGTTATCTCATCATGAGACTAACGCAATCTCAGAGAGCAGACTAACAGCTTTCAAACATCACCTTTGTCTTGTGATATATATTACAGGATAGAAAGAAAGCTTACAAACCGCAGGGCAGCTTTGTGGCGAGCTGAATGTGTGTGGCGACACTGCGGTCCCGAATACTTCAGGGAGTCGATCAGGGCCTCGTCTCCGGCTTGCCTTTACTGGCTGGTCGGAGTGGATTTCCAAGAGCGCCCGCAGTACTCACAACTCTGGCTTACCTTAGTCGGCCGGCCAGAGGGAAGTCGCAAGAGCTATTTGCTCGGGGGTGGAAGTGTCATTGTCAAGGGCGTAATTACGGGGAAACCCGCTCCGGGTCACGACCCGCGATGGCGAAACCGGTGCCGCACCGCTCTACACCCCTAGCCGCTCACACCGGTGTTGCCCTCTTGTTGCCTTTATGGTAGAGTTTGTTTGCCTTGGCGGCTATTTAGAGAGGGTCCATCTAGTGAGCTGGCGAGTCACCGTCTGCCCCTTTTCGACGTACTGTAAGAGTACTGTTACGGACGGGGTAACGGGATTGGAAGAAAACACCGAGTAGCACTGATGACACTTTATTCGACTTCACACACGACGCGCCGTTTATTTTCGACGCGGACAGCACCAACACTAGTGTCTTTTGCACTGCACTTTTCACGGCACTTCACTGCACTTTACTGCACTATGCTTTCACTTCACTTAATTTTACTAGTTCTTCTTTCTTCCTTTTACTTCTTCACTTTACCACTTTTCAACTTTAACTGGCGCTTAGCACGTCTACACCGCCTTATATACCCCTAGGAATGTTCTAGATCTACTAATTTCGATTGTCTTTTCGTTATTCAATTGTTTTTCCATCTCCTGTCTCTTTTTAACCTTTCCATTCCTTCCTGAAGTTTCTAGAATTTTCTAATTTTTACTCGAAATATTTAAATAATCTTTTTTTTAAATATTTGCCAAATATTCATAAACATTTTCCAAATTTCATAAAAACTATAATCCACATAACTGTTATGACTGGGATTTGAACCCACGCCATCAGAACGTGAACGGGATGTGTTATCCGTACGGCCATCGCCTTGTTGTCAATGTCTGGTGAATTTGGCGAACACTTGACAGAATGTATACGTCATCGAACTAAAAACTCATTTCCAAATAATAAAATAGTCTTCAAACCTCTTTGCTAATTATTGTGTTTCGTGACGACGGTTTGACATGACACCGGCCGTCACACTACCCCCCTCTAAGACATGCGCGTCCCGCGCATCCTTAAACCCATAATACATCGCTCTCCTAACGACATGGACCAAATCATTAAACTTCGTAGCTATAGAAGCCTGTGATCTATGTGTAAGTTTGCTTTCTTTGAGGCACAAAACTTTCCCCATGCTACCACCTTTCATTGGAATTTCCACATCTCCACACTTAAGTATACCACCTTTAATGTCTAATCTGCACTGATGATCTCTAAAGAAATCCAGCCCAACAATGCAATCGTCCACGATATCCGCAATAACCGCTCGTTGCCAGTATAGCTTATGCCCGATTTTTATAGCCACCATTTGTTCGCCTTTAACTGGGATACACTGGCCGGTAGCCGTTGTCAGTCGAGGTGAACTTGACGGTGTTAGAATCTTTCCATTCTTTCTTGTCAAACGAGTTCCTATAACCGTTCGTGTTGCACCGGTGTCCAGGGTCAGCGAACAGGTAACGCCATTGACTGCTCCATCGATAGTTAAACCATTTCCATCCGTGCGTTGTCGAATACGAACTTTCGGATCTTTCCGTCTTCTGATCAGCGCTTGCATCGAAGTTCTGGCTGTAATTGTTTCGTGATCATCTTTCAACACTTGAACACTAGCGTCAATCTTACGCCTTTCTGCTATATGTTTCGGACAGCTACGCCTTAAATGTCCGGGCTCTCTACAGTTAAAACACTTTAGGACAAAAGATCTGCGGCCAGTTCTTTCTTTTGCTGCAATAACTTCATCTCGATCACTCGTAATTTCTTGTTGAACAGCCTCGACTTCTAAAGCATGTGCTAATGCGTCTTTAATGTTGCTGTGGTGTTTCAAGCGCACAGCAGCTCTGACCTCATCGTCATAAATTCCGTCGATGAATGCCTGAAGTCGCATGCTTTCAACTTGTCCCACGGGTGCCGACGGATAAGCCTTTCGCACCATGTTCGTCGCTTCCATCGCCCACTGCTGCAATGATTCATTCGGGTGCTGACGGCGAGTGCGTAACTTGGCTCGGAACACATATTGTAAGTGTGCATCTCCGAAACTGGATTCCAGGGCCTCAAAAAGTTCTTCGTAAGTGACGTCCTTGCCGACGGACTCAAGCACCGACAATGCTTTCCCACGCAACGCTAGAATAAGTGCAAACTTGGCCTGGTCACTATCCCAACCGTTGCTGCTATAGGCGGCCTCGAATTGCATTCTATAGGCTTCCCAGGACGAGGTTCCATCGAATAACGGCACCTTGAAATAACCACCAGAACAAGACGGGTTAACGGACATCAAAGGGCTGTAGGTTTTCATCTTCTTTAACTCCTCCTCCACCGTAGCTATGCGGGTGTGTATCTCTTCCGATACTGACGCCATGCGAGACTGCACCTCTTTCGATACTGCCGCCTTGCAGGACTGTAACTCTTCCTCTATAGTAGCCATGCGAGATTGCACTACACCGATACACATCTCCATCTCGGCGATCTTTCGAGCGTTCTCCGATATATAATGGCGAATCTCATCCTGGCTCTCCATTATCTCGCTAAGCTGAGATTGTAGCTGCTGCGAGTTTTGCTGGAGCTGCTGCGAGTTTTGCTCGAGTCGAGATTCGAGTCGCTGCGAGTTTTCCTGAAGCGACTGTTGGAATAGTGCAGCGAGGTCTGCGAGAGATAGCGGGTTAGCTGCGCTTGCGGACGTAAATACCCCTCCTCCGGAGCCACCTACTTGCGAAGGAGCTTCCCTGCCCACAACTTCTGGATTAGAGTCGCCTTGTTCTTGAATGGCAGCCCTCGCACGTGTCGTAGGCCCTTCCCTTGGCATGACTGGCATCCTTAATCCTTCCAATCCCACTTCTGACACCAATTGTTACGGACGGGGTAACGGGATTGGAAGAAAACACCGAGTAGCACTGATGACACTTTATTCGACTTCACACACGACGCGCCGTTTATTTTCGACGCGGACAGCACCAACACTAGTGTCTTTTGCACTGCACTTTTCACGGCACTTCACTGCACTTTACTGCACTATGCTTTCACTTCACTTAATTTTACTAGTTCTTCTTTTTTCCTTTTACTTCTTCACTTTACCACTTTTCAACTTTAACTGGCGCTTAGCACGTCTACACCGCCTTATATACCCCTAGGAATGTTCTAGATCTACTAATTTCGATTGTCTTTTCGTTATTCAATTGTTTTTCCATCTCCTGTCTCTTTTTAACCTTTCCATTCCTTCCTGAAGTTTCTAGAATTTTCTAATTTTTACTCGAAATATTTAAATAATCTTTTTTTTAAATATTTGCCAAATATTCATAAACATTTTCCAAATTTCATAAAAACTATAATCCACATAACTGTTATGACTGGGATTTGAACCCACGCCATCAGAACGTGAACGGGATGTGTTATCCGTACGGCCATCGCCTTGTTGTCAATGTCTGGTGAATTTGGCGAACACTTGACAGAATGTATACGTCATCGAACTAAAAACTCATTTCCAAATAATAAAATAGTCTTCAAACCTCTTTGCTAATTATTGTGTTTCGTGACGACGGTTTGACATGACACCGGCCGTCACAGTACTTAGGGCAGACGCCGGCATTCATCCATAGTTTTCACCTAAACCTATCCATTAAACAGCCATCACAATAGACCAGAGTAATTAGTTTCCATATAAGTAGCAATAGGCCCTCATCTGCTGCGGCTAACCCGTGACTGTACTTAATAGTGCGGTGATGGAGGCGCCTCAGTAGGTGTTCCATTAAATTCTAGATTAAAACTCTCAAAGGGCCTCTGCGCGTTGGACCTATGTCTCCGTGTACGCCTGCCAAAGGGCCGGGTATTGTTCTAACAAATTAGAATAATACCCGAGAAAGAGAAACAAATAATAATAATAATGGTGGATTTTACAAGTGCAGTCCGTTCGTTATCAAATTGGAAAGCTCCAGGACCGGATGGACTGCACAATTTCTGGCTGAAACGGCTACGTAGTTCGCATGGCTGCTTGGCATCCCAGTTCCAATCAGCCATAGAGTCTGGTTCGATCCCAGATTTTATGACAACTGGAGTAACCCACTTGCTCCACAAGACAGGTAGTACCACAGAGCCCGGTAATTATAGACCGATTACATGTTTGCCATCGGTCTATAAACTAACCGAAAGGATTTGGCGGCATGTTGGATAGACTACAAGAAAGCGAACGATTCTGTGCCTCATACGTGGCTTTTGAGGGTGTTGGAGTTGTATAAAATAAATACAACTCTACGCACCTTCTTAAAGTCATGTATGGGGCAATGGAAAACGGTTCTTGGCTATCCAGGGTGCCGACGAATCCAGGGGAATGGCGAACTTGTGAAGATTGAGCGGGGTATCTTCCAGGGTGACAGCCTGAGTCCATTATGGTTTTGCTTAGCGCTGAATCCTCTCAGTACGTTGCTGGAGGGTTCAGGGCTAGGTTACTGGTTACGAAGAAGTGGTCTGGTAGTGTCCCACTTGTTGTTCATGGATGACTTAAAGCTGTTTGCCCCCACCAGTCCTCAATTGATAGATTTACTAAAAATAACTGAAAGTTTAAGTAATTCTATCAACATGAAATTTGGTGTGGATAAATGTGCCGTGATTCATGTAAAGCAAGGAAGGATGGTGGAATCTAAAAGGATTCAACTCTCAGATTCCATTAACCTAAGATCACTCCTTCGAACCGATACCTACAAATACTTGGGTATGTCACAGGCTTTAAGTATTAATGAGGCTGACATGAAACAATCGTTGCAAGAGCGGTTCTATGGCCGCCTGAAAAAGATACTGAATAGTCTTTTATCAGGTGGCAATAAAGTTCGAGCTTGCAACGGTTGGGTCATGCCGGTTCTCATGTACTCCTTTGGCATACTCAAGTGGACTCAGACTGAACTGGACAGCTTGGACCGAAAGGTACGTACACTGCTGACAGCATACCGGATGCATCATCCACGCTCATCCGTAATGGGGTTGTATATCCCGCGGAAGTGTGGGGGTCGTGGCTTTTTAAATGTCAAATCCCTACACAACCGCGAGGTATGCAACCTCAGAGAATATTTTCTCAACGCGAACGTGGACGTGCATCGCGATGTTGTAGCAGTGGACGCCGGGTTAACCCCGCTCAGTCTTTCTAAGGACAACTGGCGCAGACCTGTAGTACTTAGTATTGACGATCGCAGGCTTGTATGGCAGAGCAAGGAGCTTCATTGCAGGTTCTACCGGGCCCTGCATGGGCCAGATGTAGACTTTTTAGCCTCTGTGAACTGGCTACGCTTCGGTGACCTTTTTGGGGAAACCGAAGGGTTTGTCTGTGCAATTGCTGATGAAGTTATCAAGACGAATAACTACCGGAAATATATCCTGAGGGATGGCACCACGGACATTTATCGGGCGTGTCACCAGCCTGGTGAATCCCTCAGGCATATAGTTTCCGGCTGTTCGCCTCTTGCTAACGGCGAGTACTTGCACAGGCATAACCAAGTAGCCAGGATCATTCACCAGCAACTTGCTCTGAAATACAGGCTTGTAGATGTTGAGGTGCCGTACTACAGGTATGTGGCGGAACCTGTTCTGGAAAATGGTCATATCACATTGTACTGGGATCGATCTATCATCACAGACAGGACTGTTGTAGCCAATAAACCTGATATTGTGGTGGTAGATCGATCAGAGCGCCGCGCAATAATTGTGGATGTTGCCATTCCTCATGACGAGAATCTCGTGAAGGCTGAGAAAGATAAGCAGATCAAATATCTGGACTTGGCTCACGAGATTGTCGTCATGTGGGATGTCGATTCTGCAATTATTGTGCCGATAATCGTCACAGTCAATGGTCTTATAGCCAATAGCCTCGACCACAATCTTAGGAGGCTCGCGTTGGATCCTTGGGTCAAGGGTCTGATACAGACCCTTGAACCAAGGATACAGTACTTTTGGACACGGCACGCATAGTGAGGCGGTTCCTGTCTCTGAGGCCCTAACCACCAATAGCTTGGACCCTGTTCCCGATACTGGTGGGTCTCCATGATAATTTTTATATTTTTAAATGTATTGTATAATGTTTTACTTACTTACTATATATTTAAAAATGTACTGTATTGTTATGTGATTATATTAAAGATGAGTATGATAATAATAATAATATTCTACCACATACACACATCACCATCTAGTCCCAAACTAAGCAGAGCAATGATGGAAATATTTCGACTCTGCGTACAGCTTTGTTAAAGTTGGGATACAAATGGCGAAAAACTGTGGATAACAGACGTGTTATTATAGAGCAGCATGACATCAAAAAACTACGATTTTCCTACCTAAAAAATTTACTCAGATACCGTCAAGAAAATCGGTGTTCTTTTTCTTTTTTTTTTCTGCCGAACAAATTGACTCCATGCTGCCTGATGTTAAGCAGTCAGTGAAGTCCCATAGTGACGGCCATCATCCCAGCAGCCAGCATGGCATTATGGCATGATGGCGCTCACCTTGACGGCCTTGAGTAAAGCTTTTTCACGCCCCGCTTAAAGGACCCGGGATCATAAGTGGAGGGAAACACGTGGACTGGTAAAGAGTTCCACATCTTAATGGTACGGCAGAGATAAGAGGCGCCGAACCGTTTGGTGCGTGACGGTATCTGTTCTACCGTGTAAGAGTGGTACCTCAACCCAGCACGTGTCGTTTTGGATAGGAAAGGAGAGGGTGGGATTAGTTGAAAGAGCTCTTCGGAGCTCTCACCGTGATAGATACGGTAGAAGACAGCCATTGATGCCACGTCTCTGCGTAATGGCAGTGACTCAAGAGTCTTAGTGGCCTCTGGATCCCCGATGATACGGACAGCACGCCGCTGCAACCTATCGAGGGCGTCCAATAAGTACTGAGCGGAGCCATCCCAAAGGTGAGGGCAGTATTCCACGCAGGAGCGAACTTGGGTCTTGTATAACAGACACAACTGCTCCGGCGTGAAAAACTTCCTCACTTTGTTCAGGACTCCGAGTTTCCGAGATGCGGATTTGATGACACCCTCGATGTAGTTCTTCTGGTTGAGATTTCTGCGTATGTCCATACCTAGGATATTGAGGCTGTCTTGAATCGGTAGTGGAGTGTCCAGAAGAGAGGGATGGGGAAGGAATGGAGATACCTTGGCTGAGAATGCGCACACCTGTGTTTTCTTGGCGTTGAACTCGACCAGGTTCTCATCGCCCCAATGCGAGATGCAATTCAGAACCCGGTCAAGCTCAGCAACAAGTGTTCGCCTATACTCCTCAGTATCGGCTTGCTTAGCCGCAGGGTGTCCGAGATATCGCCCATGTACAGTACTGTCATCTGCATAGCAAAGTGAGCATATCATTGATATGGAGAAGAAAAAGCGTGGGCGATAACACGGACCCCTGAGGCACACCAGCCTTCACCTGGGGAACCTTCGATGATTCACCGTCACAAAGGACTCGTATACGGCGCTCATTCAGGAAGCTGGCAACCCAGTTGCACAATCGAGGCGGCAAGCCGTAGGCTGGAAGCTTGGAAAAAAGCGCACGATGCCAGACTCTATCGAAGGCTTTGGAGATGTCAAGACTAATAGCCAACGACTCCCCATGCCTGTCCATCGCCTCACCCCAAAGGTGGCTAGAAGGTCATCCGTTGATCGTTTCGGTCTGAAGCCATACTGACGATCATTGATGAGAGAGTGATCTTCTAGGTAGCGAACGAGTTGGTTGTTGATTAGTCGTTCAAACACCTTGCAGAGGATAGGGGTGATAGCAATGGGTCGATAGTTGCCCGGATCAGAACGATCCCCTTTCTTGGGAATCGGTTGTACGTTCGCCTCTTTCCAAGCCTGCGGCACTACGCCAGAGGCATATGATAGGCGATACAGGCGTGTAAGCATTGGAGACAACTCGGCTGCGCATTTCCTAAGCACAACCGCTGGAATTCCGTCAGGTCCACTGGCTTTCCGGACATCGAGAGATCGCAGTGTCACGCGAACATCGCATTGCCTGATTTTATTATCAGGCATGAAGTGGCCGCAGTAGGGAATCGAAGGCGACTGCGCACTACGATCATCGATTCGGGAGTTGCCCGCAAAGAGATTTACAAGCAGGTCAGCTTTCTCTTGCGGCTCATGGGCCAGTGATACATCAGGGCATCGCAACGGCGGCAGTGAAGGCTGGCAGAAATTAGATTGCACGGCTTTGACCAATCGCCAGTATCCCCGGCTGCCCGTGGGGTGCGACAAGAGTTCTTGACCAAACCGTGCAATGCGCTGTGCATCCGCTCTTATGTGTATCGTATATTATACAGATGCATCATGATACATCTTAACTAATCATGTGCAAAACAAAGGATGGGGTAATAAAGATAGACCACCTTTAAAGAGAAACCTGTCGAAAGGACAAAGAATTATCATTGTGCATGCTGGTTCAGAACAAGGTTTCGTACCTAACGCACTATTGACATACAAAGCAAATAGTGTTTCTGGTGATTACCACTCTAACATGAACGCAGAAAACTATGAAAAGTGGCTATAACCACGTCTAGTACCGAATCTTCCACCTATCTCTGTGGTTGTGCTTGATAATGCCTCATACCATAACGTTCAAAATGACAGAGCCTCAAATTCTAATTCCAAAACAAATATAAATGCAGAGATGGCTGAAAGAAAAAAATATAGCATTTAATCAAGATATGAAAAAAATTGAACTGTATGATTTGATTAAATAAAATTTTTTTAACAAAAAATAACCGCCTCCAAAAATCTGGAAAATGTGTGAAAATAGCACTAAAAAGTAAAAAATAAATTCCGTTATTTTTACTTCAATTTACTTAAAAACGTCACCTATTCAACTTAATATTACATACTTATACGAGTTATACGTATCTACCACTTAATTCACATACCTGACACAATACATATTTTTATATGACTAACAAACTAAATTAAATACCTGTCACCAGAAATCAGATAAGTATATTATATTTTTGGACTAAGTACTTAGAAAAAAATATTTGTTAGGACTATAATATACAATTATACTTTTTTTGGAGTCGGTGCCAGCCGAGATTAAGAATTAAAGATGTTATTAAGTGACCGACCCGAACGCGAGCAGGGCAGACGCGTGAGGGTAGACGTTGTTGACGGTTGTCTCCGATATCCATTTTTTCTATGCGCTTGTACGTAGGTAATTATTGTATTGCAGTGGATTGTGGTTCTTTAGAGTTATTTAACACGAAATCTGTATTCATTGAAATAGGTTTGATTTGGTATTGCTGCATTTTAGTATTGCATCTTTGCATAATTCTATTTGTCTTGTTTTTTCAAATTTTGAGATCTTTTTGTAAAAACTTCTCAGAATTTGATTTGTACCAATTAGTATCGCTTTAAGTTCTTGTTTTGGTTGATAGGTAATTGTAAATAGGTATTTAGGTTAATTTCTAACTGGGCTGTCGCACCTGTTGCCAGGTTTCGTTGTTTTCTTTATTCGCAAAATAGGTTTGGTTAGATCCTACATTGTGGTATTAATGTAACTTTAGGTACTTACATATATTTTGTGTTATAGAAAACTTCCTAAAATTTGATTTATATTTGTTGATTTCACTTCTCGTCATTTGTAAATTACTTACAAGTTTAATGAAGTTTTGCTAAATTATCGTATCAATGCAGCTTTTCATATATTTTGTACATTATCAAGAAATTATTTACTAAAACGCTTGGCTGGCACCGACTCCAAAAAAAGTATAATTGTATATTATAGTCCTAACAAATATTTTTTTCTAAGTACTTAGTCCAAAAATATAATATACTTATCTGATTTCTGGTGACAGGTATTTAATTTAGTTTGTTAGTCATATAAAAATATGTATTGTGTCAGGTATGTGAATTAAGTGGTAGATACGTATAACTCGTATAAGTATGTAATATTAAGTTGAATAGGTGACGTTTTTAAGTAAATTGAAGTAAAAATAACGGAATTTATTTTTTACTTTTTAGTGCTATTTTCACACATTTTCCAGATTTTTGGAGGCGGTTATTTTTTGTTAAAAAAATTTTATTTACTGTTTTTTAGTGAATTTTTCTTTCTGCGGTTATCTGATTTATCGAAATTAAAGATGGGTAGACTATTTTATTATTTACCTGGGGAAACTCTTTTGCCGAGTGCCTCTCCGCGTGGCGGGCAAAGAATGGGACACAGGGAACGCGGGTGTGCTGCTCCGTTACGCTTTTCCCATAAGTAGGGCTCAGTCTCTGGAAGTGTCCTCCCTCACTCGCACAGTACGAGGTAGCGCCTCGTACTGTGCGAGTACAGTGGTTCCTCGGCTCTCCGAGACCACTGTCTTCTCGGGGTCGTTCGTGGTCGTCAGCCAGATTGCCATCTCTGATTGCCCACGGCCCTAAGGAAGAGTCAGGCTAGCGGCCATTGCCACCACCGCGACGCCGCCTGCGTCTGCGAGCGGGATCGGCTCTCTCGCGATCCCGCTCGGCGGCCTCCTTCTGGAGCATAACCGCTTCGCAGAAGGAGACCACAGCATCCCACCGGATGTCTTGCACCAACATGGCCTGGACGACGGCCTGCGGAGAAAGATCGCCTCCGATAACAGAGACCAAGTCTCGCCGCTCGGATTCACATGCAGGACACTCAGAGAGCGCTAGTATGCTGCCCAGAGTCCAGGTCACTGCCGCAGTGGTGGCATGCCGGCGTCGCCTCGCGGCTGATTCGGTTCAAATACTCGCCGAAACATCCGTGTCCGGTGAGTATCTGAATCAACCTAAACATGACGCAGCCACTTCTCTCGATCAAAGATGGATAGTATTGGGTAGACCTACTAAACGCGCTGCCCATATGAAACAGCGCCGTTTAAATGAAACTGTTTTTTTTATTGCTGCTAATGGCAGACGAGCGAACGGCCCATCTGAAGGTAAACGGTAACCACTGCTCATGGACTTCGCTAATGTCAGGGTATACACAGCAAAGCCGCTGCCTACCGTGAAAGTAATGCTTTCTTTAAACCTCGTTTGAAGAAGGACAAGTCATAGCACTCGGGAAACACCGCAGCAGGTAGTTCATTCCCGAGCTTACACGTCCATGGTAGAAAAGATCGCTGGAAGCGCACCGTACTAGATGAGATCCAGGTAGTACGGGTGAACTCTACTGCGTCGGCGAGTGGTACGTTGGTAGAAGGGTGACCCTGGTACCAAATTAAACAATTCTTCGGAGCACTCCGCGTGTAAGAGTCGGTAAAATAAAGCAGAGAAAACTAAAGTCTCTCCGCTGCTCCAGCGACTCTAGTCTAGCCGTGAGATCATCGACGATTCGAACAGCTCGTCTCTGTAGGGAGTCAAGTGGATCAAGCTGATATTTTGGCGCTCCGGCCCAGAGATGTGAGCAGTACTCCACAACTAGCGAAGAAATGGAGAAACGTCTATCTCAAAGTGGGGAATCTCGGTACAAGGCTATTTCAAGAGAAAGTAGTGAACTGCGTGAAAAGAGGTTATCACAAATGCGGGCTTATAGTGAAAAATATTAAATCGTGTAAACACTGAAAAACGTAGCTACTCATCGTCTGCTCTTTGAATTAAACCGTACTACTATTAGTTATTCTGTGATTTAAAATCAAAGTTATTATATGTATAAGCTAGCAGTTGGCGGATTCGCTCGCGCGTAATGACGGACTTTCCATATAAAAATACAACCCCTATTTCCAGAAATGCGTAAATACATGATCACATATTTCTAATCAGAAGCTAGTTTATGAAATTTCATTTCACATAAAAACTTTCAACCCCAATTTCACCCAAACGGTAGATTTTAGAAATCGCTAAAACACGTACCTACCTACTTATTTGTTTTATTTCTAACCAGAAGCACACAAAAGTACCTACACGCTATCTTTTCAAAAATGACGGACCTACCATATAAACTTTCTACACCTATATAACCCTCTTAGTTGTTAGATTTGAAAAAAATCTAAATTGCGTGTTTATTTTTTCTAACCAAAAATATGTATAAAAATCCTTCCTTAGTGGGTGCTTACGTCATAATATGCATCGACTGTCAAAATTTCAAGTCTCAAGCCCCTCTGTGGATTTGGCTCTGCGATGATGAATCAGTCAGCCCAAGCAATTTTATATAATGTATATAGATTTACTCTCCAACCTTTCTTCCTCCCGGTTTCATCAATACCTGGTAATGGAGCCCGAAGTAGGTCGGTTGATTGCGACTATTCTAGTGTCCACTGATGAAAAGTCACAGTAAATGCTTAATTTCGTTTACTTGGATGACTTAGTTTTTTGAGTTTTTAATGAAACTATTGGATTTATTTTGATAAAATTTGAGTTTTTAAATAAACTATAGAATTGATTTTGATAAAATTTAAATGGGACCCACCTGAAAGTATATGCTTTCAAACAAAAAAAGAATTTTGGAAATCGGTCGATAAATAACGGAGTTATGAGGTAACAAACATAAAAAAAAAAAAAAAAAAACACAACCGAATTGAGAACCTCCTCCTCTTTTTGGAGTCGGTTAAAAAATAAAGAAAATATAGGTATCTGTTACAAGATTGACGACATACTTCAGCCATATGGCATAAAAGTTCATAAAAGTTCTTTGATTGCTATCATCCTGAACTAAACCCCATAGAAAATGTGGGGACTTTAAAAAAATTATATTGCTTCACATAATGTCAACCAAAATGTGACGGAAATAATGAAACTCATAAATGAATGTTTAAGTCAAATTGATGAAGGGTTGTGGGGTAATACTCGTCGACATGTACAAAGGAAAGAAGAAGAATACTATAAACATTTTGACATGGAGTCAGAAATCATAATTAAACTTGGTGAGAGTAGCGAATCCGAAAATTCATCATTTGATTTTGCAAGTAGCGATTCAGAATAATTTTCAATAAATAAACATTAAATTACGAAATAACTGTTTTTTTTAAACCCGTAAATAACTGTATTTGTATTTGTACCCGACTGTACCTCTTGTCACGCACACAAAGTCACTGTATATGTACAAGGTTTACCCACACATAGGGCCGCGCGCACAACTGAGTTGAACTATCTATACTTATAGGTTTATAATTGCACCCACACATAAGCATGGCATATCAATTCTAGTAAGCCATGGAATATGGCTATCCCTTCTGGTTTCGGAGGTCAGACAGGCAGTTGCTCTGTGAAAAAGCTAATATTCAGCCAAATCCCGTTAGACTAGTAAGCGGACCCCAGGTTGAAATTGGGATAATGCTAGGAGAATCATGATGAATCGAGGAGGCGTAGGTTACTTATCTATTCATAAATATACCTAATTTTAATAATGCTAACTTCAAAATCAGCACACCTAACTAACTTTTGGCCCCTATTCTATTATCTCAGGAATAGACTACAAAAAAATCCTTACGATCGACAATGTTATGTGTGTTTAAATTATTAATTATCGCCTGCTAAACGGTGAAGGAAAACATTGTGAGAAAACCAACATGTCTTATAGTTCTCTATAATGTTCTTGAAAAGCATGTGAAGTCTGCCAATCCGCACTTGACCAGAGTGGTTGACTATGGTCTCACCCTTCTGATAGTGAGAAGAGGCCCGTGCCCAGCACCGGGGCTGATTATGTACAGGGCTGATGATGATGAACTGATATGATATATCATTTTCATATGATTAGCATTATTAAGTAAATAGTGCACTATCAGACTTACGTTTGACTTTTAGCCAGACTGGTCGCCTCTACATCAGTTTCTTGCTTAATGCAATAATCTTCTTCTTCACACCCAGATGAATTTGTAGACACCCTGAAAATTTATTTGTAGTGATATGGTTATCTTAGGTTACATATAGGTTTATAAATTAATAACAACACATTTAACTATTTGAACCCACACATCAGCATATATAAATACTAGGGTTTGCAAAGTCTCAACATTTCAAAGTCCCGGGACACAAGACAGGCTGTACTGCTGAGAAAATAAAATAGGAATAAAATTTAATTCAGGCCAAATATGTGCCTGTTAAATAAATATTAGTATGTGCCCAAATTGTAAAGGATTGAAAATTCTTACATTTCAGCTGGGTCCTGCTTGCCCGTATCCACACCCTGGGCTGGCTGTGTGATTGAATCTTGATTTATTGTTGATGCTTTTCTGACAGCCATCCTGAAGTTTTATTGGGAACTGTACTCATAGGTATTATATATAATTATGTAATAGGTACTCTTATAGTTCTGAATACTATAACATTTAGTTGAAAGACGAGACAGTATATATGAGTGTATGTAGTTACATACAAACACACATGTTGTATGACAGTGCTAATGGTAGTAGGTACCTAATTGATGTTTTTACCTTAACATCTGTCACAAGAAATAACATTATTCAGTATAACACCACATAAACATCACGGCCATGGAAATGAAATTAGCTTAGGTCATTTGTGAAACTTTTACTAGTGAATATATCAACATACTTAATACCATGCAGAGATTGTCGGATATATTATGTATCTATCTATAGCCGACAGCCTTTTGATTTTTTTATTTGTGGGAATTAAATTGTTATATTATTGCTTGCCCCGTGATTCGGAGAGCACATTAGCCGTTGTATTTTATTAGTTTTATAAATTAATAGAAAGTTTATTTCAGAAATGTACATGTAAGCAAAACAGGCCAAACAATGTAAGGCATCGGTAAACAATAAATTTAAAAATACCTTCCTAATAAAATGTTTTCACGTATTTTGCTTTTAGCATTTAGGAATGAACATTGCACATAAATAGTTAAATCAAAAATATTTAGATTTTACTAACTTTTTGCGTTTAGTATTCATTTCTTTTCACACGAATAACAAAACAAACTAATGTAATTCAAACCAAAACCACAATAGTGAATACGAATATTACGAATAGCGCCAATTCCACCAATCCAAGTTTGACAATGACATTTGACAAGTTTGAAAGTTTCCGACACTTCGGACCGACAGTGTCAAGAATGTCAAGCGTGATTTGACATCAGTGTTGCCAGAGCGAGACGTAAGTTACGTTTCGTTTCCTGAAATGTTACATTTTAGCTACAAAAGTTACATTAAAGATTTTCTTTCAATTTACGTGGTTGGAGGCAAATTCACGTCAGTCAAATGGGGCAACTATGGTGTATTTAATCTTAGGATATAACAGACACTAGGTTCATTTTTGTCAAGTCTGACTCGCACTTGATATATAATAATGAATTCTTAAATGACACTTTATAACCTCAGATCAAGAACAAAAAATGGTATCTTATCGTTATCAAACTATATATTATATATTGTTTGCATAAATATAGATATTATGACTGAATGAAGTGCTGCCATATAAAAATCATGAAAGGTATCAAATCGTACCAAATTAGCAAACACAACCCAGTAACCCATTTACTAAATTTTTTACCCAATTTTTATTAGAAACAATTTTATTTCACACATCTTAACAATATAATCAATTAAAAAATAGGATTTGTTAAAATAAAAGTAGCTTGTACGATTGATTTGCATTCTACACCAACTCACAACCAGCTCGTCATTTGAAACGTAAATTAATATTTAACACGCTTATTCTAAAGGCCCCAGTACACAATGGCCCACGATGGGCCATGCTTTGCAATGCACCACTGTAGGCCACGGTGACTTGGTGTTCACACAATGGCGCATGTCTCATTGGCTACCTGTCGAATCACTTGCGATGGACGTGGAAGTAAATCACGGCCGTGACTATCTAATAATTATATAAAAAGAACAAATCTCAAGAACTACTGGTCCGATTAGAAAAATTCTTTCACTGTTAGATAGCCAATTTATCGAGGAAGACCTTAAACTATATAAAATCACGCTATGAGCCACAAGAGCGGACAAAGCCTTAAATACCGCGGGTGTAACCGCGGGAACATCTAGTATATTTATATTCTGCATACAAGTATTTACATTACGGCAGCGATAGCCGAGTGGATATATCAACAGACTGCCATGCAGAGGGTATCGGGTTCGAATCCACGGCACGCACCATGACTTTTCGGAGTTATGTGCGTATTGAATTGTTAATTATCTCTTGTCCCGTGCCTCGGAGAGCACGTTAAGCCGTCGGTCCCGGTTGTCATGAAGATCTTTGACAGTCGTTACGGGGCGTCAGTACCTTCTAAATAAACTGACACTAGTCTAAACTATGGAATATCGCTATCCCTTCGGGTTGCGGAGGTCAGACAGGCAGTCGCTCTGTGGAAAAGCTGGGCTATCGTATACAAAAATAATTTTTCAGATCCGACCGGTAGTTCCTGAGATTAGCGCGTTCAAACAAACAAACAAACAAACAAACTCTTCCGCTTTATTATATTAGTATAGATAGTATAGATTTATTTTCTTGTTTTATTCATTTTAAGAGCAATAACTACTAGGAATAAAATGTTATTGAAAGTTTGTCTGAATCCAGTTTCCGGTAGACGTCAAAATAAATCGTGGTGAGAACTGAGTATTATTTGAGACTTGCACAGGTTCATCAAATAATTATTTTTTTCCGGCCTTAGGTATCGGCTGCCTACTTGCACAGAGCGCAACATTATCACGTATCTGTTATCTCCTAGTAGACGCTGAGACAGCGTAAAGCGATAGCCTAGCGGAAATAAGGCAGTGAGTGGAGATGCCAACAGACTGCCATGCAGAGGGTATCGGTTACGAATTCACGGCACGCCCCAATGAATTCCAAAGCGCGTATTGAATTGAAAATTAACATTAGCGCCGTGCCTCGGCGAGTACACAGTCGCGGCTGTTATGATGATCTTTGACAGTCGTTTTAGGGACTCAGTACGTATGCATAAACTGACAATAGTCTAAACCTTAGAATAAAGCTATCCATTTGGCTTGCGTGGAGGTCAGACAGGCAGTCGCTCTGTGTAAAATTTATCTAATATTCAGTCAAATTCAATTAAACTACAAAGCCGTCACTGGGATAATGCTAAGAGGATGATATAAGGATCTTCAAGTTTATTTGGCGAGTCTCATGAGATTCTTCTAGTTGAAAATATTTTATATGATCGCATGTATATCTTACACACATAACATCATGCTTGTCACGGTTCCCTAAATGCCCAAATCTATTGAAAATCTATTATTAAGTTTCAAGAAACTATTTAGCACCATCGTTACTCGTAAACTCATAGCCTAAGTTTCTTAGCATTTTCCGTTTGTTGTCTTTCCATTCGGCAGCATGTCGACGTCTGATATTTATCTTGTCTTTCGTGGGTTTAGTGTTCCTTTTCCTGGAAATCTGTTCATTAGCTGAGTATTAATTAAATCAGTGAAACTTCAGAGTGCAATTAATGAATGGCGTGTTATATTTTCAGCAGTTAACAGAGAATCTTCACTGTGGTCAAAAGAAAGAAAAAAGTATGATTATAGCTCTTTTCCGCAGTTTCTTACACGTGATAATGTCATACTCGTAACTTTCCCTTGGGTTAGTACCTTCCACAACATGACGTTTATATCCTATACAGTTTCTGAGTTGTTTAGCTGTACAGAGAGATGATTCTAACTTTTGAATAAATAGATAGAAAGGAGAGAGAAAGAGAGATAAACAGAAACTTTGACATTATTTTGTCTCTTTGGTATACTTAGTTTTTTTACTAGTTATAATTTTAAATTAAGTTAAATTTGAAATTATGTTTCAAATCTTCTTGAACCTTTAAAGTTAGGGTATAAATGTTAGAAACGTGCGATTATTATTCCAATACACTGTTACTTACTTTGAGGGCGGGGAGCTTATACTATGGCGTGTTTCTTCGGAATCAGTTAAAATATCCACCGTTTTTTTTATCTCATCAATATTTGCGTTAAAGGAGTCAGTGATTTTCTGAAACAAAAACAAAATTAATCATTTTATTGAGGTTTTTTCACGCGATTACTATAGTAACTTATGTTTTGTTTCGATGTAAAATATCTTAAGTATAACTTAGGATATAAAAAGACTAACAAAATCGTAAGTCATTACTTACGATAGTTGAGAAGTATCTAAAACCAATGTACATATACTGTAGTAAGTCCTACTTACGAGATTTTAGTGTGGTATTATGTTATTTCAAACAATCATTTTGTTCATTTGTAATAATTTTTTTAAGACATTCCACTTACCTTGCACGTTCGTACATCGGCCGCGTTCGTACAACCGGGTATTCTATCGGTACTTACACTTACCATTGGGTCGCACGGCTCACAGGTATCCCGCTCCCCACGTACTGTATCGTAGTTGCGCTATACGATATATTACTAGGCTAAAGATCAAGATACGATTATATGCAGTCTTCATATCTCTTTGGTTCTATAGTAAATAATATTGTTTTTATTAGATCAAACGATAGTCTAAGTTACAAGGTAAATGAAAATCTAAAAATGGCATTTTCGTCATTTTGTCAGTTACGATGTTATACGTAGGAGGTGTCGATATCCTCTATCCTGTCACTGTTTAAGATAGAGGATATCTTTTAAGGTATTTATATTCAGTCAAGGTATATACATAGGTACCTATTAATTTAATTTAAACTCATCAATTTACAATGTCGTATCATATCTCATTTGAGATGTATTCTTGGTTTCGTACAGAAAATGTAAGTATAAATACTCAATACGTATTTAGTCACCTAATGTAATTTAGATAATCAGTACTGTTTTTATGTATGCACATATTTTTGAGTTGCAATCCAGAATCAGAACATTGTATATTGTACATTTAATTTTACTTTGATTGTTACTTTGTCTTGTGCATCTAATAAATAAATAAAAAAAAAGTTTCATTCAAAACTTTCCAGTAACTTCAGAGGTTAGCGTGTACAAACAGACAAACAGACAGAATTTTCTTTTTTAGATTCTTGCTGCATTAGGTACCTACTTATTCCTAGCATAACTGTATAATTATTGTGTAAATATATTCAATGCAGATTTTTTTTACTGTCATTATATATTATGTACCTACCTATAGATTAGATAAAACAAAAAGTGCACTTTTCCAGTCTGCAGTCGGCGATGAACTAGGTAACCAATGGGCCATTGTGTGAACACCACAGGCAACGCTACGCCACGATTCCTTTGAAATGTGCCCAAAAAACCGACAACATCCCGATTGCGCGCTACCTACGATTGACAATTGCCCGCCACTGTATACCATTACCCCCTGTACACAATGGCGATGGCCTGCAGTGGCCCATCGTGGGTCATTGTGTACTGGGGGCTTAAGGTGCAGAAGATGATTTGACAAGTTGATACTATAAAGACTTTCCAGTTATAATAATAATATATTAGGTCATAGACTAATACAATTATTATAACACAGAGTACATTGGTATATACGGGAAATTATAACTGCTATTATTCCACGAGTAGGTTAACGTCCTCGCAATGGCAGCCATGAGCCAGGAAACAACACAATTTTTTCACAAACTTTTTGTGTGGTTATTAGTTATTTATTAGGTGGCATAGCTGTCTAAATAAAATTCTGGCTTTACTGACTGACTAGCTGACAGTAAGCACAAGCCGTAATTATTGGACGCAAGAAGCTGAAATTTGGCATGTGTGCTACTTGGGGACCAAAGGAGTGCACTTAAGAAGGGATTTCCAGAAATTCCAAAGAGATCAAGCAGAAACAGTTTATTAAAAAAAATGGGCGGGCGTAGCTCCGGGCCTCCTATAGTTTATGAATAAAACTGCTTGAACTCCACTATAATCTGCCGTCATACGGAAAAAGGGCGCTTCTACATACCTACAGTTGAAAACGGAGAAAAAAAATATTTTGTGATTTTGAAATGAAAAACGTTGCTGCTTAGTAACCTATAGCCTTCCTCGATAAATGGGCTCTCTAATACTGAAAGAATTTTTCAAATCGGACCAGTATAGTTCCTGAGATTAGCGCGTTCAACCAAACAAACCAACAAACTCTTCAGCTTTAGGTATATATTAGTATACCTACATACATACATACATAGACTCACGCCTGTTTCCCTGAAGGGGTAGGCAGAGGCATATTAAACGCCCACTTTTCGCCAGTGTTTTGATCCCACGTAATAGGTGGCGAGCCTATTGCCACAGAATAGATAGTTCTTACGAACAGAAGCACCACTTCGCAAACCAATTTAAAGAAATGGCGACTCTTGCTACTAAGCAAGAAAGTGCAATTCAGCTCGCATGAGCATTCAGTACCTAACGCGATATTGACCTAACTGTTCCCGCTCTTTTCTAACACATAACGCTGTCGCTTTCTGGCGCGGAGCGGTGCGCTAGGGTTTTCGACTTGCCGCTGCTACTATAATATTTATTCATCGTCAATCTACCTACTTGACCACGTACCTAATAATAAATATTTATACTATAAGTATCCTATCCCACTATTTGAGCTAGTAGAACGAAAACCACAAAAATTCTGGTGGTTTACATTTTCACTATACTTATTCTTAGTTATTTCCTAAACGCGTAGACCGATTTACATGACTCAAACAGATAAAATGGTTTTTGAACTAGACCTTTAATTTGACACCATAATCGTTGAGATACCTATCTCAACAAATAAAAAGTACAATTTTCAAGTTGCTCTCGTAAAATAAATAAAATCAAAATTTCAAGTTGCTTCCGACACACATCCGTTAAATGAGCAATACTTAGCACCAGACTTGTGATGTGAACATTTTCGTTGTTCACTATTAAAATTCTCGTTATTAGCTAGCCCTGCGCGCGAGCGGTGACGACGCGGCGTGGAAGCCGCGCCAAAGTGCACTTATCGCTGTAGGTACGGCCGAGTGAAGGAGGCCTGCTATTGCCGCTTATTGGGACATTTTGTTTGCCAGAGCCTCGTCCGTTGATCGGCAGGTGCACCACTTGCAGGTGAGGTTGGCTTGGGACCCTAAGTTCTTGGTGGGAACCATATGCACCCATTAGTATAAGATTAAAAAAACGCGATTTTCCTTTTCTTTTAAGTAAAAAAATCCAAAGATATCCGCAATACTTCATAGAAAAGACGTTTCTGGCTAGATACGACTTTTCAACGTACCTACTTATATTTTGGAACGCTTTTTCATTGAATTAAAATGTGATTCGGGCTAAATAAAAAATGGCGTATTTAGCCATTTACTACTTTTTTACTTAGTATTGCGACACAAATTTTATGATAATGTTTCTATCTGAGCAATCTTTTAAGTTTAAGGACATTTTTCTATGATGGTTTGAAAATAATACGAAGATAATTTTGATGCAATTAAATGGTATTCACTTTAAAAAATCAAATTATTATTTAATACACACATGTTTAGGTATATTGTTTATGAATAGGAACATAATCACAGTTTTGTTCATTACTAGTAGTTTTTTCACTAAAACCTAATTTGTAATAATATTACTTTCTCTATAAAAAATAAATATTTACAAAAGAAAGTTGAATGTCTCTTCTTCAACAATCTTATTTACCTTAAATAACTTATAATTTACCTCAAACAGCTGTTTTTATTAGAACCAATAGGAATTATAATCACGGTTTCGTTTCATTGACTTTCAATCTACTCGTAGTCAGTTAAATGTTTCCATAACTAAATTTGTAATTAAAAACCTCTCAATATAAAAATTTCTCAATAAAAAATAAATAGGTCATGTGTTCAACAATGAAACACTAAAAATTAAGTCTCATAAAACTTTTGTTTTTACAGATAGAAGTCTGTTTTTTTACAGGTATGTAGGCAATTTTATTGGGTATGGAATGCCATTTATGGTTTTTTAAATTGATGAGTAATCAATCAGCAAAAAAATGATTTCAAATAAATTGGAAATGTTTCATTGTGTCCACAGTAGTGTACACAATGAAACACCTCAAATTCAACAATGAAACAAGAATTATTAGTGTGTTCAACAATGAAACACTAAGAATTCAATATCTCGTACACCTTTAGTTTTTACAGATACACGTATAATTTTTTGAAGGGACATAGGCAACTTTATTGGGTAGGTATCGGATGTCATTTATGTTTTTTTACTTAATGTGTAATCAATCAGCAAAAAAATAAAAGCAAACATATTGGAAATGTTTCATTGTGTCCGTTCTGGGGATAACAATGAAACACTACAAATTCAACAATGAGAAAATAATTTAAGTGTTTGACTCATATTTTTGAAATGTATGGAGTAGGTAATAAAAAATGCTCGAGTTCAATCAAAAAAGGTTTTATTAATAATTGTACTTTAATCAGACTCTTTAGGTTACCAATAACTAGTTAAGATAACGCCTTACAATATTTGTTAATTAAAGTAATAATAACTTTTTCTATATTTATGGCACTCGTTAATTAAACTACATAGTTAAACAATTTCATCTTATAAAATTATAAAATCACAATCATAGCTATAATAATTGGCATATATCACTTTAAATTAAGATGTTTCTGTGCAATAGAATAGCTCGAAGCATATTTTCTCCTAAATGATCGCATTTCTTTCTTTTGAGATTTAGTACGCGCAATCTTATATGAGAAATAAACATCAAATGAGAAGATTAATTTCTAGCCTCAAAAATGATTGATTTACACGGAAACTAGATTTTGTTTGGTATATAGTATACAACAATGAAACAGTGTTTCATTGTGTCCATTGTGCAACTGTTTCATTGTTGACTACGTAGGGTTTATATTAATACCCTCAAAAAAAATATCACTAAATTGTAACACTTTTAACATATGATCTGTTCCACTTAGTCTCTGATATATTTTTAATGCTACGTAATCATGAAAAATATGAATTTATTAACCATATTTGAATGAAAAATCTTTAAAGAATGACCAAAATATTGACACTTTTGTAAAAAAATAAAAAATGCTCCACAGACACGTCTTCTCCTACGTGGCGCCCGACGCGAATTGGAGTGCGGCGGGGTATTCTCGAGAGGGTCCTTACGCGATATAATGCACGATCTAGCAACGTAGCATTTTAGAAATATTGCAATGTTTTATTGTGTACCACTGTTTCATTGTTGAACATCTGACCCTATCCAAATTAAACCAAAAGGTTCCTTCATTAATACACCCATTGTAATTAAAGATCTATTTCTTAAAAACTAATGACTTCTCAATAAAAAATGAATTCTGTCCAAAATATACTTCTCTAACAATCATTACAATATCAATAAAATATAAAATGGGTTATTCCTCTTGTCTCCCAGCTCTTCGGCCCCACTGGGGGACAAAAGGAATTTTTGTCCTGTTGTCCCCCACTACAATTTAACGGGGCCAAACGGAATCATAATTTCCTGTTGGCCCCCGATAAAATATTATTTTAAATATCGGTATTTGACGATATATACTTATACGACGATATATATCGGTATTTGACGTTTGTTAAATCATTTATTTTTTATGTTGTCATGACACTCATAATTATTCAAAAGCGCCTTTAAACTCTATTACCTGCATCTAAAATGTCTCGAGCAGGTAGTAATCTATTGTTTACCCCTTCCCGTGACACAAAAAGGTAAATGCCCTAAAGGGTGCATGTTATCAGTAGTACATACTGCGTCATGGCGGAAAGCACACCAAGTTGTAGCTCTGGTGCTAACGCTTTTGACATAATTAATATAAAAGGTGGCTCGTTATTACTAAGAGCGGGATTTCAATATTCCGTGAAGCGAAGATTAAAAAAAGGTGTTGTTGTGTGGGAGTGCACTTAAAGAAAAAGAAATAAGTGTCCAGGTGTATTAAAAATTAATGTAAGTAGGTATATTAATACTTTCTAAGTGGGGGACAGCAGGAAAACTCATTCCCGTTGTCCCAGCTGGGGGACAACAGGAAAAAAAATCCTTTTGTCCCCCAGTGGGGCCGAAGAGCTGGGGGACAAGAGGAATAACCCCTTATAGGGGTAGGGAGCGCGGTGTTGACATCTACGCGTCCTCGGATTGCACGCGGTGTCCGGTGCAGCGTCTGCACCCGGCGGTGGCAATCACATCGCGCTTCTTGCGTTAGGACGCTGCACGCAGCTATTATTTGTTGAGGAAACTGTATTTTTGTAGATTTTAAGTATGGTGGAAACGGAAGAAATTATAAATGAATTCCACAAATACCCATTGTTGTATGATACGTCTCATTCTGATAAGGCGTTATCGAATGATGGTAGGTATTTACTTCACTGGCACAGTATATCATACCCACCTCAAGTTCACTTCTTGTTCCTCTTCGTCTTCAATAATTGCAGACAGAAGTAAAGCTTCTTCAATTTCACTATCTGTATCAGACAGCATTTTAGTGACGCGACTACGGCCTGATGAACACCTGAACGAACAGTTTGCACAACTTTTGCACTCGCAATAATCGCCACCGCGCACGCCACCGCGGACGCGAGCTGAACGCGTTGATTTGGTCCTGGCCTAAGGGTTCCTTGTGGACTACGGAACCCTAAAATCTATAGATAAAAACACGCATACCTAAGTCTTTTTTTACAAGATCGACAAATGTCAGCGACACTATTTGAATACAAAAGGTCATAGTAGTGTTATAGGTATATCTAACATAAAATTGATAAATCTAATATAAATATCAGTTAAATTGTTTAATTATGTTAGTACTTGCTCAGAATGGCCACCATCACTTTACAGACACGCTACGGCTCTTTGTGCCACTTGCGTTGAGGATCAAATTTTCCGAAGTATTAGGTACTTTAGGCATCTTATCATGTCTAAAGTTAGATTTACACCGCAAAAAAGTAATGACCCTGAAAAGACTGAGTGGACTTCGTTTTTATAAAATAGGTTTAGGTATCCACCAATAAATAGTCGTCCGATTCCCATAGAAATAAAACAGGAATCGCAGAGCGATATGAACAGAAAATCAGAAATAGAAAATGATTATTCGATTGAACTCATCACTCTGCTACGCTTTCTCAATTTACCTGTTTATGCTGAGTAATTTCCGCTTGATTCCTGGTTGGAGGAAACACATTTAAGGAATATTATCTTTTGTTTATTTATTTCCACTTACAAACTTTCATCACAGGTCTCAACCTAAAACAATATTATAGTTACTTATATCTAAATATTTACTTAGGTACTACCTTTATATATCTACACATTGAAACTTACACATATTACGAGCTAAAATCAGTTAAGTAATGGGTCAGCTCTGCTTGCGATGGAAACCGACTGACACTCTCATGATCCACGGCGAATGGTACATTATTAGCCATGTTTATTATAGTATAATCTATCCCACTGCTAGGCACAGATATAATGAAAACCATTGAAAAATTTACTCCCGTAGTGAGTATCTGGGAGGTAACATACTACATTCAATAATTACCACTCAATCAATAACAAAACAATTCATTCAATCCTTCCTCTTCCGCCTTGTTCGCTTTAAGCCGAGTTTTTTTGTGGTATGCCAAATTTGCCAACAATTTTTAAAACATAAGTAAACGTTGCAAGTGCAACACCGTGAGTGAACCATTTTCCTAATATTCTGCTGCAAGCAAACACAACATCTCTTTCGACCTTTGTTCCCAGACACGTACTGTGGCTCGTGTTGTATGTCGCGCCTAAGTCTCGTGCATTCGTCTTCCTCGAGCGACACATCAAGCGGCAGTGTCAGACGACGGTGCTTCTCAACGAGAGTATCGGCGAGTTGGTAACGGAACTCACGATGACTCAAAAACTTTTTCCCGCGCCTTTCCAAAGAGCTCTTATACATAATGTAAGCATTATGAATACTAATATTTAATAATCTTTTAAACATTTTAATGTACCACTTCATACCTCTCTTTCGTTCAATCATATACATAGAAAGTTTTTGATCCTTCAGATCAATCCCTCCCATGGTTTGATTATACTCTTTCACACATACAGGCTTAGTAATGGCCTTGCCACCCCTAGTGCCAACGTAAGTACTATCATCATGATACGTTGATATGATACTCACCAGTCTGCAGTCTTGCCATGATACGATGGAAAGATCTCCACAATGGCGAGATACCATAGTTCCTCTCGGCAGGTTTTTCGGCAGTGAGGCGATGTCTTTAGGCACATTACGATGATTTCTTCGCAAAGTTCCAAAACAATCAAATCCCAAACTCTTTAAGTATCGTGCTAACGATGGACAATTATAAAAATTGTCCATCGTTACACAATGGCCTCGATGCTCGAGGCCACTCAAAAGTTCTACAACTACTTTCGTACTTTTACTCCCCAGATAGACAACAAGATCTTGATCTTCACATGATTCTGCCATTTTCCCCGTGTAGATTTGGAATCGAGACATATAGCCGGTCCGCGATTCACAGAGCTCATATGATTTAATACCAAACTTCGCAGCCTTTGTACTTATAGCCTGGACCCACGATAAGCGGCCCTTGAATAAGGTCAAAGACTCGTCGATACAAACATTACGGCTCAAATTGTACAAAGAACTAAATTTATTTTCTAGGTGGTCAATTATAGGGCTAAGTTTAAAAAGTTGCGGAGACAACTCGGAGTTTCCTGTGTTTTCTCTAGGTTGCGACACATTATTGGTCCTCGTTGAATTGTCAACAAAATGGAGAAATTTATTTAGCAAAGTATATCGACTATAAGTCATTAAGTTCCTGAAACCAGCCATCCCCAATACACCGCGCTGCCAATATTCCGGCAATGATGTTCGGTTATCTATACCCATGTATATGAACACTGCTAAAAGAACTAGCAACTCGTCTGTATTAGTGTCAGTCCAAGACAGGACGCGCGATGACGGTGGCATTTGCCCATTCTCTTTTAAAGCATCGATGGTTTGCTTGGCATACCGATTGGTTTCAAGAACAATTTGCTGCACGATAACGTCATCCCAAATATCGACGAAGGCGTCATACGCCGAATCATAGTCTCTTATTGGGCCGGGCGTAGGGCCGGTAAACTGTTCAGGGACTCCTTTAAACGTATCGAAACCCTCGACCCATTTGAAATCGGACGATTTACCAAGCAAACCATCAGCTTCGTCATCTATACCTTCTACAATGATTTTCATTGTATCCCAAATCGATTCGTCCAAATCATATTGATCTGGAATTTCTCCAGGTTTACGTCCAGGGGAAGTGTTTCTCATGTTAGATAAGTCGAACTCATCTTCGGTATCTATATCACTGCCATCACAATTTACAGATGGGCTAGCAGTATGCGGATTTGGAGAATAACATTCTGTGTCCTCATCCATACCCATATACCAGGATTCTTCCCCATCCACATCTTTGGCCCAGCTTTGGACGCGCCATACAGGCGCCAGAGTGTCATCTTCGTCTTCAGACATATCCACACATTCCGAGTCGTTCTTTACACCAGAACTGGAAAGAAACAGATTGTATTTAAAGTAACATGATAAACATACACATTCAATAATATAAGTGCAACAACACAGATTAAACAAAAATCAGATGGAGCGCATTCATCGAACTAAGTGAGGCACGTTGACAGCTAAGTGTGCGTAACATTTGGCGACTGGCACTGTACGGACACGCGCGTCTATGTGTGTGTAAAGTTGCCAGATTATGAATAATCTCCCACTATTTTGCATATAGTTTTTGCAAACGAATATAAAAATATTACATATTTTTATATTCTTTTGCGGTTTTGAAGAATTTACCATGCATTTAATTGATTATTTTAATCTGAAATGTTGTTGTGAAAATTATTCAAATAAAATATACCATTAATGTATGCTTTTATAAATAAATTTCTTTACATCTCTCATGTTCGGTAAGTAGGTTCTTATAACCTCCAAATGGGGCTTGTAGGTGACAAATTAGCGCTCTAGGGTAATAATGTAGCTAGAAAAGCCCTAGGGCGGTAAGTAATTAAAAAAAAACACTTCTTTCTTTCAAAAAGTTCGCGTACATCAAAGAGATTGGATATACAGGGTGGCGCTTGCATAGCGGCACTTTTTGAACAAAGGCATAGCTTACAACATTCTTAAGCCTTGTACCAAAAATCAATTAAATCGGTGCAGTAGTTTAGCCACAATATCGATTTTAAGTTCCGCAATTTTTGCACACGCTTTGAGTTCCATACAGCTGATACAAAACGGTCAACGACCCTACATTGCGCGCCGCGACTCGCTAGGTACTACTCACGACGCGACGCCTCGACGTCATCCGAAGCTAGGCTCAGCGCACACAGAACGGAGCGCAGCGGAGAGGATTTTATCAACGCACTTGAAAATAAACTTTAATGTTTTTACAATAAAGTTCATAAATGCTCGAACCTGATAAAAAATATTCGCGCGTCCTCGAAGATACGCGGAAATCTCCGCGCAAAGTCGAGTCGGCGCCCGCGTATTTTCAGGGTTTAACGAACTTTCGCGACAAAATATTTACTGTAGAGTGGGAACCTAGAACGTTTTACTCACGCAGGCTCGCGAGGTCGCGCGCAATCTTGAGCATACGCAATCCGTAAAGAAAATGCCCGCGACCGCGCGGGGATTATTCCTCTCTGTCTGCGTTGACCCTTCGACGACTTAGGACGATGACGTCTTCGTGCTACGTCGCTTCGCCTCGAAAGTACCTACCTAAGACTCGTCGTTGTAGGTTTTTGCGCCCAAGTTAATGCGTAACATTTTTAACAGAACAATACTTTTGAAACGTCCTAATTACCTTTTCAATAAAGTTACATAATCATAAAATGGATCGGTTCCGCAAGCACGAAAAAATCTGATTAGGTATGCACAGTAAATGCACTACGTGTGACAAGGACAAACATAGTCGAGCCAATTAGAGTTGCCCAATTATGAACAAAATATTGTCAATAGTATCGATAAAAAATACGCACCGTAAAAGTTAGTTGTTTATTGTATCGACATTGATTGTATTTAACGTTAATGTAATCGTCTTATCAATAAAATAAAATATCTAGGTATCATATTAGACGAAACACTTTCCTTCAAAGAGCATATCGAGTGTTTAAACGGTAGAATACGTAAGTTAATATATGTCTTCAAGAAAATGCGACATATTGCTGACCCAACATTAATAAGGCAAGTGTACTTTGCTCTATGCCAGTCATTATTAACATATTGTATTACGACATGGGGGGGCGCAGGAAAAACTTTGTTACTGTCTGTTGAAAGAGCTCAGCGAGCAATTCTTAAAGTATCAACCTCCAAACCGTTCCTATATCCAACTAATTCCCTATACCAAGCTTGTAAAGTATTAACAGTTCGACAACTATTTATCAAGAGTATCGTATTAAAGCAACACACAGCCCTTCCCTACAGCACTATATCTAACAACAAAAGGCGACATAATATAATATTTCCGACTAAAATGCAAACAAGACACGCATTCACATCCAAATTTTATATATTCCTGGGGCCGCTACTTTACAAAAGACTAAACGCATTAACTAACCTAATTCCTTTCACCTACTTCAAATGCAACAAAATTGTCACCAATATCCTTCTGAATATGTCCTACGAAGATACAGAAAAATTATTAATTGTGTTAAAATAATTATCTCAACAAAATACACCTTTACCTCAATTTATTAGTTGTAATTATTCATAAGATATTATAGATCTAGTATTAGTGTACTAAAACATGACGTACGTAATATTGTAGTAAGTAAGTGATTATATATTTTATAGTATCTAATTAGCCCTAATCGCCTGAAACACAGGTTTATCCTAGTTCAGGCATATAATCTTATATCAGGATCCTAAACTAAGCTTTTGTACTCTAAATAAGTAAATTGTACCTTTTTATTTAACAGAATAAATTGAATTTGAATTTGAATGACTTTACGTTCGAAAATTTCAAAGTGTGGTACAAATAAAGACGACGTTTTTTAATAGGTAAACAATGATAAACATGTAAAGATATTCAATTATTTAATCATTTGAAATAAGTTAATAATTATTGACTATTTTAGCTCTTTCCTTATGGTATTTTTAAATGGTCTAATGGGTTCAACAATCTACTTAAGAATTATAATAATTATGTACTAAAACTAAACTACTGAACTAATTGAAGTATGTGCGGCATATTTCATAAACTTGTTTAACTGTGTCGTATTAGCAACACAATTAAGCAATAGCATTATTGTTATTACAAGTAAGAATGCATAGTTCGTTGTATAAAAACATTTTGTGTTATTTTGTTGTTAACGTAAAAACGTGTCAAAAATATCGACATTCATAGTACCTATTGCGCATCTCTATTTCCTATCCTAGACATGTCGGCGCCAGCGGCGTTTCGGTGATCGGTGACTCATCAAAGGTTTCTTCTTTAGTGCCGCAAAAAAAGAAGATCAGGTTGCGCGCGCGCAACTTTATGCGACAGTTGTTTTTGGTACTTATTGAATTGTGTGATTGTATTTAATTGTGTTGATGTTTAGTAAACTTTATCATTCGTCATTTTTGCATTATTTGTGTTAATAATGACAAACTTTATGTCGTCCGAATATGCGGTTATGATTATGTAACATGGGTTCTTGTTGTGAAAAAGACACCAGTGCTTTCCTAATTACTGAACTTTCATTAGAGTGATTTGTAGAATTACTGAAATAGGTAATTCGTGATAACAATGGAGGCCATTTTGAGAATTTGAAAATTTTGTGCTACCTTTTACGTGGGTTTGTGTTAAGTGGGTTTTTGTTGATATGAAAAAGACACCAGTGCTTGCCTAATGAGTGACCAAACATTGGAGTGATGTGTAGAATTACTGAAATAGGTAATTCGTCAATAAATGTGAACTACCTCCGTGGCATCGTCTGCCGCATAGCAACGTTGCCGTTCTTACAAAGGTCAGTAACCTAATGTCATATCGGTCTACAAATGGTGTTTCGTTTTGCTACTCATATTTTATAGTTTATTTTGTTTGAAAATTTTATTATTTTATTTTGGCCCCATGACCTTTTTTGTATCAATGCCCCTATGCAAGCGCCACCCTGTATAATACATAGAGGTAGCCCTAGTACTGAAAAATTGAACACAGTCAACTGACGTGTAAGATACAATTTGACAATTTAATGCCATCAAATTATATAACTTTAGTGATTCATCTTTTATGACAGTTCTATCATGATTTTGAATTTAGCCGTATAATATTTATATCGACTTTTCAAGTGTTGTAAGAAATCTTATCGATATGTCTATCCACCGTAAATTTTTATCTCGTTATTTTTTAGATTCTTTGTGCACGTGATAAAGATTTATAAAATAAGTGGATTGCTGCAGTGTGTCGTGGAGAAAATTGGGTGCCTAGAAAGCACCATAGAATTTGTTCCAAGCATTTTACTGCGGAATGTTTTTATAGTAATGACAGATGGCGCAGACTAAAAGAAAATTCTGTGCCAACATTACTCCTCCATTCTAAAGGTATCAGTGTGAGTGTTTAAATAATTACTTGCTTTTACTTTTATTAGGGTAGCAGCGCCAAACAGGAGTTGGATCTTGGGCTCCATTCGATGTCTCGACCAAAGGAATAATTTAATTTTAATATTTTCTACAATTTTATTATCAGTGCATAGGGTTCCCACCAAGAACGTAGGGTCCCAAGCCAACCTCACCTGCAAGTGGTGTACCTGCTTATCAACGGATGAGGCTCTGGCAAACAAAACATTAGGCTCGCCACCTATTACGTGGGAT
This sequence comes from Euclidia mi, assembly GCA_944739405.2. NCBI lineage: Eukaryota > Metazoa > Arthropoda > Insecta > Lepidoptera > Erebidae > Euclidia > Euclidia mi. Next base: position 8,718,746 of record OX123189.2, read on the forward strand.
CAAAAGTCTGGCAAAAAGTGGGCGTTTAATATGCCTCTGTCTACCCCTTCGGGGAAACAGGCGTGAGCCTATGTATGTATGTTATAAACAATATTCAGCCAGCTACCTGCAGTTACACTGTTGCCACGAAAAGCCACGACACGCTAAGCGACAAGCGATTTCGATGTTTATTTGTGCAGTTTAGTTCTGCACTGAGGTGACAGCGCCGGCGGCAGAATAGAGAGCGGCATGAACATTGAAATCGCTTGTCGCTCAGCGTGTCGCGTCGTGTCGTTCTTGACAAAAAAAAAGTTCTTCACTTGATTCTTTTTAATGAAAAAAGGCGGGAATAGAAAACTTTTACTTTAAATATTTTTTGTTGTTGGGATTTTTTTATAATTACGTGCTTAAAATTTGGAAATTGTTCTCATTTCACTATAAACTTCAACAAATAAAATGTTTTAGTCTTGGAATGCCGGTTTTTTTTTCTTACCTCACAATCGAGATGTAAAGCAGAATAGTTAGCTCGGGTGTAAGTACCAATTGCACTCTCGAACTATAGGCGCCCTCGCTGCGCTCGTGCGCCTAAATATCTCGGGCTGCAATTGATGCCTTACAGCCCTTGGCTACTAATCTACTATAATTGTAGGTACCGAGTTAAGTGTTAACTACTTAGTAAATCCCTACTAATATTATAAATTCGAAAGTGTGTATGTATGTATGTATGTATGTTCCGTTTTCACGCGAAAATGACTGAACCGATTTTGTTGAAATTTAATATAGAGATATATTGGACCATGGAGACGGACATATGTATGCTACCATAAGTTGCAAAAATTAAACTGGGAGGGATTGTAGGGAGGTTAGAAGTTTGTACGGCAGAAATTTTCCTCTTGGAAGTAAGAACGCATGCACATCATATAATTTAGTCATATTGTGCGTGAAATACATTGTTCGGATATCTTAACTAATAATTATACACCACTATTTTTTAATTAGTACAAAAACTTTAAGGACAGAAGAAAATCTCACTTAAATCATAGTCATATTTTACAATCCATTCACTAATTCATTGATAATATTTCATCCTGCTCATTCGCATTCTCTCTGTCGCACTTATGATGTAGGTAGCTATAGAAAATAAAATGAAGGAAAATAATAAATGTGGGTAGTTATTTTTTAATTTTGTTAATTCTACCCTCTCCTTCATACTTCATTCGGGCTTAGGACCGGTAAAATTTATCGTTTAACAAGTAATTAAATACGGAGGTATGTAATTAGAAAGCAAACAAATATCAAAATAAAAGATGGTGTTCTGGACTAAAAGAAAAGAGTAATTTTGGCGTATTTATGAAGTTAGAATCATCTGCTATTTACAAATTATTTTATCATCATCATGTCAGCCTAGAGACGTCCACTGTTGGACATAAGCCTTCCTCAAGGTGTGTGGAGAACACAGACCGATTTTGAGCCGCCCGCATCCAATTATTATTTACTTAAGTACGTATTATTTACTAAACTTACAAGTATTTCTATTGTCCTTCGAAATGTCCACCACCGTTGTCAAAAGCATCCAATATGCACTGTTTTAATTGTTTGACACTGACCCGGTCACTTTCGTACACTCACAATACGATGTCCATGAGTACACAGATGCATTCGCGATTTTTCCACTCAAAAAGTACGCACGAAGCATAGCTACATACTCCCGTGATATGAACTGATATGATAGGCCATCGCGTCGGGCAAACGTAGACAAACAATTAACTTTTGCAACGAAATTAGATACGCTCACTTTAGCTAACAATTTAGTACTGTTTGTCGCATCGTCGGGGCGTGGCGCAGGCGCAGAGGGGCGGGGGGGGGGGGGAGGGGAATTTATCAATGGTTAATTTTACTATGATAGTACACGGGTCGGTCATAGTATTAGTATTGCATTTACCAATTATCACGTATTTTTGTGGACAGTTTTGAGACAGTTTTGGGACTTAGAGTTTTTATTTTTCAACTACATAAATATGATCAGTTAAAGATACTTAGTGCACTGTTAAATTTTTTGTACTAATTAAAAAATAGTGGTGTATACTACGCTCAACCAAAACGATTTTCTCTACCTTCTAAAATTATAAATGCGAATGTATTTAAACATGGCTTTGACATTGTCATGGATACTGAGCGAGTTACTTTGTACCCTATAGAGCTTCTGACTCTTTACAATAATCAGGAGTGTCTTCACACAACTAAAGACTGAAAGTAGATTTCTGTTACCCTGAATTTAAGGCGCGCGACGCGGCGGGCAAAACCTAGTTAAGAAATAAATATATTATGTTTTGTGATTCATAGCCTCGATCCGGGAGAAATATAATACCAACTACATATACCTATTTAAAAATAACAATCATGAGGTTCAGATCTTAAATCAGCGAATAAGTTGTTTATTTTTTGTTTCGAAATTCTCAGTATGGTATTTGGAAATGTTTGGTTATTTGCAATAGGCTTGCTTCCTAAACATTAATTAGCTAAAAACATTTTGTCATGCACACAATAAATTATGAATATTATTATTCATAACCAAAAAAAATAAATAATTTCTGTACTTAATGTACACACGGCGCCAAGTCAAGCTAAACAGTTGCAGTACGATTTTGATACTTATTCCCTACGGCATAAGAACGGTACACAAGTCAAAGTGTATAGCTTGACCAGTAGCCGTGTGTACACGAATATTTGGATCGTTTGGGGATCGAACTCAAAACAATGTAAATACTAATGGAAATTCTATTACTATATTTTTTTTAAATCCGGCCACGTGCGTGTCGGGCCACGCGCAATTTAGGGTTCCGTAGCTGCCCATAATGGCCATTAATGATAATAACTTCTGTTTCACATGGGACTAAAAACGGGCCCACACTGTACCCCGTAATACATTTCATACCAAAGTACGTATATCTTTAAGATTAAGCCAGCGCTCCCAATGTAAACTCACAGAAATAGGCATTTATAAGTTAAACGACGATTACTCGTAAACTAGTGATGTCTACTTAGCCGTGATAGTTTTCCTTTTAAATTCGTTATATGTACTACATTTGTGATTTTTTTCACCTCTTCCAAATTAATAGTTTAGCCGTCAGAGGAGAGGGGGGGGGGGGGGAGACACACTTGTGTACAAACAATTTTTTCACTTCAAAGCTTGATATTTAACAAACCAATCACTTGATCGAAAAATGATTTGGGCAAGCTAATAATATTTTTTTAAAACCTATCCAATGATATCCCACATGATGGGGTACTCAACCAAAAAAAAATTCGACCCCACTATATATGTAGGGGAGATACCCTTAAAAAAAATATTTTCATAAATTTTATTCTACAGTTTTGTTGCAATATCTTATGTCTATATTCATGTCAAATATCGGCCTTCTGGCACCAGGCGTCTTTGAGCTAGGCTGCGGACGGACAGACGGACGGACATGACGAAACTATATGGGTTCCTTGTGGACTACGGAACCCTAAAAAGATATAACAATATACTTTTACAATACGTTAATGTATTTATCATATAACATGACAATCATTATTAAATAATCAATTGACAAGTGCATTTTCCCTAATTCAACCAGAACGGCGTCGACAAAAACTGGCAACACTTACATATTTCTTGCACAAATACGAATTTTATCGAAATTAAATTATGTAACAGTCAAATTATCAATAGCTACTTGTGAAAAGATATTCCATTTTCCTGTTTTTGTTTTTGGGAACAACTTTTACAGTGTTTAAGAACACAAGACGGCATTTTAAGAATTAAAAGTTAAATTGATCGTGGCGCGTGAACTGTACGATGCTTCGTAGCGCACTGAGACGAATTTGTATTCACTTTTCAATTTGTATTTGCTTTAGTGGCCGCACACAACTGTTCCGCGCGCTCCATCTGATTCTTGTTTAATCTGAGTGCAACAAGTTGAACCTGACATATTATTATTATTCACTTCATTTTCTTCACTTGGCACACTTTTATATTATTAAAGTACAATAAAAAAAAGTACATTTGACCTACATAGGGACCAAGCCACCGGTGGTTAGGGCCTCAGAGACAGGAACTTCCTCACGATGCGCGCTGTGTCGAGAAGAACTGCCTTCTGAATCAAAGACTTGATCCAGTTGCCTAGTATGAGCCTCTGTAGGTGTTGGTCGAGGCTCTTGGCGATTAATCCATTCACCGACACGACTATCGGCACAATGATCGCCGAATACATACACATCCTCATGTCAACAATCTCGAGAGCTAGGTCCAAATATTTAATCTCTTTCTCTTTTTCTGCTTTCACGAGGTTGCCGTCATACGGTATGGTGATACCGATTATCATTGCTAGTCGCTCTGCTCGGTCTATCACTACAATATCAGGCTTATTGGCTACAATGGTCCTGTCTGTAATAGGATAGACCGATCACAGTACAACAATGCACGACCATGTTCGATCAGATCATATTTAAGGGCTAGTTGCTGATGGATTATCCTGGCCACTTGGTTGTGTCTGTGCAAATACTGACCATTGGCAAGACTCGAACAACCGGATACTATATGCCTGAGCGATTCCCCGGGCCGGTGACACGCCCGACATATGTCAACCGTACCATCCCTCAGTATATACTTTCGGTAGTTGTTTGTCATGACAACTTCGTCAATAATTGCAAAGATTTCTCCGAAGAGATCACAGAAACGTAACCAGGCTATAGAAGCTTTAAAATTGACGTCTGGATCATGTAAAGCTCTATAGAACAGTCCATGCAGCTCCTTGCCCTTCCATATTTCTCTTCGGTCGTCAGTACTAAGTACTGCAGGTTTGTGCCAGTTTTCTTTAGCCAGAGCGAGCGGGGTAAGTCCTGTATCAACGGCAACTACATCGCGGTGCACATCCACGTTCATTCCCAAAAAATATTCTCTGAGGTTGTACAACTCGCGGTTATGGAGGATCTTTGCACGTAAAAAGACTCGACCCCCACATTTCCGCGGGATGTACAACCTCATCACCGACGAGCGTGGATGATGCATCCGAGGTGCAGTCAGCATTGAACGGGCTTTTCTGTCCAGGACATCGAGTTCCGTCTGGGTCCACCTGAGTATGCATGGCCCACCCGTTGCAGGCCCGCTCCTTGTTGTCACCTGATAAAGGACTGTTAAGTACTTTTTTCAGGCGGCCAAAAAAACGAGCCTGCAACGTCTGTTTCATGTCAGTTTCAGGCAATATTTAAAGACTGCGACATACCCTGGTATTTGTAGGTTTCAGTTAGGGAGAGGGATCTAAGTTGTATGGAATCTGAGAGTTGTATTCCTGCAGATTCCATAATCCTGCCTCTCTTCACATGCATGACCGCACATTTATCCACACCAAATTCCATCCTGATACAATTACTAAAGGCTTCGGATACCTTAAGTAATACTGTCAGTTGGAAATTGTTAAGAGCAAATAATTTCAGATCATCCATGAAAAGGAGGTGAGATGTAATATGCCCTCCACTCCTTAACCGATAGCCAAGCCCTGAAGCCTCTAACAAGGTACTTAGGGTGTTCAGGGCCAGACAAAACCACACCATATTATTATCATTATTACTAGAGGATGCCCACAGCCCACAGCTTTGTTATTTTATCTTAATCACCATTTCTGCCTGATCTTGTGGGAATATCGGAAAAGTCCTCCTTAGTACACAGCTACAGACCCCAAGGACCATACATGCAAAATTTTAGCTTCTTCCGCCAAATACTTTTGGCTGTGCATTGTCTGTCAGTCACTCAGTACCTAACGCAAGACATTTATAGAAATTGTTATTTATTTATGCTCCACTGCTTAAAACAATAAACTTACTTATTTCTGCATAATGTAAGTGTGAAAGGACTTGTTCTGAATACAATTTGAAACCTATTTGCTTAGTAGGTAAATGTGTCCTTTTTATTCTTTCCTTAATCGAGGCTAGCGTGGGGGGAGATACCAACAGACTGCCATGCAGAGGGTATCAGGCTCGAATCCCGGCGCGCATCAATGAATTTTCGGAGTTATGTGCGTAATAAATTGTTAATTATCGCTTGTCCTGTACCTCGGAGAGCATGCTAAGCCATCGGTCCTGGCTGTCATGAAGATCTTTGCCAGTCGTTATAGGACATCAGTACCCCTAAATAAACTGACACTAGTCTAAACCTTGGAACAACGCAATCCTTTCGGGTTGCAGAGGTCAGACAGGCAGTCGCTCTGTGGAAAAGCTAATATTCAGCCAAATCACTTGACCATAGTGGTAGACTATGGCCTCACGCTTCCGATAGTGAGAAGAGGCCCTTGCCCAGCACCGGGACCGATTATGTACAGGGCTGATGATGATGAACTGATAGATATATCATTTTCACATTATTGGCATTATTAAGTAAATAGTGTGTTATCAGACTTACATTTGACTTTTAGCCGGACTGTTCGCCTGTGCATCAACTTCTTGCTTAATGCTATAATCATTTTCTTCACTTCCAGACCAATTTGTAGACACCCTAAAAATTTATTTGTTGTGATATAGTTATTTTTGGTTACATATAGGTTTACAAATTATTAATAAAATATTTAAGTGTTTGAACCCACACATCAGCATTTATAAATACTAGGGTTTGCAAAGTCTTGACATTTTCTAAGTCCTGGGATACAAGACAGGCTGTGCTGCTGAGAAAATAATATAGGAATTTAATTTATTTCGGGCCAAACATGTGCCTATTATTGTAAATGTTAGTATGTGAAGAAATTTTATTGTAAAGGTTTGAAAATTCTTACATTTCAGATGAGTCCTGCTTGCCTGTATCCACACCCTGGGCTGGCTGTGTGATGGAATCTTGATTTATTTTTGTTGCTTTTCTGGCAGCCATCCTGAAGTATAATTATTTATAGTTCTCAATACTATAACATTTAGTTGAAAGAAGAGACAGTATTTATGAGTGTAAGTTGTTACATACACACATGTTGTGTGACAGTGCTAATGGTAGTAGGTAAGTACCCAATAATTGTTGTTTTAACTTTAGTACTGTCACAAGAAATAACATTATTTGGTATAAGTAGCACCTAATAAACATCATGGCAGTGGAAATGAAGTTAGTCTAGGATATTCCTAAAACTTTTAAGTACTAGTGAAGATATCAACATAATACCATGCAGAGATTGTCAGATATGTATCTATAGCCGGCAGCCTTTTGATTTTTTTTATTTGTGGGAATTAAATTATTTTGCTTTCCCTGTGATTCAGAGAGCACAATAGCCGTTGTATTTTATTAGTTCTATAAATTAATAGAAGGTATATTTCAGAAATGTACATGGCTGAAAGCAAAACAGGCCAAACAATGTAAGGCATCGGTAAACAATAAATTTAAAAATACCTTCGTAATAAAATGGTCTCACTTATTTTGCTTAATTTAGCATTTAGGAATGAACATTGCACATAAATAGTTAAATCAGAAATATTCAGATTCTACTAACTTGTTGCGTTTAGTATTCATAGTTTCTTTTCACACGAATAACAAATTAATGCACTTAATTCAAACCAAATCCACAATGACCACAAATTACAAAATATAGTGAACAGCGCCAATTATTTTTGACAAGTTTCCAACCTGAGAAAAGTGTCAAGATTGTCAAGCCTCAGTGATTTGACATGTGTGTTGCCAGTGCCAGAGTGAGACGTAAGTTACGTTTCGTTTCCTAAAATGTTACATAAATGTTACCTACAATAAAGATTTTCTTTCAATTTACGTTGGAGGCAAATTCATGTCAGCCAAAAGGGGAAACTATGGTGTAATTAATCTTAGGATATAACAGACTCTAGTTTCATTTTTGTCGAGTCTGAATCACACTTGATATTTATTTATGAATTCTAAATGGCACTTTATACCTACCCTCAGATAAAAAAAAAACTTGGTAAGTTTCTTATCGTGATCAAACAATAGGCTTGTGTCCACTAAGAATAAATCGGTTTGATTGTAGTATCTATAGATTCATAATGCAAAACCTGGTGATGAAAAAGATTGACCGTGAGTTTTATTGCCGTTCTTTCTCATGGTTGACACGCCCTTGCTTTGCGAACGTGGCAGTAAATGTAAATTGTAATAAAACTAGCTAAATATAGATACTGATACTTTATATTTCTCTTTACTGGTTCACAGATATAGTTACACAGTTCACAGATACAGTCTCCACAGTTACTTCACAGCAAAAAGTGCCCTCTCGGCCAAGTGTCCTCCTTTTATAAACTAGTCTTCCCAGAGAGGTTGGACTAGGTTTAGATTAGAGAGAACATGCTCGCTATATTTCCTTTTGTTCTCATCACCAAGGAGTGATGGCATTTGACAGTGAAAGGAGATATCGATGTTTTTTAAATAAGGGATAAATACGGAAATAAACTATCGGACATGAATGTAAAACTGTAGTTGGAAGCGACAGTGGGTAGCCGTGGTTGCTAAGTTGGCAATAAACAAAGACGTCCAGCGGTCTAATTTTCTATCACGTGTTTGATAGTAAGCGCAGTTTAATTACATAATTTACTTAGATACCTACTTTAAAAGAAGCGTCTATTGATAAAGCCTTGCACGGACCAAGCGTTCCAGTGTATGCGTATGTTGACTACGCGTACAGGATTATGATCGAATACTACGCTTTGCTGCAGTTACAGACTATTAAAGCATGCACCAGCGGCGTCTGATAATTTGGTTCCACTTTAAGTATTTAGAATACTGATACACTGATTGTTATTAGCAGCCCAAGAACGTTGGCTAAAATTGTCTGGTCTGATCTACCACGAATCAGTTTTAATGGCAAAGACCTATCATTTAGGAAAACCGTAAAAAATTTGGGTATCCAAATAGATGAAACAATGTTTTGGCGACTTCAGATACAAGAAACAAGTCGAAAACTGTTTGCTTCAGCCGCATCAGTACGAAAATTACACAATTTCCTTCCAACTGCAACTAAAATTGCACTTGCACAATCTTTGCTTCTGCCGATCCTTGACTACGCTGATGTCAGCTATCTTGACCCCACAGAGGAGCAACTGAACAAACTTGAGCGTCTCCAAAATTTTTGCATACGTTTTATATTTGGTTTACGCAAATATGATCATATTTCAGAATTCCGCAACAGACTCAAGTGGCTTCCGATTCGCCTTCGCAGAAATACTCATATTCTTACATTACTATATAATATCCTGTTTAATCCCAATAGTCCCTCTTATCTTAAAGAACGTTTTAAGTTCCTTCATGACACACATTCAAGGTGGAGGCTGGAGATGCCAATGCATTCCACTGATTATTTTGACAAATCTTTTCCTGTACAAGCTGCGCGCCTGTGGAATGCATTGCCTCTAGATATTCGTAGAGCAAAATCACCTAGTATATTTAAAGTTTTGTTGAAATCGCACTATCTTTCATCCATATGACATCTTTCATTATAATTATGTATTATATAATATGTTTATATTAGGTATATATGATGTATGTCGTGTATGTAGGTATATGTATGTGTGTATGTATATATGTTTCTGTATATCTATGAACTACATGTATACCATTCTGGTTGTCTTTAAACTACACCATTTATCGCACTAAACTTATTTACCATCTGTGCATCCTAAGGTTGCCTGGCAGAGATTGCTTTTAGCGATAAGGCCGCCATTTGTACATTCTGTTTGTGTTTTGTATATATTTTGTTCTATAATGTAACTTTTTGTAAGGTGTACAATAAAGAATAATCAATCAATCAATCAATACACTGGTTGTGCAGACATTCAAATTATGGAAATTACAGTTTCACTTATCCGGCTTTGATATGGCCTGCATCATATTGGGATGTAAATAATAATAATAATGGTTTTATTTTTCTTTCACAAAGGTAACTTACAAACTACATTGATCAATATCTAGAAAAACAGATTACACCTTTGTGAGAGACTGGTATCTGAACTAGGAAACTCCTGTCAGACAGATTACCAGGCTCCCCGCCATCATCCTAGCTCCCCGCACATTATTTCATATCAATAGTGTCACAAAGACAGTAGTGTAGTAAAAGTCCATTTATATTAGAATATAGTTTATATATTTATATTTTTAGGTATCCTTTTACACTGTACAGATACTATAATGTTGCCTAAGAGCCACCGGTACCGTCGCCAGGAATATGGCCCGCTCTCGCCAACCGCCATTTTGAATTATTTCGATGTGATGTGACTCGGACGAGTCAATCGACTACAAATTATTAAATTCCAATCGATATTAATTTTAATAAAAATGGGGACCTTACAGTAGCTTACAATTTGCAAAAACAGCTAGATTATTTATTTGTGTGTGTGTGTGTGTGTGTGTGTGAGTGTGTGTGTGTGTGTGTGTGTGTGTGTGTGTCTGTGTGTCTGTGTTTGTGTGTGTGTGTGTGTGTCTGTGTGTCTGTGTGTGTGTGTGTGTGTGTGTGTGTGTGTGTGTGTCTGTGTGTCTGTGTGTCTGTGTGTGTGTGTGTGTGTGTGTGCGTGCGTGCGTGCGTGCGTGCGTGCGTGCGTGCGTGCGTGTGTGTGTGTGTGTGTGTGTGTGGTGTGTGTGTGTTTTTGTGTGTGTGTGTGTGTGTTTTTGTGTGTTTGTGTGTGTGTGTGTGTGTGTGTGTGTGTGTGTGTGTGTGGTGTGCGTGTGTGTGTGTGTTTTTGTGTGTGAGTCTGTGTGTTTCTGTATGGACGCATAAATGGTAACCGGTCATATTTAGTGTTTTCTGAAGATTTCAGTTTGATCGTAACTAATCTCTTGTAACCATTCTGAAACAACTTCTTTACACCCAGATTTTGAGAGAGAATATATGTTTATAAAATTTTTTTAACAAAAAATAACCGCCTCCAAAAATCTGGAAAATGTGTGAAAATAGCACTAAAAAGTAAAAAATAAATTCCGTTATTTTTACTTCAATTTACTTAAAAACGTCACCTATTCAACTTAATATTACATACTTATACGAGTTATACGTATCTACCACTTAATTCACATACCTGACACAATACATATTTTTATATGACTAACAAACTAAATTAAATACCTGTCACCAGAAATCAGATAAGTATATTATATTTTTGGACTAAGTACTTAGAAAAAAATATTTGTTAGGACTATAATATACAATTATACTTTTTTTGGAGTCGGTGCCAGCCGAGATTAAGAATTAAAGATGTTATTAAGTGACCGACCCGAACGCGAGCAGGGCAGACGCGTGAGGGTAGACGTTGTTGACGGTTGTCTCCGATATCCATTTTTTCTATGCGCTTGTACGTAGGTAATTATTGTATTGCAGTGGATTGTGGTTCTTTAGAGTTATTTAACACGAAATCTGTATTCATTGAAATAGGTTTGATTTGGTATTGCTGCATTTTAGTATTGCATCTTTGCATAATTCTATTTGTCTTGTTTTTTCAAATTTTGAGATCTTTTTGTAAAAACTTCTCAGAATTTGATTTGTACCAATTAGTATCGCTTTAAGTTCTTGTTTTGGTTGATAGGTAATTGTAAATAGGTATTTAGGTTAATTTCTAACTGGGCTGTCGCACCTGTTGCCAGGTTTCGTTGTTTTCTTTATTCGCAAAATAGGTTTGGTTAGATCCTACATTGTGGTATTAATGTAACTTTAGGTACTTACATATATTTTGTGTTATAGAAAACTTCCTAAAATTTGATTTATATTTGTTGATTTCACTTCTCGTCATTTGTAAATTACTTACAAGTTTAATGAAGTTTTGCTAAATTATCGTATCAATGCAGCTTTTCATATATTTTGTACATTATCAAGAAATTATTTACTAAAACGCTTGGCTGGCACCGACTCCAAAAAAAGTATAATTGTATATTATAGTCCTAACAAATATTTTTTTCTAAGTACTTAGTCCAAAAATATAATATACTTATCTGATTTCTGGTGACAGGTATTTAATTTAGTTTGTTAGTCATATAAAAATATGTATTGTGTCAGGTATGTGAATTAAGTGGTAGATACGTATAACTCGTATAAGTATGTAATATTAAGTTGAATAGGTGACGTTTTTAAGTAAATTGAAGTAAAAATAACGGAATTTATTTTTTACTTTTTAGTGCTATTTTCACACATTTTCCAGATTTTTGGAGGCGGTTATTTTTTGTTAAAAAAATTTTATTTACTGTTTTTTAGTGAATTTTTCTTTCTGCGGTTATCTGATTTATCGAAATTAAAGATGGGTAGACTATTTTATTATTTACCTGGGGAAACTCTTTTGCCGAGTGCCTCTCCGCGTGGCGGGCAAAGAATGGGACACAGGGAACGCGGGTGTGCTGCTCCGTTACGCTTTTCCCATAAGTAGGGCTCAGTCTCTGGAAGTGTCCTCCCTCACTCGCACAGTACGAGGTAGCGCCTCGTACTGTGCGAGTACAGTGGTTCCTCGGCTCTCCGAGACCACTGTCTTCTCGGGGTCGTTCGTGGTCGTCAGCCAGATTGCCATCTCTGATTGCCCACGGCCCTAAGGAAGAGTCAGGCTAGCGGCCATTGCCACCACCGCGACGCCGCCTGCGTCTGCGAGCGGGATCGGCTCTCTCGCGATCCCGCTCGGCGGCCTCCTTCTGGAGCATAACCGCTTCGCAGAAGGAGACCACAGCATCCCACCGGATGTCTTGCACCAACATGGCCTGGACGACGGCCTGCGGAGAAAGATCGCCTCCGATAACAGAGACCAAGTCTCGCCGCTCGGATTCACATGCAGGACACTCAGAGAGCGCTAGTATGCTGCCCAGAGTCCAGGTCACTGCCGCAGTGGTGGCATGCCGGCGTCGCCTCGCGGCTGATTCGGTTCAAATACTCGCCGAAACATCCGTGTCCGGTGAGTATCTGAATCAACCTAAACATGACGCAGCCACTTCTCTCGATCAAAGATGGATAGTATTGGGTAGACCTACTAAACGCGCTGCCCATATGAAACAGCGCCGTTTAAATGAAACTGTTTTTTTTATTGCTGCTAATGGCAGACGAGCGAACGGCCCATCTGAAGGTAAACGGTAACCACTGCTCATGGACTTCGCTAATGTCAGGGTATACACAGCAAAGCCGCTGCCTACCGTGAAAGTAATGCTTTCTTTAAACCTCGTTTGAAGAAGGACAAGTCATAGCACTCGGGAAACACCGCAGCAGGTAGTTCATTCCCGAGCTTACACGTCCATGGTAGAAAAGATCGCTGGAAGCGCACCGTACTAGATGAGATCCAGGTAGTACGGGTGAACTCTACTGCGTCGGCGAGTGGTACGTTGGTAGAAGGGTGACCCTGGTACCAAATTAAACAATTCTTCGGAGCACTCCGCGTGTAAGAGTCGGTAAAATAAAGCAGAGAAAACTAAAGTCTCTCCGCTGCTCCAGCGACTCTAGTCTAGCCGTGAGATCATCGACGATTCGAACAGCTCGTCTCTGTAGGGAGTCAAGTGGATCAAGCTGATATTTTGGCGCTCCGGCCCAGAGATGTGAGCAGTACTCCACAACTAGCGAAGAAATGGAGAAACGTCTATCTCAAAGTGGGGAATCTCGGTACAAGGCTATTTCAAGAGAAAGTAGTGAACTGCGTGAAAAGAGGTTATCACAAATGCGGGCTTATAGTGAAAAATATTAAATCGTGTAAACACTGAAAAACGTAGCTACTCATCGTCTGCTCTTTGAATTAAACCGTACTACTATTAGTTATTCTGTGATTTAAAATCAAAGTTATTATATGTATAAGCTAGCAGTTGGCGGATTCGCTCGCGCGTAATGACGGACTTTCCATATAAAAATACAACCCCTATTTCCAGAAATGCGTAAATACATGATCACATATTTCTAATCAGAAGCTAGTTTATGAAATTTCATTTCACATAAAAACTTTCAACCCCAATTTCACCCAAACGGTAGATTTTAGAAATCGCTAAAACACGTACCTACCTACTTATTTGTTTTATTTCTAACCAGAAGCACACAAAAGTACCTACACGCTATCTTTTCAAAAATGACGGACCTACCATATAAACTTTCTACACCTATATAACCCTCTTAGTTGTTAGATTTGAAAAAAATCTAAATTGCGTGTTTATTTTTTCTAACCAAAAATATGTATAAAAATCCTTCCTTAGTGGGTGCTTACGTCATAATATGCATCGACTGTCAAAATTTCAAGTCTCAAGCCCCTCTGTGGATTTGGCTCTGCGATGATGAATCAGTCAGCCCAAGCAATTTTATATAATGTATATAGATTTACTCTCCAACCTTTCTTCCTCCCGGTTTCATCAATACCTGGTAATGGAGCCCGAAGTAGGTCGGTTGATTGCGACTATTCTAGTGTCCACTGATGAAAAGTCACAGTAAATGCTTAATTTCGTTTACTTGGATGACTTAGTTTTTTGAGTTTTTAATGAAACTATTGGATTTATTTTGATAAAATTTGAGTTTTTAAATAAACTATAGAATTGATTTTGATAAAATTTAAATGGGACCCACCTGAAAGTATATGCTTTCAAACAAAAAAAGAATTTTGGAAATCGGTCGATAAATAACGGAGTTATGAGGTAACAAACATAAAAAAAAAAAAAAAAAAACATACAACCGAATTGAGAACCTCCTCCTCTTTTTGGAGTCGGTTAAAAATAGAGTTTAGTTTATTATATAAATGACTGCCCAAAAAACAGAACATTCTATGCGACAGGCTATTTTTATAACGAACTGGGGGAAAAATTCTATAATGTCGACGTCCTTGTGGTTTGTTACGAGTTGGTGGAGAGGATATATAACTGACGAACGGTAAGTACCTGACAGGAGCCATATAATTCAGTGGTTGGAAAATAGAAAGGCAGATCTTGAGATACCTTTAAAACAGCTCTTTGCACTCTTTCAACTGGGAGCATTAATATCTTTGCAGCTCCACCCCAGACCGTTATGCCATATGTGATGAGAGACTGACATAATGCTACATATGTGCTTTTAATCGGATTTGTCGGCGAAGTTTTTAAACACATATTATATGAGTTTTCGGATCCTGGATGATAGATGAGTAAGATGTTGATTAAACGTAAGGTTCTTGTCAATTATGATACTTAAATATTTGACACAGCTACTTGATTCAATTTTTTGGCAGGTGCAAGAATTATCAACATTATTGGGGCAGGTGTGAGCAATAATACTATATTTCGACAGTTCAAACAAGCAAGAGGTAGACAAAGTTATAGGCATATAAGTTGTTTTGTCGACATTGAGAGATAAAGAGTTGATGGCAAGCCATTTAGAGACAATATTGAATCCTATTTGCCCATGTCTAAAAGCCTTTTCCCAATTGGATGCAGTAAAGATAAGGGCCGTGTCGTCTGCATAAGTCACAATTTTCCCATTAACAAGCTTAAGTTCGCACAGGTCGTTGATAAAGACAAGAAACAAGGTTGGGCCGAGTATACTGCCTTGTGGGACACCACGAAGAATTTCGAGGCCATCACTTATCCATTCGTCTATTTTAACAGCCTGAAAACGACCGAAGAGGTAGCTTTGAAAAAGTTGAAGCGGTTGACCCCTTACACCCAGTCTATGCAACTTCTGAAGAAGCAAAGGTACAGAGACTGTGTCAAAAGCCTTGGCTTGATCTAGAAATATAGATATAACCTTTTTTCTTTCTTCCAAGCTATCCACCATATGGCTAGTAAGCTCTTGAACAGCATCGGTGGTAGATTTATTTCTGCCAAAACCAAATTGAGCATTTGATAAGAGATTTTTGGACTCCAGATACTGCAGTAGTCTATTGTTAATGGCTTTCTCAAGAATCTTGGAAAAGGTGGGCAATATAGAAATAGGTCTATAATTATTGACACGGTCCCTGTGACCCTTCTTGTGTATAAGGTGTATGAGAGATCGCTTTAATGCCTCTGGGAAAGTACCCGTATCTAAAGATAAATTACAAACATGAATGAAAGGTCTCACTAAAAGTTCTGAGTATTTTTTTAAAAGACCTCCAGATACATTGTCATACCCAGTAGCGCTATCGTTTTTCAAGCCCAGAATAAGTGATGTTATCTCACTTTCGTCTACTGAAAGAAGAACGAAGGAGTTTACGGGTATTGCTGTGGGCATTGGCAGTGAAATGGGTATGCTGTTTGAACAAACAGAATCCGCTATACCCTGACCAACATCAATAAAAAACCTGTTGACTTTATTAGGCAGTGAGCCTTGTGTTGACAATTTATTTGATAGGGTAGTACATGTACTAACAACGTTTTTATTGACACATCTTATGATTTAAACTCCAAGATAGGATAACAGTTAGGCTGCAGTATTTGAATATAGTACATCAAAACATGCAGGGCCTATCTGGCAAAGAGTTAGAGTTAAGTTTATTTCTAGAAAAATATGACGTTAAGGTTTTGTGCTTAACTGAACATTGGTTAAGCAACCATGAGGTTATTGATATAAATGAATATTACACAGTGCAGAGTTCGTATATAAGAAAGCAGGCTATTAGAGGCGGTTCTCTCATAATGACTTAAAATTTATTAAAATGCAAAGAACGTAAGGATATTGTAAATTTATCTATTGAGCGCACTATTGAGTTGTCCTGTGTGGAACTAGACTTATATATTATAATTTGTGTATATCGACCCCCTTCTGGTGATTATAATCTATTTGAGACTGTTATGGAAGATGCTCTTAATAAAATTATAGGTAGTCATAAGAATATTATAGTATGTGGTGATTTTAATATTAATATTTTAGAGAATTCTTCACAGTGTACTAGATTTCTGAATCTTTTTAAGTCATTTAATTTAAGTAATTTATTCTGTGAACCTACTAGAGTCTCTGAAACATCTTCTACTTGTTTGGATAACATATTTAGTTCTTGTGTTGCTAAAAACCCAGTAGTTATTAGTTCTCTTCCTTCTGATCACCGTGGACAGATAGCTAGTTTTTCATGTACAACATATGATAAATCACATACAGTAGAATGTAGGCCTCAAACTACCAATCGTCTTATACGTTTTAAAAACAATATTATTGCTAAACTCAATCCCTCAATTTTGAACTCAGAAAATCCAAATACAATTTATAATTCACTTTTTGGAATAGTAAATAATGAGTTTCAAGATAATTTCAAGAGAATTTCAAGAGTAAAGCTGTCACATTGAAGGGTACTGCCGGATCTTTTAACCAGTGGGCCACTATAGGTATATACAGAAGTAGAGCCAAATTGTTTGAATTATATGGTATAAAACAACATAGATTTGACACACCTTTTCTAAATTATGTAAAAAACTACTCGAAAATTTTTAAACAAGTTTGTGTTATGGCAAAATCTAAATTTATTAGTAGCAAAATTAAGCATTCAACAAATGTAATTAAAGAAACTTGGAGAATTATAAATAATGAAACAGGAAGAGCACGACCACGGGAAAACCAATTTGAACTAAAAGAAAACAATTTATTAGTCACCAATCAAACTCAAGTAGCGCATATATTCAATAGTTTCTTTGCGAGCATACCTTTAACAGCTACTAGCTCTTTACAATCATCATCTGTAGACGCTGGAATTTTTTTGCTTAGCAGTGTACCTGAATGCAAGAGCGTGTTTAGATTCGAGCACGTTACCCCGCGAGATATATTGATCGCATATAAGTCAATTAATATTAAAAATACCGGCGACTTTTGGGGCATTTCAATTAAAATTTTAGGTACTATAGTTGAGACTGTTGCGCCTTACCTCTCTATAATTTTTAACCAATTTTTTGACTTAGGCGTATTTCCGGATTTGATGAAATTAAGTAAAATCATACCTTTATTCAAATCTGGCAGTAAAAATGACGTAAATAACTTCAGGCCCATCTCTGTCTTGCCGGCATTTAGTAAAATATTTGAAAAGATTTTATTAAAGCAGCTACTAAGACACTTTAATTTAAATAGTCTGCTTCATAAAGATCAATACGGATTTACTAAAGGTAGATCCACTACTGATGCGGGTGTTGCTCTCATAAAACACGTTTATAATGCTTGGGAGTCATCTAAAAATGCTATCGGAGTATTCTGTGACCTCTCAAAAGCATTTCATTGCGTTCATCACGACACACTATTGCGTAAGCTCCGCCACTACGGCGTAGAGGAAACCGCACTTTGTGTTGTCGAGTCCTACCTGCGGCAAAGATTTCAGTGCGTCGATGTAAATGGGACTACATCCTCTAAATTCCCTATACAGTTAGGCGTTCCACAAGGCTCTATTTTAGGTCCTTTTCTATTCCTTGTATATATTAATGACTTACCTTTTTATTTAAAAAATATCTGTGATGTCGTACTTTTTGCAGATGATACGTCACTTATTTTTAAAGTAGATAGGAATAGGAATCAATTTTATGATGTAAATAATGCACTTATACAGGTTACACAATGGTTTACAGCAAACAACCTAGTGCTTAATTCTAAAAAGACTAAATGCGTTAAATTTGCTTTACCTAACGTTAGACAACTGGGACCTAATAATAATAATAATAATAATCATTTATTCATCATCAATAAGAATACAATTTCTCTTATAATAATAACTATAAATTAACTCAAACAGATATCAAAGAAAACAGTTCAGCTTAAAATAAGAGGTTGTCGTTGACGACCGTACTAATATAAATTGTGTTACAGTCGCCAGCGCCTTCCACCCTAGATAATTCATTATAAGTTTGATACTTTGACATTATTAATACATTTATTTAAGATTAAAATTACAGACATAACAATTTTTTTAAATTTGAATATAAAAATAATTATTAGGCATAGATTATAATTAAGGATAAAAAAAGAATTTTAAGGATATTAAAATTAATTTCATTACAAATTTCAGCTACATAATAAAAAAATAAGGTAGCTAAACAATATCTCTATCTCTCATGTGAGTGTGTGTATGTGTGTGTCTGTGTGTGTCTGTGTGTGTGTGTGTGCGTGTGTGTGTTAGCGTTGCAAACTTGTATAAAAGAGTAAGTCTTAATTAATTGCTAACTTATGTACCAATTCTTCCGTGTCAATATAAGTAAGT
Source organism: Euclidia mi (assembly GCA_944739405.2). Taxonomy (NCBI): domain Eukaryota; kingdom Metazoa; phylum Arthropoda; class Insecta; order Lepidoptera; family Erebidae; genus Euclidia; species Euclidia mi. The sequence goes on from OX123189.2 coordinate 8,737,799, forward strand.
GTTTTGAGGCAATTTGTGATTGTTGCTTTGAGTTTGTTTGTTGATATACGTTATTTACAGAGTTCGCAGCATTATAGAGTTGATTGCTCAGGACGTAATATTGTCGCCTCGCGAGCGCTGTTCTGTGTTGCATCACAGGGTATATTTTGGTTTTGTTGCGTTTAAGTATGGCTTTATAAGTGGTGTTCTTGTGTTTGCGAATAAGTAAATTCTTAATAAACAATTGCCGTACTGTGAGTGCAGGGCATTCGCTGTATAGGAGGTCGGTGCTATATCTTCTAGGCTTGCCAAGAATTATCTTAAGTATACCTCTTTGGGCACGTTCCAATGGCAATAGTATTGCTGATCCGGCTCCACCCCATGTTATAATACAATATTGTAGTATACTTTGGGCTAGTGCATAATATACGCATAACAACGTGCTTATGTCCGCAGAGCGTCTAAGTTTTATAAAAACTGGAATTAATTTCCTCATTCGGGTAGTCAAGGTATTTATATGCACAGACCAGTTCAAATGTCTATCGATGATGAGACCAAGATATTTGACTGTGTCTGAAGATAGTAATTCGGGACAGTTGCAATTGGCTTTTTCCTTACAAGTATGCGCCTTTATGTGAAAATGTGGTGGGGGTTGGGCATTTAACCGATGGCAAAATGTAATATATCTGGTTTTGTCCAGGTTAATGGTGAGCAGATTTGTATTAAGCCAGTTAATGACCTCTCTGAGTGAATTTTCTGTATAATGTTGTGTCTCTTCCCAGGTATTTCCATGTACAATTAGCGCTGTGTCATCAGCATATGAAATAATTCTGCAATTTGGAAAGGACATGGTACACAGGCTATTGACATAAAGTAAAAAGAGTGTGGGCGAGAGAACACTGCCTTGTGGTATACCAAATGTAAGACCTATCTGGTCACTGGTGTAGTCACCTATCCTAACACACTGGGTACGATTGGTGAGATATGAGCGAAATATGTCTAGCACAACTCCACGTATCCCGACGCCTTCCATTTTGTCAAGTAACAGAGGAACAGAGACAGTGTCGAACGCCTTAGAGAGATCCAGAAACAATCCAAGCACTTTTAAATCGCGGTCTAGGTTCTTTACTATGGTCTCCGTTAATTGTAGTGTTGCATCTTCCGTGGACTTACCTTTTATAAATCCATACTGGTTAGGTGCAATTAAATTGTTTTTTAAAAGATATTTTGTAAGCCTAGAGTTCAGCAGTTTTTCTAGTATCTTGGATAATACTGTTAACACGGAGATGGGCCTATAGTTGATGACACTGTCTCTGTCACCACTTTTGTAGATAGGGTGTACGAGAGCCCTATTTAGGATATCGGGAAAAGTGCTAGTAGTTAGACACAGGTCAAAAACATATGTGAGAGGAGGTAAGAGGCTACTACTTGCACTTTTAATCACTCGACAAGGTATTTTATCTACGCCTGTGGCCGTATCGCTTTTTAGACTCCGAATAATAGACTCGATCTCACTACAATCTGTGCCGAGCAAAACCATAGAGTCTCTAGTTAAGGGGCATTCATTTGAGTTTATGAGATTGTTGGGTCCATCATAAGATCTATTATTAGTTCCAATAGCATTTGCTAATGTAGGGCCAATACTTGCAAAATACATATTAACTGAGTTAATTGATGTGTGAGAATCCTGTCCCCCATTTATGAGGGCGGTAGGTAAGGGCGATGGTTGTTTTAGATTGCCAATTTTATTTATTGTTTTCCACGTACCTTTAGGATTGCCTTTGTTTTTATTAAACTCGTTCCGTTCGTACTCAACTTTTAGTTTTTGCAGTAAATTATTGCAATAGTTGCGATACCTTGTGTAGGTTACGTGGAGTATAGCGTTTTTAGAGTCCAATTTCAGTTTTTTATGTAACTTATCCCTATGTCTGATGCACTTTAAGAGGCCTGGAGTGATCCAGGGTTTTATGGTGCGTTTACGATTAGGGATAGTTACGTTTGTGGAATGACGTGTTATTGCGCTTGTTATCATGTCTGATAAAAGAGTAGCCGCAACATTTGCGTCTGTGGAAAGGTAAATTGGAGCGTAGTCTATTTCATCTAACGTTTGGACAATTGAAGGGTAGTCTATTTTAAGAAAAGTGGCTCGAGGGAGATTTCTTTTCACTTTTAGGTCCAGACTGAATATAAGTGGTGCGTGATCTGTTATTAGGGTATCGAGGATATAAGTTGAAGCGCATCTATCCGATCTAAGCATAACGTGATCAATGCAACTATCGTTGCGAGTAGGGATTTGATGCGCGGGAAGAAACCCATGATATGCCATTAAATCTAAGTATTTCGAACAGTTACCGTCCCTACTGCTTGGAGAGATATTAATGTTGATATCACCAACTATGACCACAGATTTAACCGCACTCAAAGAAGAAAGACATTGATCGAGACTGTCACAAAATCTATTGATGTTTCTTTGTGAAGGTGTACGATAAATACCCACCACAGCATACTCCCGGTCAGATGTTAGTACAATGCAGTTAGCGTCAGACATTGAGGGAGTGGACACATTATGTTGTATGTCAGATCTTATGTATAGTAACACACCGTCGTTTTGATTAAAGTAGTTTGATGAGTATGACGTATAGCCAGTAATTGTCGGTATTTCCGTGGCTTTACTTAACCAACACTCAGTCAATACTAGAATGTGACACTGTATGCGAATTCTTTCTATGAGAACATGTAGGGCATCAATGTTACAGTTAACACTGCGTATGTTGGAGTGAAATATAGTTAATGACGTTTCCTTTACGAGGTGTATAACATTTTCTGGGCACGATATGACTGACTCGGTGATCTGAGCAGTGTCAATTTCTTTGTATAAATTGTCAAAATGAGCCATTATAATATTTTGGTATCGGTACCATGGACTCTGTCTACAAACGATTGCGCTAATAATTCTGATGTTGCAACAACTAAGTAAGTATTTTTATCAATGTAATTTGAGGTGGTATGTAGATGAATATGTTTGTATGTAACTCTAAATGTGTTTTTTGTTGTAGTGTAAATTGTGATAGTGTGGTAATATGGAATATAGAATATTATGTATGTAGTATTGTAGTAAACGAAGTTTTGTGACACACTCCCTAACTTATCGCTAATTATAAAAATAATGTAAGTGATATTTTGAAAACTTGAAATAAGCATGCAAATAATATAATAAAAATAACATACAGGGCCTTGTAGTCATAGTGCTGGTTTGGTGTCTAGTTGTTCCAAGTCTTTTCCGGAGTCAATTCGGTGAAACTGCGAGCCAACTTTTTTACGAAGGAACACTCTTCCATGTACCGTCCAGCAAAAGTCATAGCCGTTTTTCTTGGCGTACTCACGAGCTAAGTGATACGTTTTCTTTGCCTTCTGTGTAAGATATTCCGAGACAAAGACAGGCTTAGGTTGTCCAGAAAGGTGAAAATGGGATGTGTTTAATTTATTGCCTTTGTTTGATCGATTAAAAGATTTTATCGATTTCAAGAGCTTTTCCTTCAGCATGACGGAGGAGAGGTCGACGATTACGGTCTTATTGCCGCTTTTGTCTGAATTTAGGCGGTATAGATCTCTTATTTGGTGCTCTTCAATGTTGATGCTTGTGACTTTACCTAAATTCTTTACCAGCGTCAGGAGGTCGTCTTTGGATTCCGTTGACTGTATTGGAAGGTTACGTATCTCGATAGATGTTTGTTTTTGGCTTCTTTCTAGATTTTCAACTTTCTGTTCCAACATTTGTATATAAGCTAAATGTTCGCGTTTCTCAGTTTCCATTTTAATTATTTTTTCCTTCATTTCCTCGTACTGTTTAGATATAAAATCCATTGATTTCATTATTTCTTTGTTTTGAGATAATATGTCATTGATTGACCCTTGTATTGAGGATTGCTGATTTTTTAAGGTATCGAACGTCTTTTTTGTCTGTGCCATATAAATATGCAGTTCATCATCATGTTGGCGCTTGCGAGGGCGTTTGTTTGAGTTATTCGATGAGCTCTCGTTGTCAGTGTCCGTCAAGGGCGCAGAATTTATGTTTGTCGTTGGTATGACATTATCCCTTGGTGTATTTGGTGGAGTTCGTTTCAGCTTCAGTGGCATTATTACAAAGATCTGATAATTGTCGAGTACTAGGATCGCAGCAAGCGTGTAGAGTTGAACGCAGGACGCTTCAATTCTCTCGTGCGTTTGGGCAGGGTAGCGGCGCGTGCGGGTGCGCAGCTATTGGGCCACACCCCCAGGGGTGGGTTCAAAGCAGCGGTGGGCGTGGGTGGAGATGGCGATGATTGACGTACGGGTGGTGCGTCACCGCGTGCTTCTTGCTATTTATGTGCGCCTGGTATCTTGCAGTGAATATTATATTTAAATTTTTGTATTATTTGATTAATAAAAAACGACACGGAATATTATTTAAACACGTCTGAACACCTCAGCGGTCCGGGGGGAAGGGCAATATAAGGCTAGATAGGGAGGAACTTGATACAGTTGACTCGACAGTGTTTCAAGGCATTACACTAGATAATAAGTTACAATGGGGTGCACATATAGCATGTCTTGCAGGTAAGCTCAGCTCTGCTGCGTATGCTGTCAAAAAAGTTAGGCAACTTACTGATGTTGATACAGCTCGTCTAGTTTATTTTAGCTATTTTCATAGTGTCATGTCCTACGGCATTTTGTTATGGGGCAAAGCTGCGGATATTCAGAACATCTGCGTTCTACAGAAACGAGCGGTACGAGCAATATACATGTTAGGTGCAAAAGATACTCTTAGGGAACGCTTTAAGTCTATAGGGATTCTTACAGTAGCCTCGCAATTTTTGTTTGCTAATATATTGTATATTAGGCAAAATATAGGTTTATTTAGTACAAAAAGTGATGTACGTAACATAAATACTCGAAACAGGCATAAGTTATATGCCCCTTATCATCGTTTACATAAAGTTAATAATTCTTTTGTAGGGCTAGGTATTCGTATATACAATAAAATACCAATTAGTCTTTTAGAATTGCCATTTAGTACGTTCAAAAGTAAAATAAAAGACTGCCTTATTAGGAAAGGTTATTATACCATTAATGATTATTTCAGTGATAAGGATAGATGGTCACTTACACTAGCCAACTCTTGATTTTTTTAATTTATATAGATATTTTACTTTTCAGTTTTTTTATATAATATCTCTAGTTCTATTAATTTAATATTCATGCATTATTTAGGTCATTCAACTTACTACATTTACATTTTCATTGTTGTTACACTAATTTTATTAAAATTTGCTACAGTGTTAGATGAAGGTAACTCGTTATCATGGGCTGGATACTAACGTTTTTGTAATTTTCGTGTATTCATATACCGTCACTTTCTGTAACATACTTTTCCACCATAGTTCTGAACATGATCGCGAGTTGCCTACATTATAAAGCGTAAGTGGATGCTCCTGTTACACAAGATTCCCATTTGAAGACTACTACAGCACTTAATTTAGTAACTACATATTTGTTTAAGTATTATGTATGTTCTTATTTACTATTTACAAGTAATTAATTACAATGTGAAACAGTTGCAGCTCCTTACAAAAACAAAATATGTACCATAACACTGGCGATTAAAAAGAGTGGCCACGAGTTTTACCTATTGCTTTGCGAATGGGCAGTAAATGTAAATGTAGAAGCATTATTAATTTACTTTAAAAATTGACGTTCATAAGCGTCACGTTGTGACCTAGATGAATCAATGATTTTTGACTTTGACTTAACAGACTCTAGCACATCTACTTCAGAAAGTAATTCAGTAGCTGAAGTTTTTGCTTTCCTAGTGCCAGTTACTCTTTTAATTAGCTCCCATAATCTTTTGTTATTGTTTTGAGCACTGGCAAAAGCTGATCTTTCGTATTCACGTTTCACTTTTTTTAGCAGATCGTTGCAGAAGTTGCGATATCTCACGAATATTGTTTTGTCTGTATCGCTTTGAGAACGTTTATATTTAGCATGTAAATTATCCCTATTTTTTATGCACCTAAGTAAACCTCGTGTAATCCAGGGTTTAAATATTCTTTTACGACGAGGTACTTTTTTCTGTGTTGTACAGTTTTGCATAATATTTCTTAAAGAAGAAACTAGAAAATCCGCTGCTTTATTAGCATCGGTCATCTCATATATTGGGCTGAAATCGAAAGCTTTAAGCGCTGCGTCAAGACCAACATAGTCAACCTGGTTGGCCAGTTTAATCTTATTAAAATTTTCATTTGTACCTTTCAAGCTAAAGACTATACTATAATTATCTGTGACCGTGGTGGGGATAACGAGGCATTTTAATGGGTATTTAGTCTTCACGACTATGTGGTCTAAACAGGTTAGAGTGTGAGTTGGGACATCAAATGAAGGTAGCATACCGTGTGACGCAAGAAGATTTAAACAACTTTCGGCTCTAGTCATCTCAAGTCTTTAGTCATCGAGGATATGTCAATATTTAGGTCGCCGGTAAGAATTAGGTTTTTGAAGTGCGATAGGCTATCAAGTAACTCATTAAGCATTTCCAGGAATTTGTTAATGTTTCTTTGAGCTGGCGGGCGGTAAATAGCGAGCACAGCAATTAGCATCTAATAGGTTGAGAGGTTCAGTGATTAAATATTTATGCATTACCTTATAATATACAGTGAGTTCCTCATTTTGTGTTCGATTATTTTGTGTACGAGCGTAGTTATATCCGTCAATGAGGGGCATCGATTGGTTACAGGAGAGCCAGCATTCAGTGAAAATAATCATGTCCCAATCCACTCCAGCCAGTTTCAATATAATATGAAAATTATCAATGTTTCTCTTTATACTTCGGATATTTTGCACAATAACTTTGAGGGAACGATTATCATTATTGGTAGCGCCATCTACCTTCCTATCTGTAACTAATCGCATCAACGTCAATGGTTGGTCGCTGCTTGGCCAATGTGAGCGATGCCTTTTGTTTCTATCCCTCTCTATCTCATCCCCAAGAGGGGCACGCCTTTCTCGGATTGGTCGCCGCGAAACGTCGACGCGAGTGACAGTCCAGAACATTCGATTCGATATATACGCGTCCGCCGTACCTTATCGCACCGCGCCGCTCACGCTATAATTATTACCGCTTATAAAACCGCTCACAAGTGGAAGTGTTTGTGTAGTGTAGTGAATCAAGCAGCTGCATCACGAAACCACCAAGAGACTGCCCTTCTGAGAAGAAGAAGATTGCCGAACAAGGTAAGTCCCCTTCATCCTTGGAATATCCTATACCCACTCACAATCATCTCTCCCATTCCAATCCTAGGCGACTAAAACCCGCTATCCTTTGAATACAGTCCATTCCATTAATCCTTCCCAAGTCGCCTAGAACCTACGGTTTCGGTGTATCGCCGAACCATTTTTTTGATCCAGTCGGATTCATTTACGTTTTTATACGTTATATCGCTATACCTAGGCAGTTATAGCACCTAGCTATACTCCTAATATATTCACATAACCGTCACATGGTTGTTTCCGCCCGCATCAGTAGGTAAACTTTTATGTAGCTACCTACTTACTCAATTATTATTTCTGGAACTATCATAGTTGTCTTGTAAATCTCATATTTCGAGCAACTTTTAATTCCACAGCTCTAAAGTGTTGCCTACTTAGCCTACTTAGGTAAAATAATAGGTACATTCGATATTCTTATTTTGTTTCGGTCTCATTAGCTTATACTTACGTAAGCATGTCACAACAAAAGAAGTCACGCGTGTCGGAAGACAAAGAGATGACAATCTTAAAAGCAAAACGCAATATTTTATTTGAGCGCATTCAAAACATATACGAGCGTTCAAAAACCGCCTCCATGTCTGACAGTAATAGCGAAGCATTTCTCAGTTATTGTATGACAGTAGATAGTATTCGAACAGATTTTCATAAGTTGTTAGACGATTATAACGCAAGATTACTTTCTATCAATCCTGATGAAAAACCGAACTATCAGGCGTACACCTCATTCGAAGATCTTTATTGTATTATTAAGCGTATGCAATCGCAATTGGAGGGTAAATGTTCAGCCGAGCCCGTTGCCCGCAAACCGAGATTACCGCCAATCGAGATTATGTCGTTTGATGGCGATATACGAAATTGGCCGTTATTCTATGCGAGTTTTAAGTCTACAGTGCACGATAATGGTTCTGTGACAGATGCTGACAGATTGTACTATTTAATAGGTAAACTGTCACCGAAGGCCCAGTCCGTATTTGCAGGTGTCACACCCAGTGCTGAGAATTATCAGGTCATATTTCAGTCACTACTTGATAGATATCAGGACACGCGCGTCCTAGCGTCTACTTTCTTTGACCAAGCTTTAAATCTCAAACTGTCCGGCAACGCGTCTGTCGCAAATTCCAGCTGTTTATTGATAACTTCGTAACCGCGGCAGGCCTCCTTCACTCAGCCGTACCTACAGCGATAAGTGCCTACACTTTGGCGCGGCTTCCACGCCGCGTCGTCACCGCTCGCGCGCAGGGCTAGCTAATAACGTGAATTTTAATAGTGAACAACAAAAATGTTCACATCACAAGTCTGGTGCGAAGTATTGCTCATTTAACGGATGTGTGTCGGAAGCAACTTGAAATTTTGATTTTATTTATTTTACGAGAGCAACTTGAAAATTGTACTTTTTATTTGTTGAGATATCTCAACGATTATGGTGTCAAATTAAAGGTCTAGTTAAAAAACCATTTTATCTGTTTGAGTCATGTAAATCGGTCTACGCGTTTAGGAAATAACTAAGAATTAGTATAGTGAAAATGTAAACCACCAGATTTTTTGTGGTTTTCGTTCTACGAGCTCAAATAGTGGGATAGGATACTTATAGTATAAATATTTATTATTAGGTACGTGGTCAAGTAGGTAGATAGACGATGAATAAATATTATAGTAGCAGCGGCAAGTCGACAACCCTAGCGCACCGCTCCGCGCCAGACAGCGACAGCGTTATGTGTTAGAAAAGAGCGGGAACAGTTAGGTCAATATCGCGTTAGGTACTGAATGCTCATGCGAGCTGAATTGCACTTTCTTGCTTAGTAGCAAGAGTCGCCATTTCTTTAAATTGGTTTGCGAAGTGGTGCTTCTGTTCGTAAGAACTATCTATTCTGTGACCGCGGTTAATTCTCTTAGGAACTTAAAATTAGAAGATCTTTCCGACTTTATATTGCTTCAACTCGCTTTAAAAAAGTTTGACACTGATACAATTCGCGCATTCGAGATGACGGAACGCAATAATAAAATACCTACACTAGATAGTTTTATTTCGTTCATCAAAGATCAGTGTCGAATATTTCATAATACGCAGTCTGGTTCACCTGGCCCGTCTAACACTAACAGCAACAAACAAAGGTTGAATAAATCGCGAAATAGTAATAATAACTCGGTCGTAGCGCTCGTAGCGAGACTTGGCTTGCCGTTCGTAACAGATCGGCAAAGTTAAGCAATGCTTGCACAGGTTACCACTTGGATGGGTGACCGTGTGTGGCATTTACATCTGAGCGCTACCGTGCTTCGGAGGGCACGTAAAGCTGTCGGTCCCGGTTCTTGTCCAAGGATAAGGATCGTTAGGCCATGTCGGAGGCCTTCGGGCGGTCTGAAAACTCCGACACCAGAGTTGGCCACACGCTCACACGAAAAACAAACAAACAAAACCCGTTGTCAAGCCAAGCCGCTAACCTTGACACACTTACGTCACAGGTGCAGACCACGGTGCCTTCCCCCTGCACGCCTCAGGGCGAAGTATCGTTGTGTACGACGTCCATTGCGCGGGCGACGCGCACGCGAGGACGGCACTCGCGCATCTATAATGATCCGCGCAGGGCCAAAACGCGATGTATGGCGTCTAAGACTGTTCTGTTAGCGACGGCGCAAGTTATCGTTTATGATGTTAATGGGTTGCCGCACATGGTACGTTGTCTGCTAGATAGCGCATCTCAGACCAATTATTTAATAACGTTTGAGGTATTCAAACGCCTCGGATTATGGAATAACTTAAAAATACTAACTCGACCGTCAAAGGGATAGGCGGATCAGAAAAACATTGCAAGGGTTCCGTAGATATTGAAATACATTCGCGTTTTGATAGGGACATAAATTTTAACATTTCTTCGCTTATCGTGGAGCGTATTACGGACGCATTGCCGAACGCTAATGTAGACGTAGCATCACTCACTCACCTCGAGTCATTGCTGCTGGCAGACGCGGAGTTTGCGAATCCGGCAGGCATTGATCTTTTGATCGGAGCTTCAATATTTCCGCACTTGCTACTAATTAACATGGTACGTAGTGAGCGATATGATTTACCGCCCGCTATTGAGACGGTATTTGGGTATGTGATTATGGGTACCGTACCTACGTTACATACTTCTCATTGTATTACGTCTTGTTGTTGTTCTGTTCTTCAAGGGATCAAGGTGGGTGCTAAAACTGTGTGTAAGATAAAGCACTAATTAGCTATGCTATGCTATACTATGCTACGCTATGCTACGCTATGCTACGCTATGCTACGCTATGCTACGCTACGCTACGCTACGCTACGCTACGCTACGCTACGCTACGCTACGCTACGCTACGCTACGCTACGCTACGCTACGCTACGCTACGCTACGCTACGCTACGCTACGCTACGCTATGCTACGCTATGCTACGCTATGCTACGCTATTCTACGCTATGCTATGCTATGCTACGCTATGCTACGCTACACTATACTATACTACACATCCGCTTTGTATATGGATGACATTGCCGGTAATGTCATATCCGCTCCGCTAGCAATTTCGCTTTGTGAAGAGCTCATTCAGCTTTTCAAGCGAGGCCAGTTTGATCTTGTCAAATGGACAAGCTACTCTAAGGAGGTTCTCGCACGCATACCAGATTCTCATAAGGCTTCTCCAGACATTGAGTTTGAGAAGTCTGTACCGCATAAGGTTCTCGGTTTACGCTGGGACAAATCCTGCGATAGTTTTCGGTCTGACGTCTCACCACCAGATGATAAGTGCACCAAACGCACAATGCTGTCCACAGTGGCTCGACTATGGGACATAATGGGTTTTGCGGCTCCCACAATTTTGTACGCCAAGCTCTTGATCAAAGAGCTTTGGCTATCAAAGTGTGAGTGGGATGAAACACCCCCTGACCATATTGTCGCCGCTTGGGGCCAGTTTTGTATTGAGCTTACCGCGCTCAATCAAGTTACTATTCCGCGTCATCTTGGGTTGGTAGATGGATGTACCATCAACTTAATAGGTTTCGCTGACGCCAGCGAGCGTGCTAACGGCGGAGTCGTATATCTGCAAGTCCGCATTGGTTCTAACTACTCGGTGCAGTTAGTTTGTGCCAAGTCTAAGGTCTCGCCTGTTAAAACCATTTCAGTTGCGAGACTGGAGTTGTGCGCGGCCTTTCTGCTGTCTCAGTTGCTCCGCAAGGTTCAAGACACAGTTTTGCCCCGCTACCCCATTAATAAATTATACGCATTTTCCGACTCCAAAGTAGTGCTCACTTGGATTCATTCTTCTCCTCATCGCTGGCAGACTTTTGTCGCCAACCGCGTTAGCAAATTGATTGAACTGGTTCCTGCTACTTGTTTCAATCACGTCGCGGGTATTGAGAACCCCGCAGATTGTTTGTCTCGTGGTGTCACTCCACTTAATCTTCTGCATCATCCATTGTTGCGTCGTTGACCTTCTTGGATCTCCCATGATCCGTCAGAATGGCCCATGCAACCCTTTGACCACAGTGCAGAAGACGAAGATGTACCCGAACGGAAGTCTGTTTCTTATCCCGTGATTGCTGAGGTTGCGGAGTCTCCGATCTATGCGCTCGCACTACGCATGTCATCGTGGTCTAAGTTACTCTGCGCCATCGTTTATGTCTATAGGTTTCTTAGGCACCTACCTAATGAGACTTTTGTATCAAGTACTGATATCAAATTCGCAGAATGTAAGTTACTACGAGCTGTACAGGCTGTTCATTTTAGTAACGACATTCAAAATTTAAAGGACAATGTACCTTGTCCTCCCGCTATCCTTAGACTCAAGCCGTTTCTCGATAAACACGGCGTCATACGCGTTGGGGGTCGTCTGTCCACTTCGGATGAACCTTATAACTACAAACATCCTTGTATTCTGCCGCGACATGATCATGTTGTCGACCTTCTTGTTGATTTTTATCACAAGAAGCACCTCCATGCCGGTCCGGAGTTGCTTATGTCCTTACTTAGGCATAAGTATTGGATTTTAGCCGCTCGACGAATAATTCGTCACAGAATACATAAATGTAACGTCTGTTTCAAATTTCGTCCGCGTCCGACTTTCCTTCCCATGGCCGATCTCCCTAGCCAGCGCGTCAACCAGTTTGCTAAAGCGTTTACACACACCGGTTGTGATTACGCAGGACCACTGCAGTATACGCCAGTGCGTGGTCGAGGTGTTAAAAGCCGTAAAGCCTGGCTATGTATTTTTACATGCTTAACGACGCGCGCTACGCATATTGAAGTTGCGACAGATTTAAGCACGGTGTCATTCCTGGCAGCCCTTAAACGATTTCTCTCACGGCGCGGCCCTATACAGTGTTTGTACACGGATAACGGCACTTGTTTTGTGGGCGCAAGCTCTTATTTACGCGACCTTTATAAGTTTCTCAGGGAAGAATATCGTACTCGTCTTCAGGAAGAACTTTCCATAAATCATATTGACTGGAAGTTTATTCCACCAGCATCACCGCATTTCGGTGGATGTTGGGAAAGCATGGTCAAAGTAATTAAAACGCATCTCTTCAAGGTTATAGGTCAACAGATCCTCTCTTACGAAGAGCTTTTAACTGTCCTTGCACAAGTCGAGGCACTGATCAACTCCCGTCCGCTCACGGCATTGAGTAGTGACCCTGCAGAACTATCCGCGTTAAGCCCTGCACATTTTCTGAACACAGTGCCATTATCGTCATTTCCGGCTCCTGAAGCAGACTCTTCAGGCTTGCTACAGAGACATACTCTGCTGGATAAACTCGTACAGTCGTTCTGGCGGCGCTGGTGTGCGGAATATCTACACCAGCTTCAGGCTAGATCCAAGTGGAATAGTCCTGCATCCCCTATACAGGAGGGTACGTTGGTCGTCATAATACATGATAATGCTCCGCCGCTTTCATGGCCGTTAGCCATCGTAGAGAAATTGCATACTTCCAAGGACGGTACAACTCGCGTTGTTACCGTGAAAACCGCTAAAGGGAGTTACGTGCGCCCTGTTGTACGTCTCTGTCCGCTTCCAACTCAGTGAGATCTAGCCTGAAGTTGGACCTACCTCTTAGTTTAAGTATTTAGTTAGTAGTTTTCGCTATTATTGCATTTGTAGTTTTCGCTAAAGTTAATTTAGATTAATTTTATTGTCATATCGCTGTCTTAGCCTATTGATGGGTTATGCGGTAGTACACCCAACATAGCTAAGTTCAATTCTATTTTTTTTAAAGGCAACCCTTTAGGGCCGGGGGGATATGGTAGCGCCATCTACCTTCCTATCTGTAACTAATCGCATCAACGTCAATGGTTGGTCGCTGCTTGGCCAATGCGAGCGATGCCTTTTGTTTCTATCCCTCTCTATCCCATCCCCAAGAAGGGGCACGCCTTTCTCGGATTGGTCGCCGCGAAACGTCGACGCGAGAGACAGTCCAGAACTTTCGAGAACATTCGATTCGCAAAAATACGCGTCCGCTATACCGTATCACCGCGCCGCTCCCGCTATTGTTATTACCGCTTATATAAACCGATCGCAAGTGAAGGTGATTTGTGTAGCGAAGTGAATCCAGCAGCCTCATCCCGAAACCACCAGGAGACTGCCCTTCTGAGACGAAGAAGATTGCCGAACAAGGTAAGTCCCCTTCATCCTTGGAATATCCTATACCCACTCACAATCATCTCTCCCATTCCAATCCTAGGCGACTAAAACCCGCTATCCTTTGAATACAGTCCATTCCATTAATACTTCCCAAGTCGCCTAGAACCTACGGTTTCGGTGTATCGCCGAACCAATTATACATATGCCTATCACACTCGTCTATACTGCACGTAGAAAATTCCGATATTGAGACTATCTAGTTCGTTACTTAATTTATCACAATCGAATTTTAATGTATAGTATACCATTTATTTTAGGACATACAGTAGTAGGATAATTAGATACATTCCAGTATAGCACTGGCAAAAGGCAGATTTCAGGTAAATTTATCATTTTAGTATCAAACTTTTTTTTTACGTTGGAGTAGGGTAAAATGTGGTTGTATTTACTAATGGAAATAATAAGAGTTAATAAAACATTTATGTGTGAAAGATTGCAACTTAGGCAGATAGACAGTAAAATATATTGTGTTACGTAATTATTGTATAATAAAAGTTTTTGACTATGCCAAGTACCTATATTGACGTAGCAGTATCAAACTTATCTTCAATGTTAGCGTGTGTTGTGAAAATGAGGATCTGTGTGTAGCACGTATTGTGGAGGATAAATGTACCTATGTATAATATGTTGTAATAAAATGTTCTGAGCGAATGTGTGGTGAGAGAAAAGCGTGTGTTCTGTGTGTATGTGTGTTTTACAAGCATCAAATCGTAAATATAACTGAAAATAAAAATCTATATAGAAAACTTAACATTGATTGGCTGCCAACAGAGAATGACAAGTATAGTCATTGTGATTTCTTGAGTTCATCCAAAAAACTAACTGAATTAACATAAAAATATTTGTCTCCATCACTCTTTCGCAAAAATACCTTATTATTGACACACTAACAGTACTTGTACTTGTGCTGGATGGCAAATTCACGAGCCATATGATATATTTTTTTTGACTGAAGAAGATATTTGCTCGCTTACATAGATTGGACGACTCTCACATTTAAGGCCCAGCTGAGAAGAGTTCAAATTTGCTGACTCTCGCGATTTCTCTTAAAGGATTTTACTGCTCCGATATATTTATTTCTTTGTAGTACTGAAGAAAACTGTAGTCTGTAAATGTCCCTAATTTCTGTCGCTGTTATATTATTCTGAACTGTTGAACCAATCTGCATAACGATATTTGTTAGTTCTTCGGGAGTCTCTTTTTCTTGAAAAGGCACATTTCTCACCTCGATACCTGCTGAACGGGACCTGAACTCCATGTCTTGCATCTTTGTCTCCAAGTTCTCATATGCCTGATTGTAATAATTCCGCTCTTTTTCAAGAGAATCAACACGGCGCTGTATCTCTTCAAAACTTGTGTTAAAAAAATCTATAGCCTTTTCTATTTCACAGTTTGTTTTTTGAATTTGCAGTGACTGTGTTTTCAAATCCGCTATTTCAGCCACTATAGTCTTCAAACTAGCAGAGTGTTCATTCAACACTGTAGCCTGCTCGGTTTTCCAAGCCACCAGCATCTCTTTTAGTTCATAAATGGTCGTAGATGGAGATATAGAATCGTCACAGCGTAGCCGCTTGGCTCTGGATGTTACATTGCCACTGTCTTGTGATTCGCTTGCCGTGATAGTAGGGACATTTGGTGCGGAGTGTGCCTCGCTTATTTTAGTTTGAGGTGGTGAACGTTGCACTTTCGGCATATTTTCTTAAATTCAGTACTAGAAGCTCCCACAAATAATAGAAGGAATCAATATCTTCTATGGATAAAAAAATTATAACGGCGCCTTGCACAGTCGTAGTCAGTAGAATAAACTTAGCAGACACGGCGTAGTTCTTTCCAGCTACGGACACTGCACTGTGCGACACAGTGTCTATTGGGCGTAGCTTCTCTGCCCCGGCTCGGCCCGGCGTGACGCGGTGACGGTGCGGGCAGCGCGCGGTATAGCGAGTGGCGGGGGAAGTGAAAGGTGACTCGCAAACGACACAGTACTACACAGAACGCGACTCTTTCCAACTATATAACACAGTGTTTTTTCTAAGTCGGCCGTTATATAAAATTTTGACTTTAAAAATGTTTATAACTTTATTACCACTGGATGGTTTTCGATTCTGATTTCACACATATCACTTTGGTTTCTTACTGCACTTCACAGACTATTTTTTATTTGTAAAATTTAAGTTATAGGCGCATATAGAATTTAAATTGAAGCAGTAACTTAAAGCACGTCTTTCTCAAACGGGTCGAAACGAGGACATCATCACGCAGCAAAAGAGATGATACAAGAATTTACTCTAATGTTTATATTTACTGTCTTAATAGTTATCTTGCTTCTAATGAAGGTATATTATGTAAATAAATAAAAACAAAAACAGTGTAATTTTAGTTTGAAGATATTAATAAAATATATTAATTACAACGATTGTAATTATTCTACCTATTTCTATATTATTTATCATATTAGTGCCATCCTAGCTGATCAAAGACGTCTTGCCTTAAAGTCCGCTTTATAATATTCCACCATATAATATAATTAAAGTGTTATTGGGTTTTTCCGTTAGGAAATTCTCAATAACAGCACGGAGTATGGTAATCTGCCCGGTACGGCAATATACTCGCCCCCTATTACGTGGGACCCAAGAATTCATGGCAAAATGTGGGTGTAATATTACACCCCTGCCTACCCCTTCGGGGATGCAGGCGTGAGTCTATATAATAAATAATATAATATTCTTCCACATTCACACAACACCATCTGGTCCCAAACTAAGCATATCTTGTACTGCGGGTACTAGACAATCGATAAACAGACATAGGTATATACTTTTTTGTAGATTTATTACATATTATACATAGTACCACCTAGACCAAGACAAATATCCATATTCATGCACACAAATGTTTGACTTGAGCGGGAATCGAACCCGCAAGCTTCGGCATGGCGAATCATTTGTGCTGGCGTATCACAAATCGGATTACCTACAACTCTAAAAAATTCGAGCAGTGTCCAACGTAAGCGATAGCAAGCAACGTGATATGATGCGACGCAAACAAACTGCCAAAGCCTGCCGCATTAGCCAATCTGGTATAATTCGTACAATACATAATCTAACTGACAGTTTCTTAGCATCGCATCGCAACGCATCGCTCATTAGTTTATGAATACTTTTGTCAATAGATTTTATGGCTAAAACGAACAATTAAACACGTGAATTTTTTTAGTACTGTCTGTCTGGCAAGTCTTTGCAAAGCACTGTCAGGCGTCGACAGCAAAAACTACAATTTCAATATTTTTGTTGTTTACTTCTACGGCTTAAATATATCGACACATACTAAAGTTAGACGTTTGACCAAAAATATTTATCGATAAATGATCACTGTTACGAATATTTTATTTTACAGACTAGCTTCGGTCTACGTATTCGCCGATGCGGGTGACAGTTATTGCAAAAAAAAGGAAGCCTTTGCATTATTGTGATGTAGAAGCTAAACTGCAATATTTCTTTGAAAAATAAGTATACTTGAATATAATTAATTAATTAATTATATATCTCAAGAACAGTGTTTTCATCGATCATCATAAACTTTCGTGTTTATAAAAGTTCAAATAAAACCATCTGCTGCTAACAACTAAGTTTAAGCTTGTGTAATTAAATGCAAGACTTCACATGTAGGTCGATAAGATTTACTGTACTGAGTAGTCATTGACTACTTTTTTGCAGTGGCGACAGATTGCCGGACTTATAGGAAGGACTAGTATGCCAATCTTAAAACGATAAATTACCATGATGATAATCGTGTGAGTCATTATCATGATATTTTCTTGGGTTTACGCGAATGTTACACATTGAAATTAAACTACAGTTTACGGATTTTATCGCGTTATATTGGTTTCACTGGTTATTTGTTATTACATTTAAACCGAAAGATCTAGAAACTACATTTTTATTACTAGCCGACGTTTCGAATTCTTTACAGGATTCGTGTTCACGGCAGACTGAGGTGATATTTGTCTTTGTCTTGAATTTATAAGTTATCTCCAAGTACCTGAACATTTTTCAACTATTGGTGTTACTATCTACGCAGAATGTGCTCACTGTGTCTTGATGTCTTCTGGTGACTTTGTCCTTCTTGGGTTTCATTAGCCTGATAACAGGGTCCCAAGCTGGAGGAACATTCCAACCATCTTCCCTATTGAAATTAGGATGTTTTTCTTTTTGTTCTTTTTCCTATACACAGTGTGGCTCAAAGAGTTGTTTTTGTTCCTGGAACAATACACAGTGTGGCTCAAAGAGTTGTTTTTGTTCCTGGAACAAAAACAACTCTTTGAGCCACACTGTGTATAGGAAAAAGACACATACAAATAGGTAGCACGCCACTGCGTAATGTTGATGTTGTACATGTATTGTTAGAGAGAGATGCAGGGGGCCTTTAATGTTGCGTTCTCTCTCCCACCGGCGGACACGAATAGGCCCCACTCTGCCACTCTATTCTTAATATCTCTATGGGGCGAGCACGTGCTAAACTATTGGCTCACAAATTCATAATCGTGTTTCATCCTCCATATTTTATTGTATTTCATGCTAAATTGTTATAAATTCGAGCAATACAGCGTGTACAAGTAATGTGGTGCTTTTATTTTGAATCTCTTGCCGCCATTGCGCCCACAATGGAGAAAACCTACGAAGACTGCTCCCAGGCCTCCTGACGCTTCCACATCAGAATTGGGATGGGCCCACAACGACCCACGTGTGCAAAATGAAGACGCTAGTAACGAAAAATTGCTGGGCTTGTTGGAACTACAAAATCGCAATTTTCTGACGCTGATGCAAGCCGTGAAAATACCTACTGCATCGTCGCATGGCCTTTGTTTACCGGACTTCGATCCTGAGCAACAAGATACGGATGGACGTGTTTGGGTGACGAGAGCAGACATGTGATTTAGATCAAGACCCGCATTGCGCCCCGCTTGTGGTCGCACTAATGCGTATCGTTTCCTGGGATGATATTGTGCAATGCAGTGTGCACAAAGGCGCGAGCGAAGGCGACTGCTAACGCTGCTATGTTGGAGAATCAGCTGAGATTTCAACGGTTAACGTGGTGAGCGTATTTTGTCTGTTTTTTTTTATTGGTAGTGCCAATTTTATGTAGTGACGGAAGTTGTGAAACATTACGCGTTTAAGCTTGGAAATGTCTTTATCGTCGTGGTGATATCGCCATCACATCGTACCGAGTGTTGTAGGTTCGATTCCTACACGAGACACTGAAATGTGGAACCATTTGACCTTTGCCGTATTTTATGCTAGCGTAAGGTTGTCTTACTTCCGTAGTGACCTAGCTATAGAGTAGATATCGAACGGAGGTTTTGAGTTTGATACGCCGCGCCGGTTAAAAAGAAACCGATTATTGTTATTTCTACATGCGAGGGTGACTCGCACTCACGAACCTTGTGATCATATTATGCTTGCTTGCAAATAGATTATCTTGTCTTGGTCTTACTTTATGGACTGTATCAGTAACGAGAGTGAGCGTACAGGCCGACTTGCATTATTCCAAACAAGTGTGGTTGGTTGGTTAGTGTAACCTGACCATAATCGAAAGATATTACTAGCGCCATTATTTTATCGACTCGTTGTGCTGATAATACCTAACTGTTTCCGTTTGAACGTGATCAGAGCCTAAGTAAAAAGTGGCACTTGTACTCGTTATAATTCTGAGTTGTACATACGATCTCGGTCTTGCAATTACACCTGCTTCTTTGTGTGCATATATTTTTAACATGACAAATTAAAATGTCTCTTACTAATAATTATTAGATGGCACCACTAGTAAAATTAAATTCAATTTTAAGATTTTACGCGTGAAAATTACCTACTGTGTGTTTTTAAAATTCGTGTGATACGCTGGGAATTTTTATCAAGTGCCCCGAGTTCTCTGGCCAATTCCAAGTTATGCCTGGGACGTTTAAGAGTGATGGTGTTTCTAGTAGAAGCTGTTAAACTCGATTATCAGACGTTGAAGAAAATGATTGAGTTATCATCATAGTGCGTTACGATAATCAGTTTCAGAGATTTTAATTTTCATTATAGGTAGAACTAGGTTATTGATCGTTAGTGATGATTGTATGCTTAACCTTATTCTCATTAAATGGGTACTTTGTTAGTCGTTGCTGTGATAATTTTGTGGTACCCACGTTACCGTTAGTGTAGATTTGCATAAACAGGATAAGCCGTTTGTGCGGCTGTATGTTTAGCCATGCGTTGCCATTGGTTGGACCGGTAAAGTGCCTTTCTGGTTAGCCTAGTTTACCCTTGAGCTTTTGTGTTAGGCATAGTCTCCGTTGATGCGCAAACAAGACAGCCGTTAGAGCATTGTCATATTATCACAAACGTTGTCCATCGTCTTGAACGCGAAAGGTCCGTTGCTGTATCGCTAATGATTAGGTTAGGTTATGCTTCGTATTTAGACTATCCATGACAAAATTATAACGCTGAAAAGACTGAATGGATACTTGGTAGTAAACTTAACATCTAGACTATTAGCCTAGTAAGATTTTTTTATAGCCTGCTATGTGATAAAGAAAACCAAAGCAACATGTTGAACAAACCTAGTTTATGATTACTTTGTTACGCTCGAAATGATTATCCGGGTGGTGTTGTGTAACCGGATGGAGGTTGCATAACGTGATGTTGAAGACCCGATGGATGTCAGAGTATGAGCAATGCAATATTTTAATGAGTTTCCTATTATTTTAACGAGTATGCGTGTTGTTCAATATGTCAGCTTCAAGAGAAAGAGTTAGTAGTGATTTTCATTAAAACCCGTAATGATTTTGATCAGAGTAGCTTTATTTCCCACCGACTTGGATCAGGAATAGCCGAACGACTAGAATTAGTGTTGTGCGATAATTTTCTTTTATTCCTAGAGCCAAGTACATTAAAGTGTTGTCGTTGATCGCAATCACGGATACCCAGCTACTCATGTAGCTCTAATTTGATTTTTGATCGTTAAAATCATCCACCTTTGGTTTCTGTATCGTATGAAAAGAGCGTGTTGCGAGAATCTGAAAGAACTCAGGGACTGTCGATTGGTTATCTCAGAACTGTAGTCGTTGCCTCTATGTAGCCAAAGGAAATCAGTTTGTCCGAAAGTAGCTTATCGGTTCTCGCCATGTTCGCATTTGGTTTTAGTTTTTGTCATTGGTCAAATCCAGTTTTGACATATCTCATTGAAAGTATGGAGTGGTATTGGAGTTACGTTCTGTGGAGTTGTCAAGTTGTATGAATTTGATATTCGCTTAAAATTGACGAAGTGCGGACGTTGAGTTAGTCTGAAAGAACGGATACTCTATTTAGTGGGTATACAATGAGACGAATCTTTGAAATACTAATGGTAGATTTATTTCCTTTTTGGGTATTCCTGGTGGCTAGCGCAGCCTGATAGCTGGCGCGGTCTGGTGGCCGGCGTGGCCTAGTCCCCGGCGCGGCCTGGAGGCCGGCGCGGCATGGTGGCCGGCGCGGCTTGGTGGCCGGCGCGGCATGGTGGCCGGGGCGGCATGGTGGCCGGCGCGGCATGGTGGCCAGCGCGGCTTGGTGGTCGGCGCAGCCTGGTGGCCGGTGGTGTGTGGCGCGCGGCCTGTGTGAGGCCTGTATGTGGCTTTGAGAAGCCTGGTAATTGGTATAGCTAAAGCCTATCTGGCTGACTGGCAATGAAAGTGAAGGTAGTTTATTAAAAGAATTAGGTTAGAAGATGTAGAGTCCAAACACCTTAACTTAAATTTTTTGGTTTACTTTGTTTGAAATAATATCTTGAGAGATACCGCGATAGTGAAATGTCAGTTTTACTTTGAGTTTTGTGATTATTGATTTTGATACTGAAATTTTGTGCCAGAGGATCAGAGCATAACTGACGATCTTGAAGAGAGTAAAGAGTTAGACAAACCTGCTTTAAGATTACTTTGTTAAGAACCCCTATAAGATAATTATTGAGCTGTTGGATGGTGATAGGCTTAAGGCTCTTAACTCTAATAGAACTTATAAGTATGCACATGATTGTGTTCATAATATGCCCGAATGTTACGTTCAATTAGAGTTAACTGGCGCACTAGAACCTAGTAGAATGTGCCGATGACGGCGCACGTGATTAATTTGATTTCTGTTTTGTGTAAGTGTAAACAATAAGCAGCTAACAATTGACGTGACTTGACCGACAAGCCTGTGTGGCACCGACGAGCCTGTGTGGCACCGACGAGCCTGTGTGGCACCGACAAGCCTGTGTGGCACCAACGAGCCTGTGTGGCACCGACAAGCCTGTGTGGCACCGACAAGCCTGTGTGGCAATGACAAGCCTGTGTGGCAATGACTGGCCTGTGTGGTATTGACTGGCCTGTGTGGCATTGACTGACTGGCCTGTGTGGCATTGACTGACTGGCCTGTGTGGCATTGACTGACTGGCCTGTGTGGCATTGACTGACTGGCCTGTGTGGCATTGACTGACTGGCCTGTGTGGCATTGACTGACTGGCCTGTGTGGCATTGACTGACTGGCCTGTGTGGCATTGACTGGCCTGTGTGGCTCTTACAAGTCTGTGTGACATCGCCTAGGTTGTAGACGTTAACCGACGTACATGGTTAAGTTGATTTTGTCCCTTCAGTGTGTGTATTGTTTGATGATACATTCAACGAATTTAAAGGACAATGGCAGGTCTCCATACATCGAAATGTCTGAAATTAAATTGAAGCGCACCGTAATAAAAAAAATATTATAAAATTCGGCGTAAGTAACAGAGTCTATAAATGATTCTATTTTCACTCGGGAGACCCGGAAAAATAAGATATCGGTGTTTTAGTTTTTAGTTAAGAATGAACAATGTAGGTACGTTTGAATTATCTAATGAAATTATGTCAGATTGACATCAAAACGCAGAAGTATTTGTATAGTCCGTTCACAGTTAAGGTGAACGCAGACTTGGCCGCACCGCAGTCTCCGCAGTCCCCGCAGTCATCGCTTTTTGTTAATGGCCTCGCACATCTATCCGCACCGCAGTCACTGCAGTCGTTCCCGTCGCCGCACGCATCGCACTTGATTTCTTTCACAGCGTTGCCAACTCTACGTCTATTTACGTAGATCTACGTATTTTGGACCCTTCTCGCGAACCTACGTACTTCTGGCCCAGAATCTACGTATTTTGCAGCAAATTACCAAATTAGCAAAATAACGGAATTTTACTAAGAAATAAGCATTGTTAAACACAAACCACACGTAATAATGGACGTAGCTAATAATTTGTTGCATGTTTATTCGTACCCAATTAGTTTAACAAGTACACACTTAAAACATATCGATCAATAAAAGTCAATAATATTTGCTTACAGGCTCGAATCGATGTTTGAAACACTCGTTTTACAATTTTTTACTCCTTTTATCTAGGATATTATTAAAAGTACGTAGATCTACGTACTTTTTAACTCTGATCTACGTATTTTTGAAAATCATTGTTGGCAACACTGTTCTTTCATTCAACGTCATCCGCGCCGCGCTAGCCGCAGCGTCCGCTGCGTGCGGGCCGGTGTTGGTGACGTCATCAGCTGCGGCTTGGGGAGTTCGGTAGTTTCAGCGACTGCGGCGACTGCGGCGCGGGTGGGTGTGCGAGGTTGCATAGAACTTCATATAAATAATTCGAATGCGAATACTGCGGCGCGTGCGGTGCGGCCAAGTCGGCGTTCACCTTTATTTTACCTCTAGCTGTTAGATTGGCCAACCTGGGCGTTGTGTTGCTATATTTGGTATATAATACTCCCATTTTAAATATACATTATTGCTAAAAATGTACTTATTTTTTTATTGCCTAAGCGATCGTATTAAATATTTGGAAGTAATGTTTGTAACAAAACCTCTTGATATCGGCATGGCTATATGCATGTACATTCATTTTCTTACGAAATAACTAATTTCCTATGAAGATAAGTAGTTATAATAAAAATGTTGTCTATTTAATATATAAAGGTAAACGCGCATCATAATTACGCCAACGTGAGGTTCTAATTATCAAATACAAAAACTACAAATTTAATTTCATATTTATTTTGAATAAGAATGATGTGGGCGTAATTATATTACACCTCTGCGTACCCCTGCATGGAAACAGGCGTGAGTCTATAAGAATTATCCATGTGGACTGCCAATGTTATGATGATTCGTAACTGCTGTCATATTCTGTATCAGACTCAGAATTTAATTCTATTATGAACCTGTCCATTTCAGCATCCGTAGACCCATCTGTTTCACGAAGCTTGTCTTCAATGTGGCGCTCATGTTTGCATTGTTTTTGTCAGTCTTCTGCAGTGATAGATTGAAAAGCTTCTTCAGCTAAATTCACAATGTTGGTTGCCTCTTGTCCTAAATTTTTGCTTGTGACTCGCCTTTTAATGAGACTCCACATAAGTTCAATTGCGTTTAGCTCGCAGTGGTATGGCGGTAATCTAACCACTTTGCGGCCATGAGCTTCAAGCATTTGAATTTTTGAAGCATTTCCACTAATATTGGGTAAAATGTTATGCACGGGTAACCCTATGGTCAACACAGAGTACAATTCCAACATAAAGAAAATAAACACCGACATCTGTCAGAGGTAAAATAACTGTGAATGGACTGTAGCATCTAACTGTCACAGCCAAAGACAAAAGCAGAGCTGCACACTTTGAATCGATTTTATGTGAAATCGATACAACATTAAAACGATGCTGTGACTTTTTATTTGATTTAAAAGTTGTTTTGCTTCAAAAATTATTAGCATATTGATGTAATGTTAATTAAAGATTAAATAGCTGCATTTTAATCATTATGTTTTAATAATCGATACGGATAAATAGCACTCTCGTCTATTCCTGTCACACCATTGTCTATGGCAACAATCAAATAATAAAGTAGTTACCTAGTTCGTAATCAATTGGAATGCTTTTTATCATCATAAAATACTCCAGCTTTAACGAGACAAAGTGAAAATATTAAAAATCGTAGAAAAAAAAATCAATTTGTTTTGTTCATATGAAGTTTAAGGTCGCCACAATAAACCTAGACCGAATTCTGCCATTGTTCTTTAACATGTAAAATGTATTCCGTGTGAAACGAATAGTTAATCATAATTGATTTATTGGTCAGGAAGGTCAAGACGAGTGTAGAGTAAATCACTGTATCTGTTATTCACAGGCGAGAACGTTACACACGAGGACGTGTGAAAACGCTGATTATTTAATAATGATTTTAAGGTTTAATTTAACCATAAAAGTTGTCTTTAGAAATTGTTACTTAATTTACCGATGGTTGTA
The DNA here is from genome assembly GCA_944739405.2 of Euclidia mi. NCBI lineage: Eukaryota > Metazoa > Arthropoda > Insecta > Lepidoptera > Erebidae > Euclidia > Euclidia mi. The sequence continues at coordinate 8,763,045 of OX123189.2, forward strand.
ATCGATTACTCGATTAGTAGTAAAATAAAATTGAGAGCGGGTAACCCCGAATGGAGTAGTAGGTGGCGCCAAACGCGGTAACAGTCGTCCATTACTCTGACAGCTGTTGCACCGGGCAGGCACGTGCTAAACTATTGGCTCACAAATTCATAATCGTGTTTCATCCTCCATATTTTATTGTATTTCGTGCTAAATTGTTATAAATTCGAGCAATACAGCGTGTACAAGTAAAGTGGTGCTTTTATTTTGAATCTCTTGCCGCCATTGCGCCCACAATGGAGAAAACCTACGAAGACTGCTCCGAGGGCCTCCTGACGCTTCCACATAATATATATCTATGAAGTATTGAAATTCGTGAGATCCAACAAACATATATTCCAACCGTATAAGAGCAAGACACAAAAATAAGATAGCCTGCCCGAGTAATAAGACCTTTTTATTCAATAATAGTATCCTTTGCATGGCACCTCACATTTATAATCATTTACCACAACGGATTCTTGATATCACATCTTTGGACTTATTTAAACATAAATTAATTGAGAAGGCTTATTACAGTGTTTCTGAGTATCTTGCCGATAAAATGTAGCTATATAATTGACAAAATTATTATTAATATTATGTTAACTGTAACTCATTTCCTATTTAGTATTTTATAGATAAACTAGAGGACGCCAGCAGCTACGCCTGCATTATATTTAAATTTACCCGTTTTGGCTGATCCCGTAGGTATTTCGGGAAATCCCTTCGTAGTGCACCCCTACGGTCCCCAAGGAACATACATGCCAAAGAGCTATGGCAGCTTCCCATACATCATTTTAGTTAATCACCAAATTAAGCATCTATAAATGAAATATACCTTGTTTGATAGAATATATATTGCTGATTCTAAAGGTAAAAAAATCGTAACTGTAGGAGGCCAGGTTTTTGAGTTATTATGCTTAGAAGTTTTATAGGTTATGTCATTAATAACCATCTATTTAGTACATTGCTGCATCAAATAATAATTTATTGGTATATAAAACTGAAGGAGCTCGATAGCATAATACTATTTATGCCCACTAGTAAACATTATTAACGATTACGCAAGTTAAGCAACCCCAGGTGTGGGCACCACTTGGATTTGTCTTAAGCTCCTCTGTGCATAGAGAGACCAGTCTGTTATCATGACATATACATAGATATCAGTCGTTAAAATCAGATGCTCTAATGCAGCTTTAAACATATGCTATCAATATTGACTATTTATTTACATACTGAACGTTTTTTCAAAGAAAAATAAAACACGACTGATATCCCAAAAAATATATAGCCTATGTCACGTGAGGATTCCAACAATAGCCCACTCACCGAAATCGGTTCAGCCATTTAGAAGTTATGGCGGAATAAAGAAACCCACATACATTTCATATTGCAATTCTCTGTGACATTTTGACGAAGCCTATTGCGGATAACCGTATGTATATTTTTATTTCATGGTGCATGAATAAATGAAATATGATTTATGATTATAAAAAAAAAACAATACTTACACTACTTTTTTGGGCAGTCGTATAAAATAGTGAGCCGACGACGGTTTCTTAACGTGTTACTTACATAGGATTACCAAGGATAAAAAGATGTTTCAGGTTCCCTAATGTATGAAAAAGGTTTGGTGAATAGTAAAAACACAAGATTTCATTTTACAATATTTTATTATTCATCATCCTCTATAACTAGCACATCATCTAAAAAGGCAGCTGGTGCAAAGATATTTTGTTGATGTCTAGCCCATCCCAAATACCAAACGATGATCATTACATGAGCGCAACATCCTAGCGTAGCTACGCCGACCAACGGGGCAGCTACAGCTATATTCAGTGATTCCTATTCGTCCAGGTTTATATTTTCAATCAAAACATAAACATAATATTGTTTCCGACTTATGTGTCTTGATTTTACACTCATTTTGGCTGTAGAAACCGGGTACAAAACAATATCCAAGAAACAGGGCAGTATCGGAATGCTTAAGCACGCACAAGTCACAAAGAGGCAATATCAGATTCCATAAACAGTTTGAGTCATATAACAAGAAGCGAAAACAGAGTCCTTGGGCAATCCGGGTCAAAAAGAATACTGAAAACAGGGGAAAAGCAGCGAAAACACTCAGAACACAAACAAACAAGCGCGGGCGACAGCGAGATGATGTGAAAAAAATCGAAATGTCAAATGTCATGTTGTATTTTTTTTATAGCTCTAAATGGCCATATTTTAGCCAGCGCCCAGTTTTACTTTAATTTATGTCGAAAGAAGTTATTAATACTGTACTTTATTTAAAATCCGCATGGAAATAAACGTAACAAGCAAAAAATAGTATTATTAATATTAATTAACTATTTAAATCTCTTAATCTATAAAGAACATTCATGATTCTATCTTAGAAAAATAATTATTTACTCTAGCAACCTTGTGGCTTTCTGACAAACCAAAGAAATGGCCATTACGAAAAGCCGGCAATCAATTAACATAATAGCTATTTTTAATTTTATACTTTTTACCTAGCCTTATCTACATTAGACTGATGAATAATAAAATATTGTAAAATGAAATCTTGTGTTTTTACTATTCACCAAACCTTTTTCATACATTAGGGAACCTGAAACATCTTTTTATCCTTGGTAATCCTATGTAAGTAACACGTTAAGAAACCGTCGTCGGCTCACTATTTTATACAACTGCCCAAAAAAGTAGTGTAAGTATTGTTTTTTTTTTATAATCATAAATCATATTTCATTTATTCATGCACCATGAAATAAAAATATACATACGGTTATCCGCAATAGGCTTCGTCAAAATGTCACAGAGAATTGCAATATGAAATGTATGTGGGTTTCTTTATTCCGCCATAACTTCTAAATGGCTGAACCGATTTCGGTGAGTGGGCTATTGTTGGAATCCTCACGTGACATAGGCTATATATTTTTTGGGATATCAGTCGTGTTTTATTTTTCTTTGAAAAAACGTTCAGTATGTAAATAAATAGTCAATATTGATAGCATATGTTTAAAGCTGCATAAGAGCATCTGATTTTAACGACTGATATCTATGTATATGTCATGATAACAGACTGGTCTCTCTATGCACAGAGGAGCTTAAGACAAATCCAAGTGGTGCCCACACCTGGGGTTGCTTAACTTGCGTAATCGTTAATAATGTTTACTAGTGGGCATAAATAGTATTATGCTATCGAGCTCCTTCAGTTTTATATACCAATAAATTATTATTTGATGCAGCAATGTACTAAATAGATGGTTATTAATGACATAACCTATAAAACTTCTAAGCATAATAACTCAAAAACCTGGCCTCCTACAGTTACGATTTTTTTACCTTTAGAATCAGCAATATATATTCTATCAAACAAGGTATATTTCATTTATAGATGCTTTATTTGGTGATTAACTAAAATGATGTATGGGAAGCTGCCATAGCTCTTTTAGACAGAGAACAAAAACTCTACAATCTGGAGATACTGGGACTCACCGAAACACACATGCGAGGTACGGGGTATTATAAAACTCCAATCGGACACACTGTATACTTTTCTGGTCCAGAAAAAGAGAGCAGAAATGGGGTCGCTCTGTCTGTATCATCGTATTTAAACAAATGTGTACTGGGCTACAATCCAGTGAGTGACCGTATTATGACGCTAAGGATAAACGCAAAGCCATGTCGTGTAAATGTTGTGTTAGTATATGCACCTACATCTGCATCATCAGAATCTGACATTGACTCGTTCTATAGTCAACTGGGGGACGTTTTTAGATTGCTACCAAACAGAGACATTAAAAAGATCGGATCTACTCTACAAGACGACCACTTAAGGCATGTTGTGGGCAAATATGGCCTTGGTGAAAGAAACGAAAGAGGAGAGATGTGGCTGCAATTTCGCACAGAAAACTCACTCACGATTACGAACACTTGTTTCGAGAATCATCCGAGACGCCTTTATACCTGGACCATGCCTGGTGATCGAGCTCGAAATCAAATAGACTACATAGCAATAGCAAATAGATGGAGATCCAGCATCAAAAATACTAAAACCTACCCAGGTGCTGATTGCGGTAGTGACCACAAACTTCTTGTGGCAGAATTTCAAATAAAGCTGAAAATTTGCAAACGCCCAAATGACAAACCCCACAGGAGGCTAAATTCTACAGAACTAAATGAGTTTCAAACACTCTTTGACAAGCGAATCGATGACCTACCGCATATTTACAGTTCCGATGTTGATCAAAAATGGAATAGCCTTAAACATCTAATAATATCCACTCGAGAGCAGGTCCAGAAAAACAACCGCACTTCCCCTAAGAATTTATGGATGACTGACAAAACCTGGCAAGTCATAAATGAAAGAAAAATCTTTCTGTGCCGGAATTCGGATTCAGACCGAAACTAATATCAGAAGCTGTCGGCCGAAATACAAAGACTCTGCAGGCAAGATAAAAATACATACCTGATCTTTTCATGAAAGTGAAAGCTATCACTCGTGACTTTAAGCCAAAAACCTGGGCTATAGAAACTCAAGACGGGCAACTGTTGACAGAAATCGATCAAGTAACAGAGAGATGGAGATCGTATTGTAAGGATCTTTACAAGGATGACCACGAAATTGCTACACCAACCCCATGCATTACCTCCAATACAACCATGGAACCCGAAATCTTAGAGTCTGAAATTAATAAAGCCATACAAAAACTGAAGAGGAATAAGTCAGCCGGAAGAGACTCAATCTTTGCAGAGGACCTAAAACATCTAGGAACCAAAGGGGCCCGTATTCTCCGTGATATATGTAACCACATCTGGAAAACAGGCGAGTGGATAAGTGATTGGAAAGAATCGGTACTTATCCCCATTCACAAAAAGGGGTCAACAAAAGCGTGCAGCAATTACCGAACAGTAGCCCTCATATCTCATGCAGGCAAAATTGTGCTCTATATAATCAATGACAGACTAAAATCTTATCTGGAATGGCAAATACCATGCGAACAAGCAGGTTTTGTTAAAGGCCGTGGCACTAAAGAGTAGATAGTAAACATAAGGCAGATGATAGAGAAGAGCCGAGAGTTTAATATGCCTATGCTAATGTGCTTCATTGATTACTCCAAGGCCTTTGATTGCGTGAGATGGGAGTGTCTATGGAGAGTGCTAATTGAAATGGGCGTGCCGGAACACCTAGTGATATTGATCTCTAACTTATATTCAGATGCAGAGAACATGGTGAGAATCAACGATGTAATTTCTGGGCCTTTTAAACAATGAAGTGGGTGCGGCAGGGGTGTATACTATCTCCACAGTATAAATACATACAGTAGTTTGACGCCTTTGATCTCGTAGAAAAAGCCGAAAACGTCTAGACAAGGGTAAGGAGGCTAGGGCTGCCACATTTAAACAATACCTACTTATTCAAAACCGTCTATTTATTTTAGAAAAATATTACAATTGCTACGCTACATGAATATTATAGTGTAAACCACTTATTAATTATATTACAATAATTAAAGATAAATAATTATTAAACAGATTGCATTTTTTCGTGTGGTGACAGCTTATCATACAAAGTGTCAGTCAGCACCTATTTCATCCCGCAGGTGTCGTGGGATATGAAGCATTTTTCAGATAATAATATACTAGGTCGTTATCGTACAAACCAAGTTAAAATAAAGCGATTGACATAGCGGTCGTTTATTGGATGGGAAACCGTGGGATCAGCTTGCAGAGCCTATGTTATCGATATGAAGTATTTTGCAGTTCTATTTTCGAGCAAACTACGTTAAGGTAAAGCAATAGACATCACGGTCATTTTATGGATGGGTGACCGGGCTATGAGATTACTGAGAACATGTGTGGGGTTCATAAAAGGGGGCCAAAAATATGGTTATTTTTTAGCTAGGACGCGCCGTTACCAAGATACATATATTTGATAGGTACTTACCTAATACGAAGGTACTGGTACTTATTGCATGAAATTAAAATCACGCTTGAATCGAATATTACCTTACAACACTTATTTTCTTACGTCTGCCATGTTGTTTACGTACAGTAATTCCTACTTTATTCTGTGATTTGACCAGACATGAGATATTGTAAAAAGTTAGTAGATTAGTTGGTACGTGCACATTATTTTAAGTGGTTACAGGTACATACATTTCAAAATAATATAAATAATGATAATTAATTAAATTTTAATTTTTGGTGTAGGTAAGTAAATTGATGAAATCGCAAATTTTTTAAATCCTTATTTTTTTAATCTTTAAGCAGCATGAAGAATTGCAATGTCTCACAGCACAAGTCGTATGCACCATCTTAATTAATAAACATAAGCAAATATATAAGTAACGAACAAAAAACAAGCACGCGCCAGCCCCCAAAAACATGTACCTAGTTAGGAACTAAGGCAACATACGTAAGTAGGTACCGCTCTTCCCCCGTCTCACCTCTTGCCCCGCGCACGATTGACCCGTCTAGACGCGTTCGTCGAACGACTGTATGGATTATTTGACTGTGCTATCTCCCATTCTTTTTAATATCTATGGTGAGCATATCATGCGAAAAGCCCTGGAAGGATGGGACGGTGGTATATCAGTGGCTGGCAGGAAGATCAGTAACCTCCGATATGCGGACGATACCACCCTGTTCGCATCCTCAGAAGCTGAACTGACCCAGCTGTTTAAAAGAGTGGAAAGAGAGAGTGAGTTGGTGGGTTTACATATTAATAAATAAAAAACAAAGCTTATGATAGCTGACCGAACTGGCCAACTCACACGTACTAATGAACTCTCAGACCTTGAAGTTGTCTCAGAATTTATATACCTGGCGTCCCTACTATCCAACCAGGGAGGATGTGAGAAAGAAGTCAGTAGACGCACTCAGATGGCCAAAGCTGCTATGACCAAGCTTACAAAAATATGGCAAGATCGAAACGTCTCTAACAAAACAAAAATGAGACTAGTGCGATCACTCGTGTTCTCTATCTTCCTATACGGAGTAGAGTCGTGGACAATCCGCTCACGAGAAAGGAAAAAAATTAACGCGTTTGAGATGTGGTGTTGGCGAAGGATGCTTCTTATCCCATGGACCGCAAAAATAACTAATAAATCTATTCTTGAACAACTAAGGGTCAAAACAAGGCTATCCACTTTGTGTTATCAAAGAATCCTGAGCTATTTCGGTCACATTATGCGTAGGGAGCCCGACAACCTCGAAAAACTGGTTGTGGTCGGCAAAGTCGACGGGAAACGACCTAGAGGCAGGTCTCCTGTACGCTGACCAGACCAGATTCGACTACTGACTGGATTGTCAGTACCGCAAGCCTCAAAGCATGCCGAAGACAGACAATCGTGGAGGCAGACTACAACTCAGGCGACGGAAGACTTCCAAAGAAGACACGACCTTCAGTAATGAAGAACGCGGCTATGATGATGACGTATTTAAGACCTAGGCTTCTATAAGGGCGTAATAAATTTGACCTGTATATATAATAATCATCCCATCATTATAATTAAGTATGCCTAGCCACCTAGGCTGCAGCTAAAAATCAGCGTTGCAATTCCGCATTTTAACATAAGCTGAGCTGTGGCCTATTAGACACAATACTGTACCGAACTTTGCGATATTCATATATAAATATACATCTGTCTTTCATTTGCGTTTGTTTGGTTTTTAATTATTTTGATGATAGAATTTATTATTTTCATAAGTGAAGCACAATGTAGCATTAATATTACTTTTTCTTAAATGTAAGACTATGATTTTTATTTTTTTGTGATCTAATAAACATTTCTTTCGTTCTTTCTTTCTTTCTTTCTAATATAATTAAAATTTGATTTTTTTTAATTAAGCCAATGACACTGTCAGTGACTTTTTCTATTTTACCCTAAGTATATGTGATTCATTATGTGTGAAATATTTTATTTAAAATTGACCCCGCAGTAAAATTTTATTTCTAATCTGTTAGTTAACTCACTTATTACTGCAGCCTACTCTCGATTGGTGATTTAATATAATTATAATTATGTAACTGAGCATACTCCATTGTAATTATTTAAATGTGCTGAAACCATTTCACTGCCAATATCCTTGCTCTTCGAGAAGTCACTACATGAGTGCGTTATGCCATCAATATGGAAGTCAGCATTTATAGCCCCGGTGCACAAAAAGGACTCTAAATATGAAGTGACAAATTATAGACCAATCTCTAAAATGTGTTGTGGCAAAAATATTTGAAAAAATGATACATAACCAGTTATATGCAGCGTTAAAAAATCCCTTAATGATTTCCAGCATGGATTTGTTAAGGGACCATCAACTGTCTCAAACCTTGTCATTTTCTTTGATTATGTCACTGAAAATATGAGCCAGGGCAAACAGGTCGATGTAATTTACACTGATTACAGCAAATGTTTTGTCAGAATTGATCACTTGACTCTTATTCAGAAACTGGGCTCATTAGGGATAAAGGGCGATCTCTTAAGATGGCTTACGTCATATATAACAAATAGGTCTCAAGTTGTTGCTATCAACAATTATATATCGAGCTGGGTAACGGTGCCAAGCGGGGTCCCTCAAGGCTCACTTTTAGGTCCTTTGTTGTTTGTAATCTTTGTAAACGACATTGGCATCTGTTTTCATAATTCGCGGTTGCTTTGTTATGCTGATGATATGAAAATATTCTTGGCAATTTCATCGCATAATGACGTTCAAGCATTGCAATCTGACTTAACGCGCCTTGACGATTATTGGGCTAGAAATAAATTAGACCTGAATCCATCAAAATGCTCACTCGTTACTTACATACATACATACATAGACTCACGCCTGTTTCCCCGAAGGGGTAGGCAGAGGCATATTAAACGCCCACTTTTCGCCATGTTTTGATCCCACGTAATAGGTGGCGAGCCTATTGCCGCTTATCGGGATATTTTGTGTGCCAGAGCCTCGTCCGTTGATCGGCAGGTGCACCTCTTGCAGGTGAGGTTGGCTTGGGACCCTAAGTTCTTGGTGGGAACCCTATGCACCCTTACTTACACAAGAAAAAATAATGTTATATTATCTGATTATTGTTTACAAGGCTACAAAGTTTCCCGATATAACAAGATTCGTGACCTTGGAGTCATGTACGACTCGAAGATCTCATTTGAAGAACACATTGACAGAATAATTAAAAAAGCTTTTCAAGCTCTTGGGTTTGTGATGCGGCTGTCTAATTATTTTAATGAAGTTAAAAAAATTAAGATCATATATTGCGCATTTGTTCGAAGCATATTAGAGTACGGATCACAAATTTGGAATCCCAGATACGACAAATACGTTAATAGGTTAGAAGGTGTTCAAAAAAGGTTCATAAAATATTTATGCTATCCTACTAGAATGAAATATAAAACTGACGCTTACTTCAAACTGTGTGGAAAATTTCATCTTCTTTCTCTGACAAACAGACGTGATATTGCTGATGTAATATATTTATTAAAAATTATTTCTAATAATATCGATTGACCTGAACTTCTTCATAAACTCGATTTCAATGGTCCAAGAAATACTTTACAACAATATACACCTTTCCCTTTAATTTTAGTCTCCACGAATTATAGGCAGAATAGTTTCTTGTGGCGAGCAAAAAAGACTTTTATAGGGCCTCCGCAGACTAGCTTCTTTTAGCAGCGGTGACCGGCGATTCAGTCGCTTTTTAGCATCCAGATGCAGCATCCAAATTCTTACACCGCACACTGGAAGATGTCGATCGCGGCGACTTGTCACTTAAAATAATAACGTAGGGGTCGTCCATTAATAACGTGATTTTATGTCTTTCCAATTTTAAACTTACTCTGTGATGATGATACCTGGGTAGACTGGAGGCTTAACCACCTCTCCTCATTCTTTATCAAAAGTTTTTTTTAAGAAACTAAATAAAAAATATTTTATCCAAAACAGACATTGCGAGCTACTGGTGTCAAAATTTAAGCTAAAATAAAAAATATAACACTCATTATTCTCTTCATCTCTTACCTGACTTCAATTTGTTTGGGTTGGCGCTGTATGGACATACATTCTCTTCCATACTTCTCTGTTACCAGTCATCCGATCACTTCCCCCTTTTCTTACATATCTATTCTCACACAGTTATTTCATCTTTTATTTGGTCGCCCCCTGCCTTTTCCTCTCTACCCTCCTATTTATCACTTGTTTACCTAAATATATAAACATCCACTCTTCTCATAAGATGTTTCTAAAATGCAAATCTTTTCATCCATGGACGCTACTTGCAGACTACTTTGATATTTTCTCTATTTTGGCATTGTAAAAAAATATTAATATACATATCATGCATCATTATCTTTAAGAACGCTATTTTAGAAGTATACTGGCTTATTTATGTCTTAACTTTCAATAATTACAATTCAATCTTGCAAAATATAATAATCTTGCAAAATATAAGCATATCAAACATAAAGAATTCCAGAAATGGATCAGAAAATTCAGAGACCGGTGCACCTACATAAAATCAAAATATCCAGACCAAACTGAGGACATCCTCCTTTTTGAAGTGGGTTGATTAAAGCATCCTAGAGCATTTGGATGCTCATGCTCGGCTACGAAAGATCTTAATACAGGACTTTTCTGAATCCCTGCCAATTGAACGAACGATCGTTGTTTTATGATGCGTATTATAGGATATAAATCTCTGGCTCAAGAAAAACAAGGACACTTGATATCTGTCTACACTTATTTGTCCCTTCCACCTATCAAGACTCACGTAATTAAAGAACGACTCCTTACCATAGGTTGTCACTATTTGTTAACCCTTAAATAACACCGTGGGGTAGTAAAATTCTTCACGCCAGGGGCGCAACTTGTATTTTTTCTTACAATGATTACGATTATCACGATTCATCTCCTAAAGTTGTCAGTCACGTGGCCTAAAAAAAACTTCCATCTAGTCTGCTTAGTTATGTGAGAAAATTACCCCAGGGTGTCAGTTACGCATGCATTAATTTCTCATCAATTTAGTCAAATGTTTTATAAACTAAGTTAACAGAGCCCTGCGAAGCTCCTTTTTTGGGTGGCAGCGTCACAAGAAAACCTAACATAACCTATTAAGTTTTCTGAGTGGATAAGTTTCCGGAGCGGACGAGACTTTTCATATTAAATGATATTTTGTAGAACGATCGTTAATTTGGTGTACAATTTGTAATTTAATGAAATAATGAAGTTTTTTAACGTGAAGCACTTTAGTGTTATTTAAAATTTTTGATGCTTTGTTAAAAATATCCCCATGTAAACTACAAAAATAATTTATTTTGTACACTACAACTTTTAATAGCGGTTTGGGGTAATTTTACCCCAAAGTTTTATTTATTATTCTGTAACCGAAAATAAGGATGTTATTATAGGGTTTGACTAGTGACTGGCTTAAACAGAATAATTAATGTCGATAAAATTATGACAGCGCTTATAATAAATATTTAAGTTTCTATTAAGGCAGTACACTACCTAGGGTGATGTACTAGATTTTGACGAGGCGACCCTTATCATAGGTTATGATAAAGCTACACTACCTACTGCTTTCTTTACACCGATGAAAATATTAAGCAAGCTAAAGTCAGTATTTTTTACCTACATCTAAAAACCAGTTCTCGTATTACTTTCAGAGAGCATTATCTATCAATTCAAACGTTAATATTAATACGAAGAAATGAGTGCAGTACTGTCCATGCCATCTATTGTTTAGAGCATAAAATGTAGAGTATAACTTGCCAGTTTTCGATAGTATAAGTCTATTAATAATAGAACATAATTTAACATCATTGTAACGAACATTATTTAATTATATTGGTATATTTGTGTTTTTTATAGAAACCTATATTACTGATATTGTACAATTATTGTTTTACAACGATGAAAAAATAAATCAATTTATCGATAGTCGACTCGGCCGATCACGAACAACACACTACAGCAGTACGGTCGCCGTGTCCGAACGCAGAGAGTCGCTAAAACGCGATGCAGCATCGATACAGTTGCAAAATCGCCGGTCGCCGATGCTAAAAGAAGCTAGTCTGCGGAGGCCCAATATTAAACACAAGCTATTTGATTTTGATATTTTTAACGCAAAACAAGCGACATTGCGGCAACTACTAAGCAGGGATTTTTTCACGAATTATGTTGAGTAATAACAACTTATTTAATGTAACTATTGCCTTTACAGTAGATTAGAATTAAGTGTTGTCTAGTATTATTATATTCCACATATTATTTTTAAGATGAAGCCTACACGTGAGGACCTATAAATAGCTGTATGATGTATATTTTGTTAAACATAAATTTGTGATGACGCTGTTGGTCTTCCATATAATAAATAAATTAATAAATACTGGGCTGGGGCCGCGCTTCAACTTGAAAAGGCATAACTTGGTTTGGAACTTTGGAAGATGTTAGACGAACACTTGACGATCGTGATAATTTTCTAAATAATAAGCATATAACTTCCAAAAGTCTGAAATACGTAACGTGGTTTTGTATTCGAAAACGATTACGTGTAATGATCTCGTCATTGACCCTATCATTGCATATAGGTAGTGATTATTAGTGATATCATGAATATCAATTGCTTTATTCACCTTAAAAAGGTAATTTAAAAATATATTTTTTATTGTAAATTATTTACTAGTGTTTAAGCATAATCTGGATTTATTCACATATTTTACTTTATCTGAGGATTTATCAACATTCAATTGATATTCATTCTGAGTAAACTAAATCTAAAGATTTATGGCAAACATTATCGATATTTTATTGAAATTCATTTTGAGTAAGCACATCACTAGTCTAGTTAAAATTTACGACAATTTCGAAGATTCGAAATGACATTTCTATATTTATCTTTCTCTTATATGAGAAAATCATAAGTCAGAGTGAAGTAAATATATTGGGTAGGGTTGCTATTTTAATGCGGTCTCTATTTACTTCCTTACGTTGAGGGCTACCACAAGGTTGTTATAATAGCGTGCTGCTAAACCTATCGATAGCTCTTTCTATCATACTGCATGTGCCATTAGAAAGAAGATATCAATCATAACAACCGCTGTTGTTATTTGAGCGTTACTTCTATGACTTAATAAGGTTATATTTCTTTGATCCGGCCTTAGACTATATATCTGGATCCGGCGTAAACAATGAATTTTGGCAAGTATGACATTTGAGTGACAACTTGACAACTCGTTTAGACTTCAAACTTTGGATTGCTTTGGATGCGCGACCTCATTATCTCATCTCAAACAATTTAAGTCACTAAAACAGAAACATTGTACCATTTTCATTGTTATCTTAATATATAAAATCCTTGCGTTACTGACTGACTGACAGACACGCTACAGCCGAAACTATTGGGCGCAGGAAGCTGAAATTTGGCATGTATGTTTCTTGGGGACCGTAGGGGTGCACTAAAAAGGGATTTCCCGAAATTCTCACGGGTTCGGCCAAAACGGGTAAATATAAAAAATGCAGGCGTAGCTGCTGGCGTCCTCTAGTTTACGTATATGAGAACTGTTTTGTCTATATAAATAAGTATAGATATATTGTTGTCTTGTTGATGACAATATTTGAAAAGCGCGCTACGAAAGTTTGTTTACTGTAGTTGCTCGTGCTGCCATCTGCGTCGAGCTTTGCGTAATGTCACAGAATAGATAGTTCTGGTAATGTTCCCTATTAGGCGGGTCCACACAGACCGAGCAGCCTCGCGAGGAAAATGCTTCGCGAGGCTGCTCGGTCTGTGTGGACGTGGCTCGGTCGAGGAAAACGCATGTGCCGCCGCGGCCGAGCTTAGCGTGCGCCCGAGCTACCGAATTAGACACGTCCACACAGAGCGCGCAGCCTCGCGAGGAATTGGCGCGCGAGGCTGCGCGCTCTGTGTGGACGTGCCGCGGCCGAGGCAAGCGCGTGTGCCGCCGCGGGCGAGCGACCGAGCGGCCGAGCCATCGAGTTTGGTTTTTTGTTTTGCCGCGGTCTGTATGCTGTTTCGTGCCTCGCTCGAACATAATAATCCTTACTAATAATATAAATTCGCAAGTGTGTTTGTATGTTGGACATTTTTTTTTATAGACTCACGTCTGTATCCGCGTAAGGATAGGCAGAGTTATAATATTATTACATCCACATTTCACCATGAAATGTTTAGGTCCCACGTAATAGGGGACGAGCCTATTGCCGTTAACGGGCACATCAGCAGACTCCATGCAGCTTCTGAGAATTCGGGAAAACCCAGTAACACTTTTGCCCGACCCGGGAATCGAACCCGGGACCTCCGCTCAGCAGTCGCATGCCCTATCCACTGGTCACTGAATGACGGAGGATAGATTCATCATAACATTCTCATCTTTGACGCTATTTATTGTACGAATAATAATCCTTCAGTCTGTGCTTCGGTTACGGTTTCCTTGCCTACAGATATTCATTTCCTATAATTCATTCTATATTTTTTTCCATGTCTACCTATTCCATCCTTTAGGTATAACAATAATCGACGACCGGTTGGCAAAGCGGGAGTGTAAGCGACTACAACGCCGAAGGTCGCGGGTTCGATTCCCGCTCATGTCAAACATTTGTGTGCATGAACATGAATGTTTGTCTTGGTCTGGGTGTTTCTATGTATATATTTACAAAAAAAGTAAGTATAAGTGAATATGTAAATTATGGCCCATTATTACCATTGTCTAGTACTAGTACCCAAAGTAGGTACAGCAATTGGCGTCAGTCATGCAGCCGGCTAGTAAAAACACATGCCACAACCCTATTGCAGTATGACCATTTCCAAGTACTATATTTATAAACAAAATTTAAAAATAAGAGAAAGGAGAGACCAACAATCTCACATTGATACGTAGACCGATAGATGGCAAATGTACTATTTCACTCTAATTCACAAGTCGACAATTTGATACATGCGCAATACATAATAGTTTTCAACTATAGTCCGTTCACAGTTATTTTACCTCTAGCTGTTAGATTGGCCAACCTGGGCGTTGTGTTGCTATATTTGGTATATAATACTCCCATTTTAAATATACATTATTGCTAAAATGTACTTATTTTTTTATTGCCTAAGCGATCGTATTAAATATTTGGAAGTAATGTTTGTAAGAAAACCTCTTGATATTGGCATGGCTATATGCATGTATATTTATTTTCTTACGAAATAACTAATTTCCTATGAAGATAAGTAGTTATAATAAAAATGTTGTCTATTTAATATATAAAGGTAAACGCATCATAATTACGCCAACGTGAGGTTCTAATTATCAAATACAAAAACTGTAAATTTAATTTTCATATTTATTTTGAATAAGAATGATGTGGGTGTCATATTACACCTCTGCCTACCCCTGCATGGAAACAGGCGTGAGTCTATAAGAATGATCCATGTGGACTGCCAATGTTATGATGATTCGTAACTGCTGTCATATTTTGTATCAGACTCAGAATTTAATTCTATTATCAACCTGTCGTTTTCAGCATCCGTAGACCCATCTGTTTCACGAAGCTTGTCTTCAATGTGGCGCTCATGTTTGCATTGTTTTTGTCAGTCTTCTGCAGTGATAGATTGAAAAGCTTCTTCAGCTAAATTCACAATGTTGGTTGCCTCTTGTCCTAAATTTTTGCTTGTGACTCGCCTTTTAATGAGACTCCACATAAGTTCAATTGCGTTTAGCTCGCAGTGGTATGGCGGTAATCTAACCACTTTGCGGCCATGAGCTTCAAGCATTCGAATTTTTGAAGCATTTCCACTAATATTGGGTAAAATGTTATGCACGGTTAACCCTATTTTACTTTCCTGTCATCACAGAGTACAATTCCAACATAAAGAAAATAAACACCGACATCTGTCAGAGGTAAAATAACTGTGAACGGACTGTATATTTTCATGTTCTGAATTCAAACTTTATGACAACTACAATTTTGTTTTTTCCTACGGTGCCGAGGCTGCCGCGCTCTAGGCCGCGTTCACATTTGTCTGATGTAATCTGTCGTGACGCCGTCTGTCGTGTCGCGACAGACAATGTCCCGGTCTGCGACAGAGAGAGGGGAGGGGTGTGGGGACGGTACAGCGCGAATTAAGAGATTGGACTCAGATTAATTGTAAAAAACATTTATTTAATTATAACAGTATATTTAAAATATAAAATAGTAATCGCTAATGTTAGATCTACAAAGGTATTTATAATAAATTAATGCTTAGATGACAATAAGATTATCTAGATAATTTGGTGGGGAGAGATGTGCTGACGAAGCTAACATTGTTGGGTTCCGTACAGTTAACTCGCGCGACACAACTCGTCAGACTAATGTGGACGCGCCACTGTCTGTCGTAAAGCGTCAGACGCGCGTTTGCAATTGAGCGCAATGGACGACGAACTAATTGACTTCCTTTTTATTATATTATTCGTATACAGTACCTATAGATGAGCTATTATAATACGAAATAATATAATCCTATGTAAATAATTTATGGATATAATTGGATATCTACTTAATCTGAATCAGATAATTCATCAAAAACATTGCGAAAGTGTGAACTCCACGAGAGTCAAGACAGAACTGATTTAAAATTGTGTCAGATCGCGACAGACGGCGACAGACAAATGTGAACGGTAAGTAATTACGACAGAGTCCGTCACGAGAGATCACGTCAGATAGATGTGAACGCAGCTTTATTCTATGGCTTCGCTCGTTCGGGAACTGTTTCCTCGCGCGGCAAATGCCTCGCGAGGCTGCTCGCTCTGTTTGGACCCACCTATTCAACAAAATACTCGACGATCTGAATTTTGCGGATATACCTATGTTGTCGACTCGAAATCTTTATTTCTTTATGTTTTGTTATTCAGGGAAGGTTTCAATCGAGTCTACCGTACCTCTTGACGAAATGAGTTATTCGTCAACTGGCGCGTGTAAAACTCGCGCGTGTGCGCGAGTTGGCACCTTCTGGTTTTACCTATTTTTTTGTCGTCAACTCGCTCGCAAATGTAAAGTACAGTCAAATAGAAACGGATTGAAACCAAGAACTATAAATAGCTAACTATTGCCCGCAGCTTCACCTGGCTGATTCGGGTAAGACGACGTATTAAGAATATTGGCGGTAGGAATTTTAATATTTCTCAATAGAATATTAGTATTTGCTAATGAACACTGCAAAACAATTTTAGCAAATCCTAATTTGACAGTCCTGTGCGATGGTACTTTTAAATTTTGTTTAAACCCTTTTCAGCAGTTGTACACCTTACATGTAGATTTAGGAAGTAGTTAAACTCATAACAATATTATACCTGTCATATATGCGTTGTTGCCTAACAAAACAAGAGTAACATTCGAAATTTTGTTTCGCCTTCTAAAAAGTCAATTCCGCAGTTTGATCCTAAAATAGTTATACTTGACTTCGAGAAGGCTGCAATGTTGGCAGTTAAAGGTATATTCCCCGAAACAAAAATCAGCGGCTGTTTCTTCCATTTCTCACGAACCTTGTGGCGAAAAGCTGATGAAATAGGACTAACAAAATCTGCTCTGTGTAGGAAACATATAAAGAGGTTTATTGTTTTGGCACATTTGCCCAAAGAAACTGTTGAGAGTGGTTGGTATTATGTCTCAGAGTCCGATTGATAAAAATATTTGTAAATTCAATGATTATTTTGTAGAGACTTGGTTAGATAAGAGTTTATTTTTTGCCGACAAATGGTCTTGCAATAATATGCACGACCGCACTACAAACATGGTCGAGAGCTGGCATTTTATTGTAAATAAAAAAAATTGTAAACCTAAAATTATAGCACATTTTTTGACCATCTTACAAAATGAAGATAATTACTATCTAACAGTATATTTAAAAGGGTCTAATATAACTGCAAAATTAAAAGAAACCTGCGCTATTGATGAACACATTAACTTCACCATTAACGAATTTATCCACGGAGTTATACGTATTGATTTATGCATCGAACTTCTAATCTTGTGATTTTTATATATTTAGTAGATAGTACATACTGTTTGTTATAAAAATTATTTATTACAAACCCTAATCTGTGATTTTTTATAGCTCCTAAGACTGATGAGAAATAATTATTTTTTATAGTACTGTTTGTTATCAAAAATATTTACAACAAACCCTAATCTGTGATTTTTTTAGAGCTCCTAAGAATGTTGAAAAATAATTATTTTAAATAGTACTAATTGTTATAAAAAATATTTACAACAAACCCTAATCTGTGACTTTTTTAGAGCTCCTAAGAATGTTGAAAAATAATTATTTTAGATAGTAATAATTGTTATAAAAATTATTTACCACAAACCCTAATCTTTGATTTTTTTACAGCTAGTAAGACTGATGAGAAATAGTTATTTTTATAGTAGTTATGAAAATTATTTACAACAAACCCTAATCTGTGATTTCTATTGCTTCTAAGACTGATGAGATTATTAGCCACATTATACTTGTTGTCACTCACATACTTTTTTTAAAAGTTTTTTACACTTTTTATTTTAACATTTTGGTTTTAAATAATATAGATGATAATAAGCAAAATGCTTCACTGGCAAATTGTGATATTGTTAACTGTTTTTATTTGTTTTAGACAATTTACAAAATATTTATTAAGCCATATTTTTGACTTATTGTGATATGATGATTTGTGATATTGTTGATAATTATAAGTTATTCATAAACAGTTTGACATTAGTGCCATGTTGATTTATATGAAAGTAGAGGACGCCAGCAGTCACAACTGCATTTTTTTTTAATTTACCCGCTTGCCGTGTGGTTGACGGCATAGAATACCAATAATAATTGCGGATGCGGATGCGAATATTCGCAACAACCCTGGTATAGAATACAAGTGTCACCACCCCCCATCTTCCCGTGGGTGTCGTAAGAGGCGACTAAGGGATAACACGATGCAAATACCATCTTTGCGTAGGTCTCTACGAAAAGTCGACATCAAACCTTATACGACTGCCTCGTTGGTCTCGCAGCATAAATGTGCGCGTTGGATCGGGAGGTCCCGGGTTCGATTCCTGGGTCGGGCAGTGTTATTGGGTTTTTCTGTCACGAAATTCTCAGTAGCAGCACGGAGTCTGGAAATGTGCCCGGTACGGCAATAGGCTCGCCCCTTATTACGTGGGACTAAAGTATATCTGGCGAAAAGTGGGTGTAGAAATATACCTCTGCCTACCCCTTCGGGGATAAAAGGCGTGACGTTATGTATGTATGTATGTAATTTACCCGTTTTGGCCGATCCCGTAGCAATTTCGGGAAATCCCTTGTTAGTGCACCCCTACGGTCTCCAAGGAACATACGTGCCAAATTTCAGCTTCCTGCGCCCAATAATTTCGGCTGTAGCGTGTC
Source organism: Euclidia mi (assembly GCA_944739405.2). Classification (NCBI taxonomy): domain Eukaryota; kingdom Metazoa; phylum Arthropoda; class Insecta; order Lepidoptera; family Erebidae; genus Euclidia; species Euclidia mi. Next base: position 8,782,468 of record OX123189.2, read on the forward strand.
TGTCAGTCAGTCAGTAACGCAACGATTTTTTAAATTAAGATATTTAAAATTAAATAAAACTATATTTGTTTTATTTTAAACTTAGTCATACTATCATCCTCCCACCCTTTTCCCAATTTATTTGGGGTTGGCGCAGTATGGCTTCACCTTCCATACTTTTCTGTTACTCATTATCTTGTCAATTACCCCTTTTTTCATATCCTCTCTCACACACTTCATCCATCTTTTCTTTGGCCTTCCAAAGAGACTTTTGCATCCATCAATATGCATACTCATTACTTTCTTACCCTCATGCGTTTCTTCTCTTCTCATAGCGTGTCCAAACCATGTCATCTTCGCATTTAACAGCATGATCACAAACTTTTTTCCATTCTTCTGGTCCTATATTATTGATCTTTTCTAATATAGCATCTTTAACTGACGTGACAGTCATTGCAATATGTTTTTTTGGCTACGTGATGCTTTATTTGGGACCAAATATTTTCAATGGGGTTAAAATCGGGATGATATGGTGGCAATCGTATAATTTGATGCCCACGTTCCTCCATTATACGGTCAATGACAAATTCTGTGTATTTCTCTTTATGTCTTTTTATAATTTCATACAAATCGGGTTTCAGTTTCTTTAGGTCATGCGGAATGTTGTGTTGTTGTAACCAAGCTATCATTTGTGGTTTAGGTGTGTTTGAGTTTGGTGGTTTCACAGACAGCTTATTATGATATGGGGCGTTGTCAATTACCAACACACTATTAGGAGGCAAGTTAGGAATCAATTGATTGCGTAGCCAAGCTTGATAACGTTCCGCGTTTATTTCTTTATGATAATCACCTTTTGAGTCGACACATTTATGTAACATTAGAGCCCCTGGGACGAAGCCTTTTTCATTGCCTGCGTGTACAATAATTATTCTCTCTCCTTTGGAAATGGGTTGTTTGATACCTTTTTTGCTGCTATCTTGCCAAGTTTTACCCTTAGTATGTGATGTATGCACGTATGACTCGTCCATAAACACTATATTTCTACCAGAATTCCTCAGCTGTTGTATTTCTCTGAGATATTTGATCCTTTTTAAACGTATATCATGCTTTTCTATAAGTAACCGTCTGTTATTATCAGTTTTCAGAAACCTTAACCCCATTTCTTTCAAGATCATCCTTAAAGTCTCTGCACAGCCTTTGAAATTAATAGCTTCGATCAACTTTTTTCTCAAATTATTTACAGTTGGGAGTTCTTTGAGCGTCAAGTGAAAATTGTATATCATATTACAAATAACACTGTCTAGAATTACCGTAGGCTTACTGGGAATTGGTTGTCGGCACAGTGGAAGCTAATTTATATTCATCCAGTTGTCCTAAAGCAATCAAATGTCTGACATATATTGCTGAGATTCTCAGCGATGACAAATTATAATGTAGTTATATGAAAATTCTACCTTATAGCTCCTGGTGATGTTCTTGAAGTGGACCTATAGATTAACCTATAATTTTGGCCAAAATAACAAGAGAATCAATAGATACCAGTTTACAATTCGGCGAAGTCCTTCTCCAGACCACGATGCATGTTAGCGGTTCACAAAACTTTTCACAAAAGTTCAATATGTCATCAATTTACAACAAACCTTGCCGTAAGTCAAGAAGGCAATTACGTATTAATTACAAGTTGATTCAATTCGCGTTAATTCAAAGGGCGATCAATTTAATTAGGTACAAGGCACGCGAGCTTGCAAACGGCGTGTTAATTTTTCAAGTGGAAGGACGGAAGTGACAGTTCAGTGTGACCATTGTCAGAAATTTTCAATAGACTAAACAAAATGTTACTCAATCGATCTAATCGATTTGACTTATAATAAAAACTAATTCTATTTCAAACATCCACCCGCCCCGGACCGGCCTTCCGGTCCGCTAACGGTTGGTAGACGTGACAATGTTGCAACCGCTCTCCTTAGAACCGAACCGTCCACCAAGACCTCAGCAAATCGGGGAACTCCATCAGCCCCAGTTACCAAATGAAGGATGCGCCCCCTGCGCCATCTGAGTGGCGGAAGGTTAGCCTCCTTGATCAAAACGAGGTCTCCAATCTTGGGTGGATCGGTCTTGTCGGTCCACTTAACGCGTTGCTGGAGTATGTGCAAATATTCCAAATTCCAGCGTTTCCAAAAGCTCTGAGTAATCTGGCGTACCAATTCAAAACGCGAGAGACGACCAGGTCTCGTATCAATATAGGGGTACTCAGGCAAGGCGACAAGTGGGCGACCAATCAAAAAATGGCCTGGCGTAAGGGCCTCCAAATCATTCGGATCTGAGGAGATCGGGCACAATGGCCGAGAGTTCAAAACGGCCTCAATCTTACAAAACACAGTTGCAAGTTCCTCAAATATAAGGACAGACTCACCGATTGTCCTGCACAAGTGTGTTTTGGCCGATTTTACGGCGGCCTCAAATATACCACCCCAGTGTGGACAATTTGGTGGGGAAAACAACCAATTTATCCCACGTCGGGCAAGCCTATCACCTATATCAGCCTTGTTGGTTTCAAGGAAATTAACAACATCATTCAAATAATTATAGGTGCCCTTGAAGTTAGTGCCGCAGTCAGAACGGATCAAGGAAGGCAGCCCTCTGCGGGATACAAATCTGTCAAATGTGGCTACAAACGCCTCGGTCGTAAGCGAGGAGACCAGTTCTAAGTGTACGGCCTTTGTGGAGAGACAAACAAAAACACACAAGTAGGCCTTAACAGTCTTGCTGTTTCGAAGCGTCCACGTTTTCACCAAAAAGGGACCTGCGAAGTCCGTGCCAACACCGTCAAACGTCCTGCTCTCAGTTACGCGATCTGCCGGTAAGTCTCCCATCAAGGGCTGCATGGTAGAAGCCTTGAGCTTATAGCAAGGGATGCAGCGAAAGACTACACTCCGAATAATTCTTCAGGCAGACAAAATCCAAAATTCGCGTTGCAAAATAGCCAACAAAGCATTACAACCAGCATGCGAGTTCTTAAGGTGACGGTCAGTTACCAACAAGCGTACCAAATGACCGTCCTTAGGTAACAAAAGGGGGTGACGAGCCCCGTAAGGGAGGTTGGCGTTCTTGAGACGCCCTCCAACGCGCAAGAGACCCGTATCGTCCACAAAGGGGTTCAATTTAGAGACAGCTCCCGACAATTTCGATCTCCCTGATTTAAGGATAGCAATCTCCTTTTCAAAATGCGCCAATTGCACAGAACGAACCCAAAAGGTGAGGGACTCCTGTCGTTCCTGTGGTGAGAGAAACGGTGTCAGTCGTTTCTGTTGTGGGTGCCTAAAATTAAAAACAAAACGCTTTATCCAAGCAGTGACACCTAACAACTTGTCGAGGGAGCTGTAACGATTCAACAAAAAATCGGGGTCGAAGGCGCATTCTACCTTCTCAAGAGCGAGTGTTCGTAGACCCGGCAAATTAGAAGTATTCAAAACTGGCGTTCGAGGCCAATCAATTTCTGGTCGACTCAACCATTCCGGACCCCACCACAGCGAATGACCTATCAAACTAGGCGTCAAGCATCCGCGCGAGGCACAATCAGCGGGGTTGAGCTCACCTGGCACGTGTCTCCAAACAAGCTTGACTTCGGATTTCTGGATTTGGGAAACGCGATTAGCAACAAATACCTCCAAGGTGTGGACCGAAGCCTTCAACCAACAAAGAACAATTTGGCTGTCTGTCCAGGCGTAGGTCCCATTAATGCAAATGCTTTTACCCAAAGTACTGGACACGTGGTTCAACAAGCGTACAAGTAGGGCTGCTCCCGAGAGCTCCAATTTTGGAATGGTCAGAGATGTTCGAAGGGGTGCCACCTTGCTTTTTGCCATGATCAGGGAAACCCTCACCTGACCTGAGGCACTAACTGTGCGCAAGTACACCACGGCGGCGTGACCACGTTCCGAGGCGTCACAAAACCCGTGAAGGGTGGCCTTGTACTTCCCGGGAGGAAGGATGGGACGAGGCAAGGAGATCTCGTTGACGGCAGGAAGTGAGGATACAAAAGAGGTCCATTTCTCAACAAGAGTGCCGTGCAGAGGTTCGTCCCAGGTCAATCCTGCTGTCCAAAGCTTTTGCAAGAAGCATTTTGCCCAAAATATAATTGGACAGATCCAACCGTTCGGATCAAAGGTTCTGGCGACAGTAGACAATACGAGACGTTTAGTCCAAGAACACGGCAATTTCAAGTCTACGTTATATGTAAAGATGTCTTGGACTGGTCTGTACTGAACGCCGAGAACAGCCATAATGGCGGGGTTGTCAACAATCTCAAATAGATGTGGATCTTGCTGATGATCCTCTGGCAAGCCTTCCAAAAGCACTGGTGAGTTGGAAATCCATTTACGCAACTCATAACCAGCGGAGGCCAAAATACCTATCAATTCGTCCCGCAGGAGGATCGCCTCGTCCGCTGTGGAGGCGCCCGAGCAAATGTCATCGACGTAAATATCGTCCTTCAAGATGGCGGAAACTCGTGGGAAACGTAAGCCTTCGCGGTCTGCGAGCTCCCAAAGAGAACGTATTGCCAAGTAGGGGCTTGACCTTAACCCGTACGTATTAGTATTGAGCTCGTAGACGACCATGGGATCACGAGGAGACTCTCTCCAAAGGATCAGCTGGAAGCGACGGTCATCAGGGTGGATAATAGTCTGCCTGAACATCATTTTTATGTCGGCCACAAAGTCAAACTGATGTCGTCGGAAGCTGGTGATGACGTCACAAAGGTCCTTGACCAACTTGGGACCAGAATGCAAGCACTGGTTCAAGGATACGCCTGTTAAAGTCTGCGCAGAACCATCAAATACGGTGCGCAGCTTGCCAGTCGATGGCTTCAATACCGCATGATGCGGGAGAAAGTAATGCTCCACCGAACGCCAATCCAAATTTGACACAGACATGTGTCCCAACTCAATGTACTTCTGTCTGAGCTCCGGATCACGACCCATGCGGCGCTCCATAGCCAACAATCTCTTTTCGGCTAAAGGTCGTGACTCACCAAGCGGAGGCCGAACAGACAAGAAGGGTAGCCTCGTAATAATCCGACCAGAATGGAGTCGACCAGTGTTGTTCTGGAAGAACAGCTCGCACTCCTCATGTTCTGGATTCAAACGGGCAACTTGAGGGGGCTCCTCTACTTCCCAAAACCTCTGAACCGCATCAGACAGAGCAGAGCCTACAGCCAACAAATTATCAAGTTCAGGTGGAGGGGGGTCCCTAGGTACAGGTCCCATCAAAGCAAATCCAAATATGGTCGGGATGGCAGTCAAACCATTTGGCACCAAGACCCGTTTCCCACCAATCAAAATTCCACCGAGGACATCAGAGCCAATCAACAAGTCGATTTGTCCCGGTGTGTCAAATTTGGGGTCTGCCAGTTCCAATCCCGATGTCAAATTCACCACAGCAGCGGGTAGCTGTTTCTGTGGGTGCATACCCAAAATATTCTTCAGCACAATAGCCGAGGTTTTAATCCTCGGGTGTGAAGATTCAACAGGGCCAAACAAAACCTTAACTTGCCCTTCAACATTAGAGGCTACGTCACCTATGCCCCGTATACAATTTGGAAAAGAGCCCATATTTAATTTAACCTGCCCTACCAAATAGGTGGAAACAATGCAACCTTGTGAACCTGTGTCCAATATAGCACGGACAACAACAGAGGTCCCCGTGGGTCCCCAGACCCTAACAGCAACCGTTGGTAGGATAACGGTCTCAATGGGGGAGGTTGGCATTATAGGGCAGGGGTCAGTGACCTATTGTTGCCTGGGCGGCGACCGTTGGCCAGGACCAGGCAAGTCAAAACGAGGGTGCGGCTTGAAGTCCTCAAAGGCGCGATGACTCGATCCGCGCGCCATCTGTGGGGGGTCATAATGACGCACCCGCCCAAAACGAGGTGGGCGCGAGTCAAGGCGGGGACGCTCCGCCAAAGGAGGGGAATACCTGGGGCAGCAGTCATGGTGCTGGTGACGCTGAACAGCACATTCAGGTGCGCGAGAGAGAGGAGGCGTGCGCACGCTACGGTTCTCCAAGCGGGGTGAGCGGCGATCAATTAAGCGAGGCGACTCTCGGCTGCGTGCCGGTGAGCCTCGGCTGCCACCTTCAAAACACCCGCCCGTGCGCGGCGTCGGCTGGTTGGACAAGCGGCCTACCTCTCTGGCATTCATGCAGAGAATGTCCAAATGCTGTCCTCCACAGTGAGGACAGGGGCGAGAGTTTGGGCAGTCTCGCTGGTAGTGGGACCCCAAGCAAGAGAAGCAAGGGCGGCGGGCATTCGCGATGCGCCTACGAGAGGCGACATGAAGGTCCAAAAATGCCCTGCAACTGGCCGTTCTGTGCCCCGTGACCTTGCAGTAGGAGCACTCCGCTGGGCTCTGCGTGACCGCAAAGCGAGGAGGGCGCCGGTCAACATTGGCTCGGGTGTGAACGCGAGCCTGCTCCTTGACCTTGGGCGGCTGCGACTTAGCCGGCGTGTCACCACCGGAGTTGTCCAAGACCCGGCACTCGTCCTCCAGGAACTTCTCCAGGTCAGCAAAGGGGGGCAGATGGGTCGCGCTATCCCCACCAAAGCGCTGTTCAAAACGCGACCTCAGGTCGGCAGGCAGCTTCTTCAGCACAATGTGCACCAATAGATAGGACCATTGGTCCACGGGCAGGTCAAGGCACTTAAGTGCGTTGATGGCCACCAAGAGCGGGTTCAACAGCTGGGTGCGCAACCCAGAGACCCGGGTGAGCGTCGGCAAACCCAAAATCTGCTCGATGTGCGTATCGGCGAGGCCACGCTTATTATGGTACCTACGGGCAATTAGGTCCCGAGCCGTCTGGTACGCCTCGTCAGACACGGGCAGATGCTGGATGAGGCCCTTAGCCTCCCCATCCAGAACCGACATTAGATAGGCCAACTTTTGTGCCGGCCGAAGGTCAGCCCTATCATTGACTAGGCTGTCGAACAAATTAACGAAGCCCAGGTAGCTTCCTAGGCAGCCATCAAAATGGGGGAGGTCCAAGGTAGGGAGCCTACTCACCAGCCCCGGTGCTGACCTAGGAAGCTCCTGCTTCAGGCCGGGTTGCCCTTCCCTATCTGCAACTAGTTGTCTCGCACTATTGGAGACAGCATCATACAGGTCTAAGACCTGGGCATAGTCTTCACTGACCTTATTTCGCTGGTCAGCAGTGAAATCATTGATTGACACTTCAAGACAGCAAGTGCTGAAAGTGCGGAATTGCTGTTCCACACTTGCCAGGCGATCGTCAATCCGCTCATACCTTTGAAGTAGGGCCTGCTGGCGATCAGGCCGGTTCACTAAAGCACTGGCTGAGGCAAACCAGCGCAAATCTGATGCAATAGCACCAGCAGCCGCACGCAAGTCCTTGATAGCTGACATAATCAAAATTTCAAAAGAGCCCGGACAAGCGTTAAACAATATTAACAATCAAAACTTAATTTTTCTCAATTCTTTGAAACCAACAAAGTATTAGCCTGTTTACTGCAAGTGCAGGCAAGTGACAGGTATCTACTGTCCAACAAAATTAATAGTTTCAATATATATTGACACAAAACAAAGTCAAAGTTATCAAAGTTATCAAAGTTATAACTTATAACAAATTAAAAGTTGAAACTTCAAATTAATTAATTAATTTGCAACAGACAGACTGGCTGTGTTATTTGAGATATACAATAGTAAGTAAGCACAGAATATGTGTTACCTAGCAATATTATCTATATTATAACAAAACAAAGTTTATTAATGTGACCCGCCCAAGTGGCAAGGTCAAGTTTGATTATTACAATGTTTATGAATATATGCAATGAACTCAATTTACTAAATTTATTGATACATACAGCTGTTATGTATCCAAACAAACTGACTTATTGATGCAACAACAAATTTAAGTTAGATTTTTCAACAATACAAATGAACAATTACTGATTGAGGTTATGTGACAATGTGTTTCAAATTATCTAGGTCAACTTATACAATTAAATATTATGTATTTTAGACAATAACTGACCTGACAAACACTACAATACTGTCTACAAGGTGATAAGATACAAGCTCATACCAATCTGAGCTTATACTCAGTAATGCAACAGCGGCTAAATTTCAACTACAGCTCTGCACCAAAATTATGTCTAGAATTACCGTAGGCTTACTGGGAATTGGTTGTAGGTACAGTGGAAGCTAATTTATATTCATCCAGTTGTCCTAAAGCAATCAAATGTCTGACATATATTGCTGAGATTCTCAGCGATGACAAATTATAATGTAGTTATATGAAAATTTTACCTTATAGCTCCTGGTGATGTTCTTGAAGTGGACCTATAGATTAACCTATAATTTTGGCCAAAATAACAAGAGAATCAATAGATACCAGTTTACAATTCGGCGAAGTCCTTCTCCAGACCACGATGCACGTTAGCGGTTCACAAAACTTTTCACAAAAGTTCAATATGTCATCAATTTACAACAAACCTTGCCGGAAGTCAAAGGCGGCAATTACGTATTAAGTTAATTACAAGTTGATTCAATTCGCGTTAATTCAAAGGGCGATCAATTTAATTAGGTACAAGGCACGCGAGCTTGCAAACGGCGTGTTAATTTTTCAAGCGGAAGGACGGAAGTGACAGTTCAGTGTGACCATTGTCAGAAATTTTCAATAGACTAAATAAAATGTTACTCAATCGATCTAATCGATTTGACTTATAATAAAAACTAATTCTATTTCAAACAAACACAGTAGTCATCAAGTCCCAGCCCAAATCTACTTTTAGGTTTTCCTTTTTCCGGTGTGGAAAATTTCATTGATTGATTCTGTTTTTTTCGTTTCAAATATTAGTCAAAGTTCGTCGTGAAATTCCTGTAGCTTTTGTAACACGGTCCTGAATTTTTTAAAATAACCATCATGGTCTTTTTTTAAAACATTGGCTTCATTTAAGAAATAAAGGTACACATTAAATACCATTTGCCGTGCTTGTGGCTTAAGTGGCTTTCCACGTTTAAATTTATCCATTCTGGAAGAATACGTCTGAAAGAAAATGGTATGGGCAGAGTTTGACATATTTTTATTTATTTGTTGTATTATTACATTATGTATTAATATACTTTATAATATTATTTATTCCTATATCTATTTGTTTATTGTGTGTATATTTTTAAAATGTTTTTTCTAGTACTTAATATGTATTTAAAGTAGGTATTTTTATTTTTTTAATATTAACAAGCCGTGAAAAATGTTAGTACATTTACCTATTTTACAAAATAAACTATTTAAATTTGAATAACATAATTAAATTCACCTTTGAAAACAAAACCAAGAAGGGTGTGTAATAGCAGCTCTGTATAATTCCACACAGAGAGAACACGTGCAGTCACCACCATTATATAAAGACGACTGACGGACCTTTGACGGACCGGTGACCGCCGCCGACCGCCCGAATTGTTTTCAATTGTGTACACATAATATTCACTCCTATTTCTTTCAAACAAGGTGCAAAATGCAAGTGCATTGTTTAGGGCTCTTACAATTCAATGATTCGGGTGTTTCCGGGAATACGACAATTAACGAAGATCTGATCAATGTACTACGGGGTACAAAGTGGGCCCGTTTTTAGTCCCATGTGAAACAGAAGTTATTATCAATAATGGCCATTATGGGCAACTACGGAACCCTACATTGCGCGTGGCCCGACACGCACTTGGCTGGTTTTTTGTATATAATATAATTGATCTGAAGGTAGTATTTTCACTCTTCGAGCGCCTGGTGGGTCTGAGAGACCCGTCACTTCGACAAATCGACAATACCTTTTTAAATTATTGTCCGAGACTCCCTTGCTTACGTGGACTACCGTGCCATTAAGTACTTATTGAGTAAAAGCATTGAGTGCAAAGTATCCAGTACAAAGTTATGGATATCGAAAGGAAAAATATCGATACTCTGTGGTATCGATATTTTAGCGTGCGTTGGTTAGTATAGTCAACGGAGGAGAGGACGTGTTCGGCTTGAGCATCGGTTGCATGAAGCAGTGTACAGCCACTACGATAGCCCCATTTAATTAAAAATACAAAACCTTTTTGCTACTTTGTTACTAAAAACTTTTTAAAGGGTTACGTTGACAAAGTATTTTATTATATTTTTGTTTTATTTGAGCGCATTCAAAACATATACGAGCGTTCAAAAACCGCTTCTATGTCTGACAGTAATAGCGAAGCATTTCTCAGTTATTGTATGACAGTAGATAGTATTCGAACAGATTTCATAAGTTTTTAGACGATTATAACGCAAGATTACTTTCTATCAATCCTGATGAAAAACCGAACTATCACGCGTACACCTCATTCGAAGATCTTTATTGTATTATTAAGCGTATACAATCGCAATTGGAGGGTAAATGTTCAGCAGAGCCCGTTGCCCGCAAACCGAGATTACCGCCAATCTAGATTATGTCGTTTGATGGAGATATCCGAAATTGGCCGTTATTCTATGCGAGCTTTAAGTCTACAGTGTACGATAATGGTTCTCTGACAGATGCTGACAGGTTGTACTATTTAATAGGTAAACTGTCACCGAAGGCCCAGTCCGTATTTGCAGGTGTCACACCCAGTGCTGAGAATTATCAGGTCATATTCCAGTCACTACTTGATAGATATCAAGACACGCGGGTCCTAGCGTCTACCTACTTTGACCAAGCTTTAAATCTTAAACTGTCCGGCAACGCGTCTGTCGCGAATTTCCAGCTGTTTATTGATAACTTCGTAACCGCGGTTAATTCTCTTAGAAACCTAAAATTAGAAGATCTTTCCGATTTTATGTTGCTTCAACTCGCTTTAAAAAAGTTTGACACTGATACAATTCGCGCATTCGAGATGACGGAACGCAATAATAAAATACCTACACTAGATAGTTTTATTTCGTTCATCAAAGATCAGTGTCGAATATTTCATAATACGCAGTCTGGTTCACCTGGCCCGTCTAACACTAACAGCAACAAACAAAGGTTGAATAAATCGCGAAATAGTAATAATAACTCGGTCCCTAATCCACAATCTTACGTAACATGCTCGGAATCTAATAGTAATAATTCACAGAAGTGTCTGTGCAGTAATATAGTGCACGACCATTTATATAAGTGTCCCGCCTTCGATAATCAGAATGCAACCGCTCTTTTTAAATACGTAAAAGATAACAAAGCTTGCATTAATAGCTTAAGCATAAGACATAAAACAAGTAATTGTTCTAGTAAGACAAAGTGCCGCTTCTGCAATAAAAAACATCATTAATTGCTTCATTTCGATAAAGATAACCCGTTGTCAAGCCAAGTCGCTGACCTTGACACACTTACATCGCAGATGCAGGCCACGGTGCCTTCCCCCTGCACGCCTCAGGGCGAGGTATCGTTGTGTACGACGTCCATTGCGCGGGCGACGCGCACGCGAGGACGGCACTCGCGCATCTATAATGATCCGCGCAGGGCCAAAACGCAGTGTATGACGTCTAAAGCCGTATACACACTTTGCAAGGCATGCGCTGCGCACGGCGCACAGCGCATGCCTCGCAAGGTGTGTACCTTTATATTCATGGCGAGGCATGTGCCACGCACGTGCGAGGGCGAGCCAACGAATGTCGGCAAATGCTACAAGATCAAAGTGCCTCGGTGCGAGCATTACATTAGTTGTGGACGGTGCCGCGCTTGCTCGTTCGAGGTGTGCACCGCGTACAATAACCACGTACGCCTCGACTGCGAAAATGAAACTGCGTTTGTTCGGGCCAAACAGCGCGCAGCGCATGCTCGGGCTTTGCATCACGTGCGCGTATCCGCTGCTGCTTTTATAATTATTAATTCAATTATTGAAAAAGAAAGGAAAGAAAAAAGTCGTCGTCGTTGGTGGGTTAAAAAGTTCTTCCGCCTGCGTTATGAATACGGAAATAAGCTGTAATAAAATTTATTTGTCGTCCATAATGCGTGCGAACATCGGACACAACCGTCCAAACGCAACGCACTGCTCGCAATGAGCCAGCGCACACGCGCGGCTCGCACGCGCGCATCTGTGCGTAGCACATGCCTCGCAACAAACATGAAGACAGACAAACGAGGCGTTTGCATCGTACGCGATGGCTCGACCCGAGCATATGTTGGTATAGTTATTCAATACGCACGCCTCAAACAGAGGCATTCGTTGTGCGCCGTTCGTAGCGCATGCCTCGCAAAGTCTGTATCCACCTTAAGCCGTATACAGACTCTGCGAGGCATGCGCTGCGCACGGCGCACAGCGCATGCCTCGCAAGGAGTGTACCTTTATATTCGTGGCGAGGCATGTGCTACGCACGTGCGAGGGCGAGCCAACGAATGTCGGCAAATGCTACAAGATCAAAGTGCCTCAGTGCGAGCATTACATTAGTTGTGGACGGTGCCGCGCATGCACGTTCGAGGTGTGCGCCGCGTACAATATCCACGTACGCCTCGACTGCGAAGCCAAACAGCGCGCAGCGCATGCTCGGGTCGATCCAACCCACACAGCAGCAGTCAAGATGGCACCTTTGCATCGCGTGCGCGTATCCGCTGCTGCTTTTATAATATATTTTATTTTCTCGAGATTTTTCCTTCTATAAGATCCTAGAAGATAATTTTTTTTTCAGTTCAGCGACGGTTACATTACTTCATTCGCAATTAAATGCCGTATGTCTCCTCTTTTGTTTTTATTATAATAATAATGATGTTTTGGATAATCGGTTATTTTCGTAGTATTCAATTTTTCGTTCATAATGCGTGCAAACATCACAGCGATGCGGACACAACCGTCCAAACGCAACGCACTGCTCGCAATGAGCCGGCGCACACGCGCAGCTCGCACGCGCACGTCTGTGCGTAGCACATGCCTCGCAGCAAACATGAAGACAGACAAACGAGGCATTTGCTTCGTACGCGATGGCTCGACCCGAGCATATGTTGGTATAGTTTTTCAACACGCACGCCTCAAACAGAGGCATTCGTTGTGCGCCGTTCGTAGCGCATGCCTCGCAAAGTCTGTATCCACCTTTAAGACTGTTCTGTTAGCCACAGCGCAAGTTATCGTATATGATGTTAATGGGTCGCCGCACATGGTACGTTGTCTGCTAGATAGCGCATCTCAGACCAATTTAATAACGTTTGAGTTATTCAAACGCCTCGGATTATGGAATAACTTTAAAATTACTAACTCAACCGTCAAAGGGATAGGCGGATCAGAAAAACATTGCAAGGTTTCCGTAGATATGCTACGCTATGTTACGCTATGCTACGCTATGCTACGCTATGCTACGCTATGCTACGCTATGCTACGCTATGCTACGCTATGCTACGCTATGCTACGCTATGCTACGCTATGCTACGCTATGCTACGCTATGCTAAGCTATGCTACGCTATGCTACGCTATGCTACGCTATGCTACGCTATGCTACGCTATGCTACGCTATGCTACGCTATGCTACGCTATGCTACGCTATGCTACGCTATGCTACGCTATGCTACGCTATGGTACGCTATGCTACGCTATGCTACGCTATGCTACGCTATGCTACGCCATGCTACGCCATGCTACGCCATGCTACGCCATGCTACGCCATGCTACGCCATGCTGCGCCATGCTGCGCCATGCTGCGCCATGCTGCGCCATGCTACGCCATGCTACGCCATGCTACGCCATGCTACGCCATGCTACGCTATGCTACGCTATGCTACGCTATGCTACGCTATGCTACGCTATGCTACGCTATGCTACGCTATGCTACGCTATGCTACGCTATGCTACGCTATGCTACGCTATGCTACGCTATGCTACGCTATGCTACGCTATGCTACGCTATGCTACGCTATGCTACGCTATGCTACGCTATGCTACGCTATGCTACGCTATGCTACGCTATGCTACGCTATGCTACGCTATGCTACGCTATGCTACGCTATGCTACGCTATGCTACGCTATGCTACGCTATGCTACGCTATGCTACGCTATGCTACGCTATGCTACGCTATGCTACGCTATGCTACGCTATGCTACGCTATGCTACGCTATGCTACGCTATGCTACGCTATGCTACGCTATGCTACGCTATGCTACGCTATGCTACGCTATGCTACGCTATGCTACGCTATGCTACGCTATGCTACGCTATGCTACGCTATGCTCCGCTATGCTACGCTATGCTACGCTATGCTATGCTATGCTATGCTATGCTATGCTATGCTATGCTATGCTATGCTATGCTACGCTATGCTATGCCAAGCTTCGCTACGCTACACTATACTATACTACACTTCCGCTTTGTATATGGATGACCTTGCCTGTAGTGTCATACCCGCTCCGCTAGCAATTTCGCTTTGTGAAGAGCTCATTCAGCTTTTCAAGCGAGGCCAGTTTGATCTTGTCAAATGGACAGGCAACTCTAAGGAGGTTCTCGCACGCATACCAGATTCTCATAAGGCTTCTCCAGACATTGAGTTTGAGCAGTCTGTACCGCATAAGGTTCTCGGTTTACGCTGGGACAAATCCTGCGATAGTTTTCGGTTTGACGTCTCATCACCAGATGATGCACCGAACGCACTATGCTGTCCACAGTGGCTCGACTATGGGACATAATGGGTTTTGTGGCTCCCACAATTTTGTACGCCAAGCTCTTGATCAAAGAGCTTTGGCTATCAAAGTGTGAGTGGGATGAAACACCCCCTGACCATATTGTCGCCGCTTGGGGCCAGTTTTGTATTGAGCTTACCGCGCTCAATCAAGTTACTATTCCGCGTCATCTTGGGTTGGTAGATGGATGTACCATCAACTTAATAGGTTTCGCTGTCGCCAGCGAGCGTGCTTACGGCGGAGTTGTATATCTGCAAGTCCGCATTGGTTCTAACTACTCGGTGCAGTTAGTTTGTGCCAAGTCTAAGGTCTCGCCTGTTAAAACCATTTCGGTTGCGAGACTGGAGTTGTGCGCGGCCATTCTGCTGTCTCAGTCGCTCCGCAAGGTTCAAGACACAGTTTTGCCCCACTACCCTATTAATAAAATATACGCAGTTTCCGACTCCAAAGTAGTGCTCGCTTGGATTCATTCTTCTCCTCACCGCTGGCAGACTTTTGTCGCCAACCGCGTTAGTAAATTGATTGAACTTGTTCCCGCTACTTGTTTCAATCACGTCGCGGGTTATCGTACTCGTCTTCAGGAAGAACTTTCCATATATCATATTGACTGGAAGTTTATTCCACCAGCATCACCATATTTCGGTGGATGTTGGGAAAGCATGGTCGAAGTAATTAAAACGCATCTCTTCAAGGTTATAGGTCAACAGATCCTCTCTTACGAAGAGCCTTTAACTGTCCTTGCACAAGTCGAGGCACTGATCAACTCGCGTTGTTACCGTGAAAACCGTTAAAGGGAGTTATGTGCGCCCTGTTGCACGTCTCTGTCCGCTTCCAACTCAGTGAGATCTAGCCTGAAGTTGGACCTACCTCTTAGTTTAAGTATTTAGTTAGTAGTTTTCGCTATTATTGCGTTTGTAGTTTTCGCTAAAGTTAATTTAGATTAATTTTATTGTCATATCGCTGTCTTAGCCTATTGATTGGTTATGCGGTAGTACACCCAACATAGCTAAGTTCAATTCTATTTTTTTTAAAGGCAACCTTTTAGGGCCGGGGGGATATGGTAGCGCCATCTACCTTCCTATCTATAACTAATCGCATCAACGTCAATCGTTCCATGCTGTTCTAGTGCGAGCGATATCATATTTCCGTCCCTGTCTCCCATTCCCGAAGAAGGGGCACTGCCTTCCGCGGATTGGTCGCCGCGGAACGTCGACGCGAGAGACAGTCCAGAACTTTCAAGAACATTCGATTCGCGATACGCGTCCGCTATACCGTATCACCGCGCCACTCCCGCTATAGTTATTACCGATTATATAAACCGCTCGCAAGTGGAAGTGACTGTGTAGTGAAGTGAATTTAGCAGCTTCATCCCGAAACCACCAGGAGACTGCCCTTCTGAGACGAAGAAGATCGCCGTATAAGGTAAGTGCCCTCCGTCCTTGGAATATCCTATATCCAATCCTACATCCTCTTCCCGTATCCAATCCTAGGCGACTAAAACCCGCTATCCTTTGAATACAGTCCATTCCATTAATCCTTCCCAAGTCGCCTAGAACCTACGGTTTCGGTGTATCGCCGAACCAAATAACGATATTTTCTAAAACATACATAAAAATCAGCGCTGAGAATTTAAGAAAAGTTAGTACCATTTTTAACAGCCTTTATTTAGCACCTCCTACCTAAAAATTGCCCCACGATCCAAGTTAGCCAGTATGCGTACTGTTACGATGCGACTTGAGAAAGCGTTTTTAAAAAACAGTTTTTAGATTTGAAGATGATTTATTTTGTCCTTGACAATTTAATACAATAATTACAATGTTGAGAATGATTTGGGACTACCGCGCACCGTGGAGGATAGGAACGGACTGATGGGGATTATGGTAGCGTCTATTACGATAACTAACAGGCATGCTGAGTAAGGGATTTAACTGTTAGGGATAGCAGGTTCAGTGGTTAGAGTGGCCTGTAACAGCCCCCCGTTTAAGACTAAACTTACACCCTAAGGTGAAGTTTATGTTAAGATGCGGAGCCGAGGGAGTTCTTCAGGAGTGGTAAGTTCAATTTCGGTAGGAGAATTAGGATTGGTGATATTGAGTGATTGAGAGGGAGGAGTGCAACGGTTTACATAGTAGCATTTATACAATTTATAGCATAAAATAGAAATACAAGCTAAAACAAAATAGGATATGAATGGGACATAGTAATGTCCATAAGTTTGGACGCTTGGTTGTTCAATGATCTTCTCAAATTTTTGTTTTAGTAAATCAAAATTTTCTTTATAATTAATTAAAGGTTGGAAACTTGTGTGTTTAATGTTTACTTCAGAAAACTTAAGGTCTAGCAATTTTGGTATACTTATATTATTTAGTTTAATCGTATTGTAATCTAAATCTATATGTGTTAAATTTATTTTAATATTTTGTTTGGACGGTAACTGTGTGTTTTTACAGTAGCCAATACAGCCATCTGGAATATTAATTATACCTGTGCCATTTATATTTGTTTCGTAAACATGATCATTTGAACAATCAAGTGTGAATTTTGTAATTTTTGACATAACAATTATATAATTACTATCGTACAGTTCTTGCCAGATTTCGATGTTACCTTTCACATATTTCGTTTCACATTCTTTGGGATACATAAACAGAGTTTTAGATACTATTTCGCTCTCACAAATAGGCTGAGCTACACTGGATAGAATATTTATCTTATCACAAATATAGTATTGGTTCATAGATTGACATTCTTTAGGGTTATTTACAAGACAATATTGATTCTTATCTCTAGAGAACCCTATGTGTGACGTAGTGGGAATAATAGTTATATAAGTATCATTATACTGTGGTATAGGTAAGGGTAATGTATTATACAAGTTAAATTCTAAAGGGTTAACTAATGGGATCTTAATTACAAAAATGATCTTATTCTCGGAATAGTATGAACTTATTCTAGACATTTGCATAAGTACATGGATGTTACTTATACTTAGGACAATAGGCAATTCCTTAGAGCTAGGCAATAAACGAAAGTTAGCAACTAAATCGTTATACAGTTCTTCAGGAGAACATATAGCGGGATATAGTACATTATTTTTACTAAACATTAACCCATTACATATATCTTCTAACTTAAAAGATAAGGTAAGTATACTATTCTCTAACATGGTTATAATCTCCATTATTTTAACCTTAATAGTTAAATTTTCGGATATATTAGTCAAATTTACAAGATTATCCGATAAGAAGTTGATAGCGTTATTCAAGGACTTTTCATTTTCAACGAGTTGATTAATTGTTTCATTAAATGCAGTAAGCGTTGAAGTTGTTAATAATATATTTTCTTTCATATAAGTAGCTAATTGTTTTTGATTATTGTTAAGTTCTTGAATAGCGTTATTATATTGAATAGCGTCGTCCTCGTCCATTGTGCCAAAGAGATGTTTCATAACGGTACCGACGCCGCTAAACCATGAGGATCGTTTTACTCTCTGAGTGAGCAGGTGAGAAATGGCATTAAAGTCTCTAGTCATATCAGTATATCTGACTCGGAGTGGTTGAATAATTTGATTACATACTGAAGTATCGAATACATTACTTTGAATACATATATTGTCAATTGAATGTAAAATATCATTTATATTATTGAGGTGAGGGCTAATAAAAGATACATCTATGGGTACCACTACACTTAAATGTCCATTAATTATTTTCACGGAACCAATCGGGTCGAAATAGATTCCGGGACCATTCTCTACTGGACGTATTATATCCGGAAAGCTCTTAGCAATGGTACTGTAAAAGATTACAACTATTATATTATACAATACTTAAGTTTCTATAATTAAGACTAAACTGATCTAGGACCTATATGAGCTAATTTTAGCTCGTCAAAGTGGTGTTTTACATGTTTCTTATTTATTAATAGGGATGCATTATTGTTGCCATGTAATTTAACTATCTTGAACGGGCCTTTCCAAACGGGAGATAATGCTTTGCCCATTCTCAAGTGGTTTTTTAAATAAACATAGTCACCTATTCTGTAGTTGACGGGACGTGTCTGACTATCATAGTAGTTCTTAGATCTTTCTTTTGATCTCTGGATGTTCTCAATAGCCTTTTGCTGTGAATACTGTAATCGCTGTTGAAGTATTCTCACATACTCAGGGTAAGTTGCGTCAACATTATTCTCATAAATTGAATTAGGTATATATGGCTTTTTTCCAAAAACAAGCTCGTGGGGTGTAAAGTTTGTTGTGCAATGAATATTGGTATTGTAGGCTAACATAGCGGTATATACATATTTTGACCAGGATTCTGGGCTTTGATCAATGTATGACTTAAGATACTCCTTCAAAGTGGAGTGGCTTCTCTCTAAGGCACCTTGTGTCTGAGGATGGTAAGGGGTCGACCAAATTTGTTTTATTCTGAGAAAAGAGCATGTTTGTTTAAAGAGTTCGGCAGTAAAGTTGGTTCCTTGGTCTGATACTATATATTTAGGGATACCGAATACGGATATGAAATGTATAAGACATTCGCTGGTTTCTTCTGCTGTAGTGCTCCTAATGGGATACGCTGCTGAGTATTTCGTAAGGTCATCTTGTAATGTAAGGATGTATTTTAGCTTAGCACTACCAGACTCTGGTAATGGACCTACTATGTCAAGAAATACCTTTTCGAAGGCTGTATTTGCGGTACTAGTGATCTGCATGGGAGCTCTATTCGTTTGACGAAGCACTTTATTAGTTTGGCATAGTTGACACGATTTTACATAGTCCTGTATGTCTGATCGCATGCCCTTCCAGTAGTAGCGTTCGGCTATTCTACTATACATTCTAGTCGATCCTACATGACCAGCAACAGGTAAGTCGTGATTGTCTCTAAGAATTTGTTTGATTTCGCTTAGTGACGGGTATTGAATGTTATTATGGTAAATATGTATTTCTATGCTAGTGTTATTAAATAAATACAGAATAATATTATAGATTTTGGTGAAATAATGCTTATCGAATGGATTTTTGAAATCAGTAATTGCTATAGATTTGACTTCGTCGCTATTAGTTCATTTCTAAGGTTTTTAAGGCTTTCAAATATATCTGAATAAGAGGTTGTATCGAAATGATTAATCTTTGTAAATAGGAAGTAATATTTTTTATTATGATCTTGGTGAATTAAGGACGAATAAAGGTTTCTATCGCGTGCAAGAAAGGTATCCTTGTCGGCAAGATTGGATATTATGTTTTCTACATAAGGGATGGACTCATCCATATCGACTGAGGTAGGTACAATGATATTCTGGCATGTAGTTTTGAGTAAGCTTTCGTTATGTCCTATGATCGCTACATTAGATTGAAAATTTTTGCTACTAATGACTTTAAGAAATTCAGTGTATGTTTCAGATCTAGCGTTTGGGCTGTCTATTGGATCGGCGAGAGGAGGAGGTTGCGGCTGAGGCTGATTCACTAAAGGTAAGTCATCATTTGAATTATTATTACTATTTGGACGCTCTGAGATTTCTAGGTCGTCGAGATTTATGTCTCTAAGGTCATCGGGTAATTCCACTAAGTCTTGAGGAGTAGGGGATAGTGCTGGAATAGCATTTGGATCTAGGAGGTCGTCAAGGTCACGCACATCATCATCCGAATCAGGAAATATAGGATTGTTATCATCAGCCCATGAAGGGCCTGGAACTGGTTGTGGAGCAATTGGGTTTATAAGCTTAGTGTCTTCATAAGGGTATCTAGAGAGAGCGTCAGCAGCATTGAATTTGCCCTTTCGGTACACTATCTCATACTCGTACTCTTCGAGTTTCAACCGCCATCTTTGTAGTTTGCTACCAGGGTCTTTATGATTGAAGAGCCATTTTAGGGGTCGATGGTCAGTGACAATTTGGAAGGTCCTGCCGTACAGGTACGGACGGAATGTTTTGCATCCAAACAATATAGCAAGCAATTCCTTTTCGGTGGTGTTGTAGTTACACTCGCTTTTATTTAAAGTGCGAGATGCATAGGCGATAGGTCTATCTTTACCCAATTCTCCCTGGGATAGTATCGCGCCTATGGCGTAATTGGAGGCATCAGTAGTTAATATGAATGGTTTAGAGAAATCGGGGTAAATCAATAATGGTGCTGACGTCAGTCTGTGTTTTAGGGTATCGAATGCAAGTTGATGTTCGTGTTCCCATTTAAATGGAATATCTTTCTTGAGGAGATTAGTCAAAGGTTTGGCTATTTTAGAAAAATCATGGATGAATCTACGATAATACGAAACGAAGCCCAAAAATGATTTTATATCTGCCTTTATTTTATCTGGGTTTGGTTTGACTCCTTCGTCTGTGATGATATGTCCTAGGTAGGAGACTTCTTTGCGCAAGAATTCGCATTTGTCTGGTTGCAACTTCAAATTAAAACTACGGAGACGTTTAAAAACGTTAGAAAGGTTTTCGATGTTAGAGTCAAGGTAAAATCCATGGATCACAATGTCATCTAAGTAAACAAAGCATTGCATGCCTTGTAAGCCGGAGAGAGCCGAATTCATTAAACGTTGAAACGTAGAAGGGGCATTTTTTAAACCAAATGGCATACGAGTGAATTCATAATGGCCTTGAGGTACGGAGAATGCTGTTTTAGCGGCGTCTTCCGGTTTCATTTTAATTTGGTGAAAACCGGAAGCAAGATCTAAAGTACTAAAGTATTTGCTTCTGCCAAGTTGATCTAGGATTTCGGATATGTTCGGGATGGGATATGAGTCGCCGATAGTTACATCGTTTAGCTTTCGGTAATCTATCACTACACGCCACTTTCTTTCACCGGAAGCGTCTAATTTTTTGGGCACCACCCAGATGGGTGATGACCAGGGCGATACGGATGGTTTAATAATACCTTGGTTAAGCATTTTTTCAATTTGAGAGTTAACCTCTTTTTTATGACATTCTGGGAAACGGTATGATTTAACATGGATTGGGACTGAAGTAGAAGTTTTAATTTCATGTTGGATGGCATTCGTGTAAGTCAATTGGTCACCTGGGAGGTGGAAAATGTCTGAGAATTCGCTACAAAGATTTAGGAGTGCAGAACTCTCTTCGGTATTTAAATGAGATACGCGAATTTGATCAAGTACCTTTTTGTGCGGGAATAGGAATCATCGCGGCCACACTGCATATTGTCAGTCTGAAAATTGCAGATTCGTCGAACTTCTTTGGGGTCGTAAGGTGTTATTTCTAATTTTAGGTCAGGGTTGAAAGATAAGGGATGTTCTGAAACATTTACTACGGAAATATTAATACGAGAATTGTTTTTTACTTTCACTACACAATTAGCTATAAGCAGGTTTTTTATTGGATTCTGGTCTAATATAAAGCCTTCATCGACTTCCGGATTCGAGACACTGCATTCTATTACAGTTCGCATCTAGCAGGTATTACACAGACAGGTTCGTTGAAATGAAGTTTGAATGCTGAGTTATTCAGTAATAAGCATTGTTTGGGATAGTCAATATTACCGTTCATGGAATCAAAAATATCGCTGCCGATTATACCGTCATAGGGTAGATCAACGCCTTCGACGACGTGAAAATTATGTTTTAATGAACCGAATTCTATAGGGATGTGACCTAGTGTAGACTTAGTACCCGAGGAGTCAATGCCTTTAAATTTAATAATGGATTTAGTAATTTCAGGCATCTTTTCAATACAGGACTTTGATATAAGGCTGAATGATGCACCTGTGTCAACTAGTAAAGATAACGGCTTCGAGGATACAGAGGTAAGTATTTTTATATAAGGTAAGAACTTACGGGAAATATTTGTTGTGTAGTTATAGATTTTAGGATCTTGAATTGATTCCGAATTTATTTTATTTTCTATAATACTTTTATTTGAATGATTAATTTTATTTTTTTCAGGAAGGGGGCTCGAACGCGTAACTGATTGTTGACCCGAAAGGTTATTCTTCATGGTTAACGAAGATTTATTTCTATTCAAAGGATATAGTAAGGATTTAGCATTAAAATTGTCATGGCGTGTCCTTGTTGCGGATGCCGTTGACCTTGGATTTGGTAAGTATTTATTAGAGTAATTATTTATTTTATCAACATTTCTAGGATATAGCAAGGATTTAGTACTAGAATAGTCATGGCATAGCCTTGTTACGGTTGCCATTGACCTTGGATTTGGTAAGTATTTATTATTTAAGGAATTAGAATTATTATTTTGGATATAGCAAGCAATGTCGGATTTTGGGATGCGGTGGCCCGACCGACACCAACGCGGGCCTCGATTTAGTTTAAAGAATCAGTATTAGTGTCAACAACGTCTTCTCCTTGATCCACGAAATTGGTTCGATTTTGAGTTTGATTGCTCTGTAAATTACCGAACCTTTTATTATTGTATTCCCGTTTACGGCAGTTTTCAATGACGTGACCAGGAAACTTGCAGTATCGGCAATAAAGTGGGTAAGCTCGCGGCTTGTTTTGGAAAGCGTTATTAGGTCTAAACTCCTGTGACTTACTTTCAGGTTTTGGAAATGACCTTGGTCGTGAAGGTCCTGAGTCGGCGTTAGGGTGTGATTTCCTGTTGACAAATTGCAGAATTTTTTCCTCTGAAACGGCTGCGTTAATCGCCTCATTCAGTGTTTTCGGGGATCGAACCCGAACATTGTTTGATATTCTTGGGTGTAGACCAAGGACAAAGGTGTGAAGGGCTACTTCCTCCATTGCACTAGTTTTGCCAGGAAGCTCTGATTTCTTGGAATTGCTTAGATTAATTTCAGTTAACAACTGGGATAAACATGTCTCTAAACGCAGGGAATATTGTGTAACCGTTTCTGTGTTCATTTGCCGACACTCTTGAAGGTCGGTTAGTAAATGTGAATAGCATTTTCGCTCGCCAAATTGAGTATTTAAAAAGTCTTTAAGTTGATCCCAATTATTAAAATCTTTAATGGAACATGCAGTTTCCGCTCGTCCTTGGAGTTGGCTTAAAATATACCTGAACAATATGGGTTTTTGGTTCGTAGAAGCAAGGTTGTATGCATTTGAACAGTTAGTTACAAAAGGTGTGAGTTAATCCCTGGAACCGTCATAAGGTTTTATGAACTTAATTAAAACATTTAAATCAACAGAGTCAGATTGCACTGCAATAGGCTTCTTGAGTTCTTCCTGTGACATTGTAGTTTAATAATCAAAACAGGCTAAATAAAATCAAGGTTATAAGTATTGGCAGTATTCGTTACAATAGAATGGTAAGTAACAAAGAATAGTCAGACACGAATTCTACGAACTTAAGCGAGCTTTATCGCTTTGTTATGACTGCGAGTGGACGGCGCTATTCTTGTCTCGAATAAGTCGTCTAAATTACATCCGACGAATGAGTCGAAATTATAGTATCGGATATTAAGTTAGTTAGTCTAGTTTATTATAAAACGTATGTTGTGGATCACTGTAACACTGGAAATTGCACTGCACTGAATATGGTTTGCACTGGTAAGTATAAATGGTGAACAGTTACTCACATTGAAGTCAGGAACACACCCAGCAGGAACATATTATACAGCATCTTCTAGCAGTACTTCTCTCGTCTAGCAGGACGAGATATATAGGATAGCACTCTGGATACGAAGTTGGTTTGTATGTAAGAAGAACGCGAGTCACGTTCCGCGGTATAGTACTATTGTTTCCTTACTCGACTTTCAACTCTCACAATCAGCTCGAATACACTTTACGAGTATGTCGCGGTTTTGATTTGGAAATGGTAAGTATGGATTTAGAATTATTATCACTTTTCTCACTGCACTGGAATGTAGCTTGTTTAACGGTACGGTTTTATGCACTCGGAGGATACCTGGGATTTTGTTATCCCACCGCTGCCACCAATGTTACGATGCGACTTGAGAAAGCGTTTTTAAAAAACAGTTTTTAGATTTGAAGATGATTTATTTTGTCCTTGACAATTTAATACAATAATTACAATGTTGAGAATGATTTGGGACTACCGCGCACCGTGGAGGATAGGAACGGACTGATGGGGATTATGGTAGCGTCTATTACGATAACTAACAGGCATGCTGAGTAAGGGATTTAACTGTTAGGGATAGCAGGTTCAGTGGTTAGAGTGGCCTGTAACAGTACGCTCATAGCACGTACAAACACTACATTATTCTATACATTTAGTTTTTGAGAAAATAATTAAAGTCCTACGGCCCTGGGATCACTAGTAAAGGGTGAACGCTCGACTGTGTGACCGCTACTTACATTAGAGCGCTACCGTCCTTGTTGTACCTTGCAGTTGGCCACATAGGTACTCACATAAAGGCGAATAAACGACCATAATGTCTAGAGTAAATGTTACTGTAATAGTTCTTTTTCGTACTATCCAAATTCCAAATTGTGAACGTGGGTATAGCATAGCATGTATACAACTGAGCCTTGGCAGTGTAAAACCAAGTCAAACCTACATTTCGCCATCCGTACAACCTGTTTAAGTAATAAATTTTACTGCTGATACCATTGCAGACAGCTTGTTGTTTATATTTTCGGTTTTCGTACACACAAGTATGTGCTACACATGCACATGTATCAGCGGCAGGAGTCACAAATCACAGGCGCGGGAGAGGAGAATGTTACGACGCGGCTCGGTGTTTCGTGCGTTTCATTGATTAAAGCCACACATCACCGTTTGACATATTTATGTGGCGTGTCTACATACGCCACAAATTCGCTTTTGTAAGGCGCATGACACACAGATGGTGTTTAGCAAAGTTGTTTTGGATAACTTGCTTGTGAGGCGTATTAAACGCCGCGTAATATGCGAGTTTATAGTGTAGCCTTCGCTTAGGTAACAGATTAAATGCTTAACTGAAGTTCTGATTACGCTAACTCTAATTTCAGTCACGCCTTGTCAACGTCAAGCCAGAGGTTTACTAGCGTCGTCTTGGCGTTTCCATATCAGTGCATCTGTGTTTTACGTCTCAGTGATTATTTGTGCCACATGCTTACAATTATTAAAAACCTAAATATTGTGATAAATCTATAAACTAGACTAGAATTTTAAATCGGACAATTGGTGCCTGAGATTAAAGCGTTCAACCAAACAAACAAACAAACTTTTCAGCTTTATATACATATTAGTATTAGATTGGGGAGTTTAAGGGTTATGATAAACCCACCAATAGTCTGAATGTGATGTTATAAAAAGTATTTATTAAGATAATATATTATTATATGGATCGTAATTTTAAGTAATTAACGTAATAATGCTTTAAATACATTTAAAATATGTGTGTTATTTAGCCTGCACAACAGGTTAGCTTATTCAGAAGTACCTTTCGCTTATCACACAATCTGATCATCGTCCTAGCGTTATCCCAGAAGCAACCCGTGTTCCGCCTACTAGTCTCACCGGATTTTACTGAATATATATATATATATATATATATATATATATATATATATATATATATATATATATATATATATATATATATATATATATATATATTTATATATATATTTCTTTTTATTAAACTTTATACATACACTATAATGATATATGTATAGGCAGACTTAATGCCTAGAAACTTGAATAGAGATGTCAACTCTGTGATGATCCTGCTAACTCGTTCTGCAGTAGTTGCCGCTTGCCGCACTTTCAATTTAAATATATGTCGGCTAGTAGCCATCCTGATTTCCAGAGGGAGGGCTATCCACAGAAGAATAGATTGCACAGGAAAAGAAGAATGAATGAAATCAGAGTTATGCATATACAGAGAAGAATTAGATTGCTAGAAGAACGTAGCGTTCTGTCGTGGTTGGAATATAGATACTTAAAATAAGGGGTCAAGTAAGTAGGTGGATTAGGACACATGAGGATAGAGTAAAGTGTTGTGAGGGCACGCATACTACGGCGTTGACGGATAGGTAACCATTTCAAACGGGAGCGACAAGTAGACACATGGTCATACTTGCGAAGATTAAAGACGAATCGAATGCAGTTATTGAGAAGACGGTCAAGTTTATTGAGAAGGTCTGCATTCAGGTCGAAATAACACACATCACCATAGTCGATTATGGGGAAAATTAAGGTATGTACAAGCGTTGTCTTGGTCCTGGTTGGTAGAAAATTTTTCAGGCGATAAAGAGCACGCAGGGTACCGGTGACTTTTTGACTGACGTGAGTCACCTGAGCACGCCAATTTAGAGTAGAGTCTACATGTAGGCCCAGGTCCCTAACTACTGGACAATATTCAATAACTGATCCACAGGAAATGATCTACTCAAAATTCTTTGACTGTCCACAACTATTGATTGACACTTACTGGGATTTACTGACAGACCGAAAGATTTAGACCAACTATGCAGATATTCAAGATCCCTGTTCACACGGGCTACAGCAGAAGATATGTTCTCAATACTTGCTTGAGCGTAAAGCTGCAAGTCATCGGCATACAGATGATAAGCGCATTGAAGATTCTGGGTTAGGAGATTGATAAAAATTGAAAATAGAAGTGGGGAAAGAATACCGCCTTGTGGAACGCCAGAGCCGATCTCACGCCAGTTTGACGAGGATTCCCCGACGCGAACCGACTGCTGACGTCCACGAAGATATGGCGAAAACCATTCCAGAGCCTCGGAGGAGACCATAAGGTGGGAAAGGATAGCTAGCAAGATGTAGTGACTGACGACATTAAAGGCGTTAGAGAAATCAACTAAAGCCAATACCGTGACTTTGGTGTCCTCCATGCCTGACCTAATGTCGCCAGTCACTTGAAGAAGAGCGGAAACAGTACTGTGGCCAGGCCTAAAGCCAGACTGCATGGGACTTAAAAGATTATTTATATGAATATGGCGAGATAACTGCTTATGGACACTGGCCTCAAGTACTTTGGACAGAAAAGGAAGAACGGAAATTGGACGAAAGTGATTGGGTAAGGAAGGATTCTGGATCTTGGGCAGAGGTGAGACAAAGGCTTTGCACCATAAGTCAGGGAAAACGCTGGAGTCAAGGGCAAAATTGATGATGTGCGTGAGCACAGGGATAAGGTGTTCAAGGATAGTCTTGATCATGCGGCGACTGATCTGATCACAGCCCACCGCATTTGACTTTATGGAGCGGATAATCCTTTTGATCTCGTCCGGAGCTATAGGAGAAAAACTGAAAGATTTGATGTTTGGGTGGGTCAAATTACCGAGGTAATCGATACTGAGACACTTGGTTTGATGATCAAGGAGAGTGGTTGTGGTGAAATGTTGATATATATAATTCAAACCAAGTGTCCCTTGGAAATAGAAACGACGCTTCCCGCCAATGCCTAGAGTTCCAAGGAAATTCCAAACATCAGCAGGGGATGAACAGGAGATATTTTCTTGAATATGTCGGCGTATAGTGTTGCGTATCATCTGGTTACTATCAGTTTTTCCACAGAGCGACTGCCTGTCTGACCACCGCAACCCAAGGGGATAGCCATATTCCATATTTTAGACTAAAGTCAGTTTAATCAGAGGTAGCTAGGTATGTCCTATAACGACTGTCAAAGATCTTCATGATAGCCGGGACCGATGGCTTAACGAGCTCTCCGAGGCACGGAGTAAGCGATAGTTTTCAAATGGAAAACGCTAGTGTATATTATAATTATTAGATGAAACCAGAATGGGGTGGATACTAGCAAAATATTGACAAGTGAAGTGTATAAATAGGTACATTAGAGTGACAGGACAGAAAGAATAAACAAAGGGGCGGGTATGCATAACTAAGTATTTGTCCATGAACCGCAGAAAATTGCGCCACTACTCTATAATAAAATTGTTAACATAGTTTTGACGTTGACAATTTTGCAACTGTCAACATCAATGTTTAATTGTTTAATTGCTGTTTGACGGTCGAATACGTAAATGAAACTTAGTCTGCATCGGGTTGTTTGCACGAGAATACGTCGGATAGTAAATTATAGACCAGTGAACAGTCTACGGTTTTAAAATGTAGGTAGATGCAAATTGGTAATGGTTTTTTAAATCATTTAATTTCCCTTGAAATGTTCAAGAATGGCATAAAGTAGTAACGATCGTCTACTATATAATGATATAAAATATTACCTAGGGTAGCACTAAGAGAAGATATAAAGCAATTCTAATTTTAAGAGGGTAAAATTGTCCCCAGCGGGCTTCGCGGTGGGCAAAGTCTACACCTACTTTATAATCTATACTTTAGATTAAAAAGTACCTATTCCACTGGACTATTGGAAACGCCAATCTAATCAATATCACCGATGGTTTTACGCAATGTACTAATTTCATCAGACGACCTGTCGCTCCGTTCGTCCAAGAATCATTTTTGAACCAGTATTTTATGGAACACCAGCACCAACCTCTCTTATTATCTACTATATTTTGGATAAGTATTCCAAAATAATCAACAATTAAATATTGTTCTAAGTATATTTGCTTCTTTTCAATGTCCGACTAGTTAAGTAGTAGAGAGAGATAGTTTCCTCTTCCATTTGGTTAGCTTAAAAATGTATAAGTTGCGACGTGCGCTTCCACTTACAGGTCTCCATGTGCAGATAGTGTGTCACTGCAACTGTTTACAATGCGATCATCAGGGTTCTGCCGAATGAAACACGCTGAGGATGCGAACGTATTAAATCGCGCTCTTTGGCGGGCTTACCACTTATTTGCTCTTTTTATGAACACGGTACACGTTTTGATCCGAAGCTTATATGCTTTTCAGGTAACTACAGACCAAATCGTACAATACTCTATCTTCTGTGTATAAAATTCTACCTTTACTAGTCACACTGACAGACAACGCACAGCTAAAACTATTGGGCGCAAGGAGCTGAAATTTCGCATGTATGTTTCTTGGGGACCGTAGAGGTACATGTAGAAAGGATTGCCCGCAATTCCCACGGAATCGGGCAGAAACGGATAAATTCAAATAAAATGTGCAGTTGGGCTATCCGCTATCCTCTAGAAACCTTACAGTTTTTCTTCTTGATTACTTTGGTCACCATGTCCAAATTCATTCAATACTTTGACATGATACTAAAATACAAAATTTTACATCATTTAGATGAGGAGCGACCTAAGTGTGGTGACGCAAATATTGTACGTGACATTTACTTTTGTGACCTGCCTCGCCAAGCAGATCGTTTTTCATATAAAGGCTAACGAAATTGATGATATAATCGCCCGTCTTGACGGTGAGTATAAGATTGGGTCATCTAGTACAGCAGTATAGAATTACTAAGTCACAGCTTTATCACCAAGCTGTAAACACTTTAGAGGTTTAAGTACCATTAGAGTCATAGAATCAAGTAGAGGTCGGAATATTAGGGTAGGTGTCCATAGCCGACTACAGACAGCGGCAGCAATAGACGTGTCGCCGCGTCATATAGCAGATTAATGTCGCCGAAGTCGCTTTCGAACCCAACCGCAGACGACAGCAGGCGGCAGCGCTGTAACAAGTCATTGGCAATACTGATATTTCATAGAAATATGTACATATAGAAACTAGTAACGATGACATAAACTAGGAATAAGGCAGCGACAGCCTAGTGTAGGTCAGTGGCGTAGCTAGCTTGGGTGGCACCCGGGGCGGATTTACGTGGTGTCACCCCACCGCGGGTGTATTGCGGCTCATTGCCCTCTCCAAAGCATCTGAGTCCTCCCATGGCTTTTGAATTATTATCTTCATAAATCCTACGATAACCAGGATCAAGCTAGCGGTCCAGGGTTGAGCCGACCCTAGACAGCGCCTGTGAACGAAATCTATGAAGCGCCTTTTTTGTTCTCCTGTTTCGACAATATTTAAAGATGCCCAATTGTTAAAGAAAAGAAACATAGTTAATTCATTATCATTCTAAATCCTTTTTTAGTCAGATTTGATCCAATCCAATGTGATGTGACATATGTTGTGTATGGGTTCAGTCACATTTTTTTTATTTTTGCGAGTGAGAAAGTTAATACTTGTTGTTCTGGCTTCCTCCGGTGAAAAAAACTAAAATATTTGAAAATGTGGGTGTAAGGTTCACCCTAAAATGTCACGGGCAGCAACGTCACTGGTGGAGAAGCTACGCCTGACATATTTTGGGATTATATGAAGTTTTTCGGATCACGGTCTGAAAGAAGATGTCGTGACTAGGATTGAGAAAGGAATGCTGAAGTGGTTTGGACACGTGGAGCGAATGAGTGAAGAAAGAATGACGAATCAGATTTAGATTTATATTTATATGTCCTAAAAAACGGCAAGGTCCGAAGTACCCGAAACCGGCGAGCATGTATGAAAAGAGTAATGAGTGTAGAGGAAGCGCGTGAGGTTTGTAAGGATAGAAGCAAGTGGCGTTCTGTTGTCTCTGCCTACCCCGACGGGAAAAAGGCGTGAGTATATGTGTATGTGTAAAGTTCGCAGCGAGGCGTAAAATACCATTAAACTAGATTCTAGCCATCCTATGTACTTAGAAAGGGACACCAGCTATCCCAAGGCGGAGCCGGATTCTTGGTATATAAAGTCTTCTCTGGTAACGATATAGCAGTTTCCAGTGTGTCGGCAAGAGTATGAACTTGAAAATTGTCCAAGTATATGCACCTACTTTGATATACTCGAATGATGAAGTGGAGGAAATGTATTTTGACATTTCTAGAGACACAATTTTCAATGTTGTCATGAAGAACTACAACGCCAAAGTGGGAGTGCATATCTACCAATTGTAGTAAGATCGCACGGATTTGGTAGGAGAAGTTGACCACATCTGATGGAAATTCGTCACTTCTAGGTCCGTAATTCTTGAAGTTAAGAGCATTTACAAGAACACGGATGAGTTACCAGAAGTCAGCCAAGAGCTTAAACGTGGAAAATCCCCTGTAGAAGTCGAAACAATGTGCAGCTCCACTGTATATTTAAATCTAGCCTCTTCTCGTGTAGTGGCGGACAAAACCCTTTTTAAATGCTGTCGACACGTCACTCTTTTGAGCAACGTATTTAAGCAGTTTTCCAGTGTCATCAGTCACCACCAACAGTTTCGCGTCTCGCTTGACGAGTTTTAGAACTTTTAGACCTCCAAATAGACTGGTTCTCGAGGTTGAGGTGGCACCAAAGATGACATTCACATTACGCCAGATTATACATGAGACAGAAGAGTATAATCATCCCCTGTGCTTATAGCATTTATGGACTATGAAAAAGCCTTTGAAACCTGGTGTATTCTGGAGTCCGTGTAACGGTACCGTTTGCTCAGAGGTATGTCGAATTTCTGCGTCGGGCAAAACTTGAAGTTGGGTAGAGACAATTTCGAGAAGGCTCGCAAAAGAATACAGTTTAACTGGGCAGCGTATAGGAAATCACGCCGCTTTTTGTCACTCTTACCGCAAAGACTTAAGACAAAGTGTGTTCTACCCGTGACTTATAGAACGTGGACACTGACGGTAAGACTGGTCCACCAATTTGAGCTCGCTTAACAAACTATGGAGAGGGCTACGCTCGGAGTTTCTCTGAAGAATCGAATTCGAAATGAAGTCATCTGCCAGAGAATCAAAGTAATCGACCCTAAAATCAAAATAAAACAGAATAAAACGAAGAATTTATCTGATTAGATATCAGCAATGGACTGCGAAAGGCTGAATAAATTATATTTATATTCTGTAGATTAAGACAGTCAGCTATCTTAAATATAGTAAGTAGGTATGTATGTACAAATTTTAATTGTGCTTAATTTTTGCAGTATTTCCCAACTGGTAGCGAACTCACGTAATTAGGTAAATAGCCTAGGTACTAAGTATATAAAATTGGAGAACATAATTATTTCAGACATATATAATAAAATAGAATGACAAAATAGAACCTGAAGTCACCTTTTCGTTCTGTTTGTATGAACCCGATAAACTCAAAAACAATTAAACGGATTTTTGTTCGCTTTTCACCAATAAATAATTTGTGTGATTCCTGAGGAACGTTAAGGTGTAAGTATAATTCACGCGGAGGGGGAAGGCTTATATTTACTAGATACTAGAGGCTACTGTAGCTACGCGCAGCCATTTTATTTTAACTGAACCGTTTCTCCCCGATCCTGTGAGAATTTCTTGAAATCCGTTCTTAGTGCACCCCTACGGTCCTCAAGGGACGTGCAAAATTTCAGCTTCTTGTCCCAAATAGTTTCGGCTGTGCGTTGTCTGTCAGTCAGCTAGTAACGTATTTTTTTTCTATATCCATCTGTAACATTACACATCTGTGTAATGTGCCCGGGTGTCACCCCAAAAATGGTGTCACCCGGGGCGGACCGCACCCACCGCCCCCCCCTAGCTACGCCACTGGTGTAGGTACCAACGGACTGCCATGCAGAGGGTATCAGGTTCGAATTCACGGCGTGCGCCAATGACTTTTCGAAGTTAAGTGCATATTCAATTGTTAAATATCGCTTGCCCCGTACCTCGGAGAGCACATTCAACCATCGGTCCCGGCTGTCATAAACATCTATGACAGTCGTTATATGGCGTCAGTACCCTCAAATAAACTGATACTGGTCTAAACCATGGAGTATCGCTATCCCTTTGGGTTGCGGAGGTCAGACGGTAGTCGCTCTGTGGAAAAGTTGATATTGTGTCATATTTATTTTTTATTTATTTATTTATTTAAGACTTCTTGCACAAAACAAAATAATTTGTACAAAGGCGGACTTTATGCCCAAGGCATTCTCTGCAAGTCAACCTTTGGGCGGTGCAGAGACAAATCAAGGTGGGTGCTAAAACTGAGTGTAAACAACTAATCAAGATACATAAAATATCTTCTTAATATATAAAATCCTTGCGTTACTGACTGACTGACAGACACGCTACAGCCGAAACTATTGGGTGCAGGAAGCTGAAATTTGGCATGTACATATGTTCCTTGGGGACCGTAGCGGTGCACTAAGAAGGGATTTCCCGAAATTCCCACGGGATCGGCCAAAACGGGTAAAATAAAATGCAGGCGTAGCTGCTGGCGTCCTCTAGTCACGTATAAATGTTCATATAATTTAACTTATAAAATAAATATTGTACATACCTACAATACATAAATATTTCTACTTATATACTTATAATATGCATACACATAAATATACTAGGAAGATGATTCTGCCGATTGTTCGAATAACTGACGTTGTAAGCTAGCTTTAAAAAGTTCACGAGAAGACGACATCCTAATTTCGAGAGGGAGTGCATTCCACAGAAGAATAGCCTGATTGTAGAAAGACGAATGAACGAGATCAGAGGTATGAGAAGGACAGAGAAGAAGAAGATTATTGGTAGAGCGGAGATTTTTATCATGGCTGCTGCAGAGATATTGAAATTGAGGGGATAGATAAGACGGGGCATTTGGAGATGTTAAAATAGAATATAGTGTAGTGAGCGTACGTAGATTACGACGTGCACGGATAGGCAGCCATCGTAATTTGGAGCGGTGAGCGGAAACGTGGTCATATTTGTTATATCTGGTTAGACCAGTAAGCGGACCCCGGGCTCCAGGGCGTCTGAGCCTTGGATGCAACCGGGATAACGCTACAGCGATGATGACATAGAAACTAGTAGTGTCGCTACAACACGTCGCCTTCTACTGCTGTGAGTGGTCTTTGAACTCGAACCTTTAGGGTTCCTTTAGTAGGTAGTCACTCACCCCACGAACAATCACGACACATCATCTTAAAATTACACCAGAGTTTATCATTGTAAGCACAAACAACGTAGTTAGTTAAACACTATAGTACCTAAATTTAAGCTAATGGGATAATCCGTTAAGTGCTGTACTCTGTTATAATCTTTGCCTAACGCTGCCTACTTTTGATTACGTTGGGTTCAAGTTTATCATGCAGTCTGCTTCGTTTGTCGTGTGAGACAAGGAGCAGATGAAGGTATAAATAACTTTAAAATTACAAGCCGCTATGCTCAGTTACTGATCATGATCAGCTGAAGTGGATTCTAAAATCGTAGTAGAATCCTTAAAAGTGTCAGGGACCAAAAGAGCAGGTCAGAATACTAGGTTTCTCTTTAGATCCCTGTTGTACTGAATTGCGAGGTCAGGCAGTGTGGATAGTCGTAAAAGGGTTGAATTATGATAAGCCCCGGATGTACTAAGTACTTACGTCATGCTTCTTCGGAAGGGTTGCTAGCAATTATTGATCACCTTCAGCTGAAATAGAACCAACGAGTGACGTTTCTGCAAAATAAGTTGAATAGTTCTGCTACCTACAAAATTTATTAATTGATTTATCTGTAGATCCGTTGATGAACCAAGAAGCAGGTGCTCGAGGTGAGATAATGCGGAGTACCACACGGGATTGTGCGCGGCTGCTTCGAGTTTACACAGGCAGCGCGGTCGCCTGGTGCGTCATGTGGAACCTGTTCCCTCTGGTCGATAGGATCCAGGGGCGACCAGTCGACTTCCTATTCTGGATTGGTTTCAGCATCGACCACAATGCTGTGTAAATAATTTTTAATGCTATCTTAGGAGAATTGCTTTTAACGTTACCGTTTGCAATATCAACGGAACGACTGCATTATGTATTTTAGCTTTTTTGTGATGGCTGGTGTTATTAAGCTTTATTTAAAGAAGAAAAAACACGACTTTATACAGCGATAGTACCATACATCAGTATTTATAATTTATACCACAAATAAAAATCTTTTATGTTTATAATGGTTGGATTGTTACTACAATTTATTAAACCATCTTCGAATGAGACAATGCCCAATTTTAAAATATTTTATTAATTTAAGAGCTTTTTGTCTTACCATTTTCGTTGGTCATGACCTTGCAAAATCTTTTCCTGGTGTTATTTTCAAACACTTACAGATTTACTGCCGTATTGCTGTTTTCATTCTACGTGACTACTATGGGCGGTATCGGCCAAACCTCAATGGACGTATTTGTCGTGACAATTTTGGAGCAGTGCAAAACCCAATTACGTATTTTAAGGTAAATTCTGAACGTGGCGACACTGCAAGTAACTTTTACAAATGAATATTAGCGTTTCGAGCTAGTTACTACTTACATAAATTTGTAGGTTAAACTTTGAAACACTACCGGAGCGAGCGGAGGCTGCCAGTAAAGATACAGACGAGCTTTACGAAGCAGCGTTGGAGAGATTGTTGTCAGATAGTTTGCTGCACTACACAAAGATCATTGAGTAAGTAAAACTGTTCGCCGGTGACTAATGTTTGCCTTGATTTTTATAGATAGGTACTATTGATTTGTTTAAAACAAATCTTAGCCTTTTTAAATCAATGAACAACATCAGATAGTAAAGTAAATTATAGGTGGAAGTTGGGTTAGTATTTGCGGTAAAGTCATTAATTTTAAACTTTGTTGATATTTCTGCTACCCGCTCATGTTTATAATTGGATATAGCTATCGTTTTTCAACACATGTTGTACTTACACGCAAAGGGACTTTCTGTTTAGTAAATTATAGGAAACATTTCGAGTAAAATAACCGTGCTGTCATTGTTTGCCATCGTCTCTTGTTTCTGAACCCGAAAGAAGACGATATTTTTTAATCATGTTAAATATAAATATGTAAACCAAGACATCATATAAATGTCAAGGAATACACATCTAAACGTAGGCTGATTGCATTTCACAGTAGCCAATTACGTTAATTAAGAATATTGTTCAAGTAAGCCTTGGTCGACGATCGTCTGGTTAAGATTGCAGTAAGGGATAGGCTGCTGCGGCTCAGGATCGGTCTGAGTGAGGAACCTTGGGACAGGCCTATATCCAGCAATGGACTTCTCTGGGTTGACATGATAGGCCTCGGCAGTTATTTTACAGTAGCGGCTTGAGGGTTTTATTGAAGCCTCTTCACTCGGTACTGCGTTTTCTATTGTTATAGCCTTTGATAGAAGTCTAATCGAAATAACATGTCGCATTTACAGCAGCAGTCTAATTGAAATAATATTAGTGTTACCGTTTAATACATTGTGTTTAGGTTGTGCACTAAGCTCAACGATATCTTCAGTATGCCTCTACTGGTGCAGTTTGGCATCGGCGTCTTGATCCTCTGCATGGCAGCTGTCGAGATAGTGGATGTGAGTCTCTCTATTTTAATGCAAAAGTGTTGTACTGCCGTCAAAACATTGTTGATCTATTTGGCATACTTATTACGATTTTGACAAAAAAAGTTTGTTCGCGTGTAGTATTATACGCACTCTTGAATTTATTTTTCATCGACATCATCACTAGCCTGTAGTCTACCGCTGGTAACAGGGATCTCCTATTGCTTACAGCTCAGCTTGGTCTATTCAAGTCTTGCCTGCTATCCCAGGAGTTAACTATATGATGCAAGATGCACAGTATAAATAGATAGTCATAATATTAGAAACTTTAGCAATTGTTGAGGTATTTGTTGAACAGTAGACTCAATTGTAAGTATGCCTCGCCTTGGCCAAATCGGAATTTTTTTTGAGAATCTTCCGGTGGTTAAAACCGCCCCCGAGAGGAGTTTATTGCGACATAGGGCGCCAAATTTCTGCTATTTGATACTGAAAATAAATTAATAAAGAGATCAATTTAAAGGCAAATGGAAAAATATGTCGGTGTTATTGTTTGTGTGTGTGCGTGGTTATGTGTTGTTGAAAAGTTTGAGTGTATCGACTATGTGCGTTAGGTGTGTCATGAATGTGTCGGTGGCAGTTGCATCTGTGAGTATGGAGTCTAGTTCATATGGTATAAGTTGCTTGAAGTAGCAGTATTGTATATGGTGTAGCCGTGTGAGTGTGCCCAAATCGGACATTACCAGATTTAGGATTAGAGCTTTGGAAAACTTATTATACCAATTTTTATTATCAAGTATAGTAATATTATTTTATGAGTTATTGCTTTTAGCTCTTAGCTCAAAAGAAATTGTGTCACATTATGATTATACTGTAATGGATTCTTAATTTACTTTCTGGTTACAGCTAGATCTACTCAGTGTCCAGGCTGCGACCACTTCACTCTATATCGCCTGCATACTTTTGGAACTATTCCTCTTCTGCTATTATGGCACTCGCCTTACTGATGAGGTAATGAATCGAAGACTTATTTTTTTATACTAAGTATCTATGACATTTTTAAACACTGTTTTCATCAATATTTGGCTAGCCATTTATTACAAATTCTGTATAATGTTCAGAAGCATGTTAAAGAAAAAAAATGTGGTCATGTTTTCATACTATACTTTTACAATTTCATTTACTTTGATCAAATATACACAACACACTTGAGATAAAACAGATTGTTTATTGCCATAGAGTGAACGCTTAAGTGAGTCAATTTACGGTATGGAATGGTGGAAGACGCCGCTCTCTATTCACCGATCCTTGTTAGTAGTGATGGAGTGTGCTAAGCGTCCATTGCTTCCCACTGCTGGGCAGATCGTGCCACTCTCTCTGGAGTCATATGTGAAGGTACTATGATCCATAAATTTGTAATGGTCAAACATCATACAACTTATAGAGAATTTGAACTGCTTCTTTTTAAACTTGCAGATATTGAAGTCCTCATACAGCTTCTACGCAGTACTGCGACAAACCACCGAAACGTAGAATTAGATACTGAAACACTTTTGATATTATGTAGAATAGAATTGTTATATATTATAGTAGTCAAAAGTAAGCTCAGAGCAAGATTTAGAATGTTAGCTAAAAAATACTCAGCACCTTTACAAATATATTAGATAAATTTTAATCTTAGCAAAAGAAAAGTGGCAAACTAGTCGTCTTTTCGTTACGCTAGCAAGATGCAATGACGATTGATGATTGATGAAAAGACAATGAATATAATGAAGACAATATTAAAGTACCAGGTAAGTCTCTCAATTATACAAAGAGCCAATAACAATACGGGGGACTTAGTACAAGTTTCGTTAGCTTACGTCTTTCCTCGATTCATCCGGAATTCAGGTCACTTCAAGCTTAGATCTTTTGAGAACTGAAAGTAGCCCATCAGCACTCAGTACGATGAATCAAGGTCAGTAACTAAACACGTACAAATCGCTCGTAGTTAAGGTAGAAAGTGTGCACATCTATCAAATTCAAGCATTCAGGTCATATCACCATCAGGTGGTAACTCCAAATCAAAATTTACATTATACACCTCTAAGTCTAATATCCAAGTACCTAATTTATGCAAGCAAATAGCTAGAGTAAATTTCAAGCTACGCAATTTCAGATACAAACATTATTATGTGTATCAAATATGAATAGTGAGGTTAAAAGATAATTACTTGGTGCCTAGCAAATAAATATAGATGTCTGGGAATGAATCAGTGTGCTACGAGTGTACTTGACATGGCTACACGCGAGTAGGCGTGGCTATTACGTACCTTCTGTTATTAATCTCTTCATCGTGGTACAACGTGTAATTATTACCGTCGCACAGTAATTATCTCATTACTGAAACAAAATGCTGTCAGATTTGTGGTCGGACATCTAACGTCACTTTCTTCGTTTATTCTCACATTTCTGAGATTCTCTGGTTAACGAACATGTATGTTACTAACTGTATAATATATTGTCTATTTGTTTAAAAACCTATATCAGATAATTAAAATCGCTATTCTTTAGTGTATACCTAAAGTTCCTAAATTTTGATATTTTTATGTGGGCTTACTTTTAAATTTGATGTTAGGTTAAAAATCATAATATCAAATGCTCCTAAAAACTACCACCAGCGTCTTATGCATAATTGATGTTCCTTTTTTTTAGTTGAAGAAGATATACCTCTATATACTTCACTTCACTTCTTCACTTTAAATTTGATTGATCAATGAAGAACAGGCATACAACTTGTTTTCCTTAGTTATAAAGTTATTAAATTCTGCCAATTGCTACCAAAGGGTATCTCATATGTGCGTATTCGCAGGTCTTTATCATCTGAGAGCGTCGCGCCGCATCTTCGCATCTTACGCTGCTGTGGATTTTGCCGTCTCTGGGGTTCCGACAATGTTGAACGCAGCATCGTACAACGACTGCATGAGTTTTACCGTGCCTTCAGTTTTGGACTTACGATGCTTTACTTACTTCAAGAGTGCATTTATGCCTACCAGGTGCTTCATCGGTTTCTTTTATATTGCCAGCTTGAATGGTTTTAGC
Organism: Euclidia mi; assembly: GCA_944739405.2. Taxonomy (NCBI): domain Eukaryota; kingdom Metazoa; phylum Arthropoda; class Insecta; order Lepidoptera; family Erebidae; genus Euclidia; species Euclidia mi. The sequence goes on from OX123189.2 coordinate 8,822,181, forward strand.
GGGCGTTTGAATCTCGTGTATATAATATTGGATATTTTATTTTTATGATATTCCTTCGCATATAATATTGGAGTGCATGGCTTTTGTATTTCATTAATGCATATAAAGACATCACGTTATTTACATACGTAAATATTACTTTACGATTCATGTTTGAACCTTACCTTAACCTAACCTTTGATCACTGGATGTTTGCTTAAGTAGCATCTTGCTGACAGATTCACGTATTTTTCATATTTCCACTACTTTTAATTACGAGAAAATTTAATTCTTTGACTTTTATCATTGTTACTGAAGCAAGTTAGATGTTCGGTAGCATTACATGGTGTTATTAGTACCATTCAGTATCTCCATGCGTATTCACCTGACCACTATAAAACTTTTCGTCATATTATTCGTATACAATTATTATAATTTTCATTATTGTCTTGTTCTGATCAGGCTCGACAAGATATGGATAAACTGGCGCGGGTGATGTTTCTTCTATTGTGCCACATTACGTCAATCGCGAAGCAAGTTGTCTTCTATTGGAAAGCTGTGCAGATAGACACGTTGATTGGCGGGCTAGATGGTATTTATACTAAAATAAACCTTCGTGTAGCCGTTAATAAAGAGGTAATGAAAAAAAACCCAAACCCCTGCCTATAGTGACGAAAAGAAGAAATTGTAACATTTTCTCTGTCAAATTATTTTTAAACGTTGCGTACATTACTGATACAGATTCGAGTAAATGTTGTGTGGTAGAAGCATTTGCCATTGTTACAACATTAATAGCCAGATTACAGCACGTGCCGGATTCACTGGAGTAGAAGTACCCGCTAGCAATAGAGCGCAAAGCAGCAGTACTTACTGTTACGTGTTTGTCGAGTAAGAGTTGAGGTGTATTCAATAAAGCCACTTCCACTGAAGGAGATTAAAAAATATTTTGAAACTGATGTAATATGTTTACAGATATACCAATATATATGCAGGTCAAAGATTTGTTTGTCTTTCTAGAGCCTCTGTTTAACCAAGAGGGGGCTGACCACAAATTGCTCCTACGCGAGACAGCGGCAAGCGCCAGTCGCTTTGTTTGCGCGTACGCCGGCTGTGCGGTGCTGACTTGTATTCTCTGGATTACCTTTCCAGTCCTGTATCATCTGCGAGCACAACACGTGGAGTTCCCTTTCTGGTTCAACTTGGACTACAACGAATCAAACACCAAGTAATGTATAATCACTTTCCCAGTGAAAGGCATCATCCTCTTAGCGCTATCACAGTTCTAACAAGGGATCCGCTTACCAGTCTCACCGGAATCGACTGAATATTAGCTTTTCCGCAGAGCCACTTTCCACCTGATATCTGCAACCCAAAGTGATAGCGATGTTCCCTATAACGACTGTCAAATATCTTTTTGACAGCCATCGATTCGGCTTGCCGTGCTCGCGTAGGAGCGCGTCGTCGCGTCGAGACACTGGGCAAGCGTTTACCCTTTTCTTGGCAATGTATCTTTAGAGATACATCAAAATTTGAAAAATTCTAAACCTTTGAAAAATTTGAACATTTCTTTGTTAAAACAGATTAAATTTATGTAAACGTTTACTTTAGTTCTTAGTTTTCGAACAAGCGTTTATTTTTTTTCAAATTGTCGGCACTGGTGAGCTGGCAAAATTATTTCATTATCGATCGACGCCATGCTCCCGCGCATACAGGTAAGTGATATGCATAAAATAATGTTTTTTGTATGTATTTCATGCAGTTATTTCTAAAATTATAAATAATAATTGTTTTTCTACTAAAATAATCAATTTGGAGTACAAAAAATTGTCTGGTGGAGGGCTTTATTGGATTTTTAACTGCATGTATCTCGCCGTGCACACCGCCAAGTACCCAACAGTTTTATGTTTACTAGGGATGTATCTCATGGTGCACACTGCCAAGTTCTCTAACAATGAATACAAAATCTTCTTGTATCTATAAGTGCACACTGCCAAGCCTATTATTCTTCCAAAAGTTTACAGTTTTTTCTGTTATTTATAGGTAAAAAAGCTCCATGTGCTTTCGAAAGCTAGACAAATTCTTGCTTTGGTGCTAGAACTCAATCAATCATCAAATGGTGAAGAAAGTTCGGAGTCTGATTGTGAATTTGTTGATATTACTTTTCAAAAGCATTTTAATAACGCATCTTCATCGATCCCTCGCTTCCCTCTTCACTTGAAAATCTTCACGTACTTTCTGATAATGAGTGTAACCTTGTCGCGCGAACAAAAACAGGTTCCTGTCCTTCGAAATCAGCCCAACTAACTACTGAAACCTATTCCAATGACTCTTCTGCTCAAGATTCTCTACTTTCATCTATTCCACCGTCGCACATTGCCTACTTCAGTTTTTATCACAGCAAGAGACCTAACATACTTATTGCTTACGAGTTTCATATGAATTCAGCGATAAAAGAAATCATCAAATTGGCGGGACCAATGTTTTAACCACCCAATTTTACTATGGCACTTCCAATTGTATTGAACATTGAGTATAAATACGTACATATGTAGTACTAATCCTTGGGGTGTGAATTGCCTGGCCTTGTGAAGCGGTTTCAGATCGTCCTGCCCCTTTGACAGTCAAATGGCGGGTCCAGGGACATCTTGAAGTATTTTAATCACATTCAGAGATATAAATGTCTCGTTTTGGGAACCAATAGTACATATAGGTAGTACAAACCCAGTGTTGAGCTAAATTTTAAATCGGGGGCTTGACACTCGAATAATTGCAAGTAACTGAACCTGAAAAGATTCCGTTACCATAATTATATGATAACGGAACAAGGGCCGCTATATTCTGAGAGGTTGCAACCAATAAATAAATCAAATTCTATGCCACCAGTAACAAAGAAAACGATACCTTGTATTGCCAGGCCGACTACAGATGTTAGATTTGATGGATATAATTATTTCACTTCATTTGGCTCCAAGGGTCGATGCAAGCTTTGCTCACTAGATCAGACCACAATTACGTGTATGAAATGCGGTTTAAACTATGCTGACTGCCAGGTAGAAATTGTTTTTACAATATTATAACACACATACCTAAGAAGATTTTGTTATTTTTGTTACGACAGAAGTTCTATTCATGTTAGTCAACTTATATTTTAATAAAATATACTGTTTACATATGAAAATGCATCTTTTATTCCTTTTTGTTATAATACATGACTCTACAGCAAAGTTATATCAAACTTGGCAGTGTATCTTTAGAGTTACATTAAAATCGTTATATATTTTAAGGCCTCTTGGCAATGTATCCCACAAGATACATGTGGTTTTTTTTAAACTACCGGCATAAGATTTTTTTTCGATTTTTCTAGGCGTCTGTGGGTTATAAATATTATGTCGTATAAAAATTATTTTGATACTCAATCTTTTTTTTCTCTGCCAAGTTAAGGGTTAATAGGTAAAGCAATACGCACATACCACCGAAAAATCAGTGGTGCGCGCCGTCGTCGATTAGATAACCTCTGCATGGCAGCCTGTTGGTATCTCCACTAGGCCATTGCTTCTTGCAATTCCTTCCTGCCTATAAAAACTGATCCGGATTTTTCTTTTCAAATAAATACAAACTGTTTTACATTATTAGACAGTAGAGTCTACGATTATTGGTATCAATGCGAATTACTCCCCTTCTAAAAGACTTCAGGGTTTTAATCCACTGAATCAATTGATTTTGACGAAAGATTTAGATTCACGGAATCACGGCTCCAATCACGGGTGCTGTTAGTTCTATAGAACTTTATGCTCTGAATAGAAAATATTGACATAGCACTGTTCTATTCAAGTGAATAGATGACGCAAGATATGATAGTGATTACACGAATAGATTACTTCAGGCAATTTCAATATTTGCTGTTTGCTTTGTTCTCCTTATAACTTGGATTATTGGACAATCAGCAGTATAAATTGATTTTTGCTATTCTATCGCATAAAATAATGGCGACTGAGACATTTTTTTAAATGTGATTTATGAGTAAAAATTTACCGCGCTGCCGTAATTTGTAGTTAAATGCCATGACAGTGACGAAAGTTGTTAGAAAACTTGCATATTTGAGACTTTTTAATGATGTTCGCAATCGCAACGATATGTAAAGTCTGCCTACTCACGTTTGGTCAGCAAGGTTCAATATGGTTTAACGCTTTTTATAGTGAGAAAAGCCGCGTGCATAATAATGAGGACAGTTTACATACAATTACAGGTATTTTAAATTAAATGTTTAGTGAGAAAGTTGCACCAAAACATCTTCAGACTATTATTCTCATATTTGAACAGCAACTTTTTTTAAAGAAGGTGTAGTCTCTCATGTTCTTACAAATATATATTCACATATTATGCAATTTAGAATCGTAACATAAATATTAGTATTACAAATACAGTTGTTTACTACAGGTTCTACTTGGTACTGGCATACTCGTACTATGTGACTACGCTGGTTGGTATCGCCAATACCACTATGGATGCATTCATTGGTACAATTTTGAACCAGTGTAAGACGCAGCTTCGAATTCTGAGGTAAGTGTATAAAATAATTATTTCTCACTGCTCTTCATTTCTCCCATTGTTAATGCTATGTAATAATATTAATACTGAAAAGAGTGTAAAGTATATATTTTACAGTAAATAACAAAGACGCCCTCAATGCTGTATAGTATTTTTGACCACTATACTTTATGGTGATACTGAAAAGACTCTAGGGTGTATGTATATGTCACAGAAAAATTCTGAAAAACGTTAGATTATAATCTCGCGAGATATCATCATCATCATCCTAGCGCTGTCCCGGTTGCACTCCAAAACCCACGCCTTGGAGCCCGGGGTACGCTTTCCGGCTGTGTCTCCTCCATATCGCACGGTTTTCAGCATCCCTGGTGGTTAGTTGGTTAGCACGCATGTCATCTCTTACGACGTCAAGCCAGCATTTCTTTGGCCTTCCCCGTTTACCGGGGCCCGGCGGAGGTAGCATGGCAAGACATTTGTTACCCACGTAAGATGCCGGTTGACATAAGACGTGGCCATACCAGCGTAGACGACACTCTTGCAGTTTGTCAGCAATGTCACGGACATGAAGGCAACCTCGGATGCGGGAGTTCCTAATGCGGTCCTACCGCGTGACTCCACACATCCAGCGCAGCATGTTCATCTCCGTGACACGCAGACTCTGCTTGTGTCGCTCAAGCATAGGCCACGTCTCACTGCCATATAACAGGACAGGTCTAATGATGGATTTATAGACCTGTCCTTTTAGCTTAACCGGCGTGAGGTGAGCGGTGTCATTTGTGACCCCAAGTCACAAATGACACCGCTCACCTCACGTCATTTGGCCCAGGCTGTCGAAATGCGTGCCTTGACGTCGCAATCGATGTCACCAGACGCAAGCAGTACTGATCCCCGGTAATTGACCAGGTCCTTTCGCTTGGCAATGTCTCCGCCTATACGAATTGACGCGGGATCTGTACTGTTGCAGGCCAACGTTTATTTTCAGACCGCCGTTCTCAAGCGTCTCCTTCCACGCGTTCACACGCCGCACCAAGCGTCCCCTGTCCGCATCCGCCAGTGCGATATCATCAGCATACATGAGCAGCCACGGGGGCTGCTCATGTGAGTCTTTGATGCTGTCTGACAGTACGTCTAATATCACACTGAATAGGTACGGTCTGAGGACGGAACCCTGGTGGACCCCGACAGTGATGTGAAAGGATTTTGTGTCGCCAACAGCAGTCCGAACTACGGAATCGGAATTTGAGTACATGTCTCGGATGATGTCAATATATGCTTCTGGCACACCTTTGGATCTTAGAGCCCACCAGATCATCTGTCACGGCACACAGTCGAAGGCCTTCTGCATGTCTAGAAACAGAAGATGCAGAGGCGTGTTCTTCGACCTGTACCGCTCCATGACGATCCTGAGGGCGAAAATTGGATCCATGGTTCCGTGACCAGGGCGAAACCCATATTGACATTCCGAGACTGTGGTCTCGTGTCGGATCCGGGAGTCGATTATTCGCTCAAAGAGCTTTAGGGTATGGGACATCACCTTAATACCGCGGTAGCTACTGCACTCCTATACCGATCCCTTGCCTTTGAAGACTGGAATGATGATACTCAGTCTCCATTGGTTTGGGATTTTTCCGGTAAGGAGTATGCGCTTAAAAAGATTAGTAAGGGTGTCCACACCCTGCAGGCCCATTGCTTTCCAGGCCTCAATGGGGACTCCATCAGTTCCAACAGCTTTCCGATTTTTCATGTGGCAAAGAGCCCTCTGGACTTCTTCAGGCGTTACCGGCAGCACTAGTCCTTGGTTCGGAGGGAGTTCCGGTGGCTGCACCTCTTTATGCTGCCTGTTAAGCAGCTTGTGGAAGTACGAGCGCCATCTCTGCTTCACCGCGCGAGACGCGCATAATAGTTTGCCCTCAGAATCTCGCGAGATATATTGTAATCTAACTTTTTTTACAATCTTACGTTGACATATATTAACAATTTATTATGGAAGTTGTCGATTCGTAGCAAGAGTTATGGGGATTGGATTGTGATCTTCTAACAGCTCTGTCAAACTTTGAGCAAAATGGTCTCGCGTAATTAATGATTAGCTTTTTGTGAAGCAAAGTTGCTCTCTACAACAGTTCAGTCACTGTATAGATCTTCATCGAGAATAGTTGTGAATTTCAACTTAACACTGGACAATAATGAATCATAATTGTTATTTCGAGCTAGTCTTTTTGTAACCGTTAATTAAATATTTGTAAAGTAATTAAATGAAATGTTGTGTCTGTTGATTGTAAAGCCTTCATAAATAGAGGATTTACTGCCAGCGCGAGAATTGTCACCTAAAAGCGAGCAGATGAACTGAAAAGGAAAGTGAACATATTGTTTCAGAAACAACTTCGAGAATCTGCCTCAAAACGCGGACGAGTTGGTTAAGCTTAACCCAGAGGTCACATACGAAGACATGTTGACAAAACTGTTCGTGGAGAGTTTGGCACATTATAGAAAGATCACAGAGTATGGCTAAAGCAATTTTTTAAATCTTAATCATGCTTTTACAGGATTGAACGACAATTATATTTTTTGTATTTTATTTATTTGTTCAAGTATTGTCACATAAAGTCAATACTTAAAGATATTATCTTATATCCGGCAGAACGACGAAAATGTTGCAAGATATCTTCGGAACGGCGATTCTTATTCAGTTTGGTATCGGTGGTTGGATTCTATGCATGGCTGCTTACCAGATAGTCAGCGTAAGTGTTCGGAGTTCTGAGAAAACCAATTAGTTATTGATAATAACTTGTTTAAATTAAATTTAATACAGATGAATAGCTTAATCGTTATAAATAAAGGTGTAATTTTATTTAAATAATTACTTATCGGTTTTAGCTGAGCGTGTTGAGCATAGAGTTCGCTTCGATGACGTTGTTCATCATCTGTATTCTGACGGAGCTGTTCTTGTACTGTTACTACGGGAACGAAGTCAGCGTTGAGGTAAGAGGAACCTGTGATAAAAACGATAAAATGTCTATCAAATTCTAAAAAAAATATCTGCTAAAGCAGACCGTGTTTTCGGCTGGATACTTGCAAATCACAGTCATGATCATGGTACAATAGAGAGGAGGATGTATTTATAATAATTCTTTACAAAAATTACCTTTCTGTATATAGAAACATAGTGAGTGAAACATGCTGTCTCTTATCGTATAATGACCTTGAGAATTTTAGAAAGCGGAAGGATTTTATGTTGTTATTAAAAATGCTAAACCACGCGAACAAGCTTAAGGTAGGAGTTCTTAGCCAACTGCAGATAGCACCAGCAGACGACTCGTCGCGATGTGTGTATATATTTCTACATAAAAATCAGCAGTGTTGCGGTGACACGTCGCCTGCTGCAGCCATCTGCGGTCGGCTACGAAGTCGAATGTTTATTCGATGGCTCGATCCATACCAGGAGTGGATCCAATATGTTCTTTTGGAGAAGGAGTCTAATTATGGTCTTGGTTTGAACCAAGCGAAATAAGGTTTCTTTTTCAGGTAAACACTACGAAGTCATTTGTCTTTGGAAGAACATAGACACTTTTGTAAGAGGCTTGAGCCCTTTAGCTCACTCCCTGATGCCGCCACTGATCCATACTTGCTATATATTTAGCTTGTTTTATTAATATTGCCAGAGTGAACGTGTAGGCGAGTCGATTTATAAGATGGAGTGGTCGCGGACGCCGATCCCGTTCCAGCGTTCCCTGTTGATCGTGATGGAGCGCGCGAAGCGGCCGATGCGTCCAGCCGCTGGACTTGTTATACCATTGTCACTCGAGACGTTCCTTAAGGTAATAAGTTTGGTAATATAATAAAATAATAAGTATCTATGCGTATATTGAATGCTTAATTATCGCTTGTCCCGTGCATCAGAGAGCACCTTAAGCCGTCCGTACCGGCTGTCATGGAGATCTTAGACAGTCATTAGAGTGAGTCGGTACCTCTGAATAAACTAATATTAGTCAAAACCATGGAATATCGCTATCCCTTTTGGTTGCGGAGTTCAGACGGCAATCGCTGTGTGTAAAAGCTGATATTCTGTCATATCAGCTTAGACTAGTAAGCAGAGTTACATGAGTCCATATATGTATATTTCCATAATTTTGAATAGTTCGTCCCAACTTATTATTCTGTTCAATATCTTAAGATGTTAAGGTATCGACTTATTTTAGCTAACTGTACCTTTTGTTTTGTTTCAGATTATAAAGTCAGCCTACACGTTTTACGCAGTTTTGCGTCAAACGAAGTAGAATTTGTGAATAGAAGTCTGTAGGTACACAGCGTAGAAACAAGTCACGGATGTGTGATTTAGACATGAAACAAATTTAATATTGTTATAAACTCACACCAAGGTCATACAAAAGTTATTAATAAATGTTTAGTTATCTGAACATATTACCTACTGTGTTTTTATTTTAGTTTGACGAATCCCTAAGTGAGTGTAATGCATGACATATGTTTGACAAGAAGAGGTGGTTTCTGGCGAACTGATATTCAATTCGTAGACTTAACTGACAAGTCTTACCCATGAATCTATATCACTTCTTGTGTTATGCAGCCCATTATTGATGGAGGTAAAAATTCATGTTCTAAAAAAATGGACAAATAAATTAGCAAGAAGGTTACTATTTTGTATCTCGATGCTACGGCTCCGATCTAAGAGTCAAGAGCCACAAAACAAAGTAACTGACGTCAGCACAAAGTACGGAACGAAGGTCTGAGGAGAAGGAGGCTCCTACTGTGGCCTCTTAATTTGAATTCATTACGAACATTATTTTCATTAATTTACATCGCGCCCGAGACTGGTGCTCTCACAGATAACGTTTTGATTCATAATCAAAGGACATTGTTTTGATCCTACAAAGGATGCTGAAAAACTTGTAACTGAATAATTTACTTTTCATACTGAGAAGGTTTGTTTACAAATATAGCACATAGGTACTTGTAGCCTTATACTTTTTAATGCTAGAAAAATGCTTCGGAAATGTATAGGTACCAACTGTGTTTTATGAAGGTTTTATTAAGCCTTCTGTTCAATATCTTGAAGATGTTAAGGTATCGACTTATTTTAGCTAACTGTACCTTTTGTTTTGTTTCAGATTATAAAGTCAGCCTACACGTTTTACGCAGTTTTGCGTCAAACGAAGTAGAATTTGTGAATAGAAGTCTGTAGGTACACAGCGTAGAAAAAAGTCACGGATGTGTGATTTAGACATGAAACAAATTTAATATTGTTATAAACTCACACCAAGGTCATACAAAAGTTATATATTAATAAATGTTTAGTTATCTGAACATATTACCTACTGTGTTTTTATTTTAGTTTGACGAATCCCTAAGTGAGTGAAATGCATGACATATGTTGATAGAAGTAAAATATTCCCAAGGAATTTTAAACAAGTATTGAAATAATCTGGATAAAGACTATGAAGCAGGACTTGAACACATAACCATGGCATAATTGGCATAGAAAATATTGTATAAAACACTTTTAAAACTGTCATTTAATCTAATAAAAAACATAATGTAATGGTATTCAACTTTCTTATAGACACATTACTTTATTAAATTCATACAGATGGCGTAGGCTTTAAATTCACATGCTTACCATGGCCTTGCCTCCTCGAGTGGCGGATATATCGATGCGTAAACCCTTTGGTAGTTGACTTTAGTTTGCTGACTCGCTAACAGATGGCGTAAACCACTGTCGCGATATTCATTAGTAAAGTATAATTTCCAGTATTAAGCAGAGTAAGTAATTTAATTAATAGCGTCGAATCAAATTACTAAGGGGATGTTTAACATCAGATCAGTTTCAATTAACACGCATTTTAGAGAAGACATTATTTGCTGTTATTATAAAGATGAAGAGTTGTTTGTCAGGAAGAAATGGTTTGATTTTCATTTTATTTTTGCTTCAGATATCTGAAGCAAAAATAATACCATATATATATATATATAACGCTATTAGCCTCGGGTGCGGAGCAGTAGTCCTAACTAACGCTGGTGTAACCGCGGGATCAGCTAGATAAATATTCTAATTGGAACAGTACTTCCTGAGATTAGGGCGTGTAACCAAATTAACTCTTCATATTTATTATATTAGTATATATATTTACACCTTACCATATTACAATTTCAAAAACATCGTATAAAAATTGTGAATTGAGGCTATGAAGGCTTCATCGCTAAAAGCAATATCTTCTAAGTAAACTTGTTATTTTTATTTAACCTTATTTATAAGGTCGGCTTTCAAATCTCAACAGATACGGCTGAAAATCACTTTCCCACAGAACGAGCTTTATATTTCTTAGAATTGCTATTTCTTATGTAAATAGAAGATCCATTCGCAACCTTAAAATGTGATACCTACTTAAATGGGTATTGTACTACAGGATTTAATTCAATTGTAAAGGTATTATGTATATATATGTATTGTATGGAATCAGATTTATTACCTGAAAACTCACGCCTGTAAACCCGAAGAGGTAGTCAGAAGTGTAATATTAAACACACATTTTACCATGCTATGAATTTAAGGTTCCTCGTAATAGGGGGCGTTTCTTGGCTTATGTTACCTGACACATTACCAGACGCCGTGCTGATACTGAGAATTCGGAAACTCAGTAATACATTTGCCCGACCCGTGAATCGAACCCGGGTTCGATCGATAAAAATATTACCATGGAAATTACAAGTCCTTAGGTTTGTTTTCAAGAACTCTTTGTACATCAAGTCAATAAAGCAATACACAGCACTTGATGAGATTGAACACGTCTAAAGGTGTCAAGAATTGGAGGGTTATGAGGTGGTGTGAGGCATTTTCGTCTTATTAGCTTCATACAAGTGCTCTTGATCGCTAATTGGAGAGAGTTGCGGTGAGTGGTTCTACAAGCCGCGCTGCCTTTGTGCGATTGGAGATTCAAATTACTCAGATAGGTTCGTTGTGGCTTGGGGTTGAGCTAGAGGTACGTCTCTGTATGTATTACGGCCGATTTCAAACGAAACGAACGGAACCAGACGTAAGACATACGGAAACAGTACAGTACAAATGACACTGTTATTAATTTTTTTACAAACAATCAAATACTTACCTATTTCTACCTTAATGTTCTCGAAAAACATGTAAAGTCTGCCAACTGCGCACTTGGACAGCGTGGTGGATTATCCTCTTAAACTTTTTATAGTAAAAATAAGCTCGTGACTAGCGATGGTACTGTTTGAATACTGATTTATTTGATGATTCAAATATCAATTTGTGAGGATCTAACTCAAAACTCTTGCGATCTTGCAGTGTTTAAAGTCAAGTCTTGACTTTAAACACTTTACCCGTGCATCTTGTATAAGTCATGTATTTTATTGTTGTCACCATTGTAGACAGGTTGTGATTTCTATTTTCGGGTTTCGTACACAAAAGTATGTGTTACACATGCACATGTATCAACGGCAGGAGTTACAAATCACAGGCGCGGGCGAGGCGAATGTTACGACGCGACTCGGTGTTTCGCGCGTTTCATTGATTAAAGCCACACATCACCGTTTGACATATTTATATGGCGTGTTTACATACGCCGCAAATTCACTATTGTAAGGCGCACGTCACACAGATGGTGTTTAGCAAAGTTTTTTTGGATAACTTGCTTGTGAAGCATATTAAACGCCGCGTAATATGCGAGTTTATGGTGTAGCTTTCACTTAGGTAACAGATTAAATGCTTAACTGAAGTTCTGATTACGCTTACTCTAATTTCAGTCACGTCGTGTCAACGTCAAGCCAGAGATTTGCTAGCGTCTGGGCAAAGAGATTGGATAATCGTCTGGGCGTTTCCATATCAGCACATCTGTGTTTACGCCTTAGTGATCATTTGTGCCACGTGCTTACAATTATTGAAAAACTAAATATTGTGATAAGTCTGGTTAGGCTAGAAATTCGGCGGCGGGTGCCACGGAGGTATTACGATACCTAATGGTTATAAAGATATCCTTACTTTAATTCATTTTTCTAATGGTTATAAAGATATCCTTACTTTAATTCATTTTTCTAAGTTCAAAGAAATATAATCCAATCCAGCTACCAAATCCATTTCACTTCCAAACTTGAAAGAACTGAATAGAACCTCTTGTCATCTTTTAATGTACTTATTACAAATTAAATTACTCTCATATTTGGTGCCAAATGTTTGATTTATGGTAAATCTCCAAACCAATGTTACCTAAACACGCCGTTTTAATCCAACTGATCGCAAATGTACGCTGCAAAAACAAACCATAATATACTCAGAGTTAACGGTTAGAAGATGATAAGAGCCTACGTAAAAGGAAAACGCACAAAGAGGATTCGCAGATATTGGGGAGAAGGGGTAAATTCATAGAACAGATGATATGCTATATTTCCAGGCGGAAAGTACCAGTATGTCAATGGGTGCAAGTAATTGGTTTACTGCATGTGCGTAGTCTGTGGCATCACCGGCTCGGTAGGCGGACAGATTGTTGGGGAGGCACGGCTTATGAACACTGAACAATCGCTTTACAATGTTTGAACTAGCAAAGCTTGCTCTAACTCATCAATTTTATTACTTTATTTTAGTTTACATTCGATGAAGACTAACTATAATAGCTTAGTGTTTAGATTTCTCTATAAACAGGTAGATTGATTTAGATGACTGCACTGTTGGCGTATAGGTTTAAGAGCCGCTTGAAGTTGTGCCTATTGTTATGCCGAGACAACACTTTGTGTGATTCATAAATTGTAGTTGACAAAAATCATCTTCTAACGTAGGTCTTGCATATATCAAGTAATGTATTTGTTATCATATTAAAATCTATTTAGATTTTAATATGATAACAAATACATTATTATTTGTTATCATATTAAAATCACTGCCTCTGTGGTCCAGTGGATTTCGTATACGCTGCTGGTTGGGAGGTTCAATTCCCGGGTCGGGCAAAAGTGCTACTAAGTTTTCTCGAATTCTTAGAAACAGCTTGGAGTCTGGCAAAGTAACGGTAACGGCAATAGGTTCGCCGCCTATTACGTGGGACCGAACAGTTCGTAATATGGCGAAATGTGGGTATAGTATTAGGTACACCTCTGGCTACCCCATCGAGGGTATAGGCGTGAGTTTATGAAAATGATATGATGATATTAGACCAGACAAATATTTTAGTACAGCAGGAAACAAAGGCATAACTTAAACTTAATTCGGATAAAATTCGGTTGATGTGTAAATTAAACAGTAGTTATTCGTTATGAGTTTTATCTTTAAGATATTCTCAGGAGTAATATGGAGTTTTGAGATCTGTTCAGCAAGCAAACAATTATAGCCTAATTTCTATGACACACAATTTTAATAAAATGGCACGAATGAGCTGACTTAAACATGGTATGGACTTAATAAATATAATAGAATAAAAAACCTATGACCTCCGGCTTAGCCATTGGGGTTACTGACCACTAAACCAACTGTCCAATTATCTCAGTACCTACTCCTCCCCCTTTTCTCCTTTTTAGTGTCAAGTAAGTGCCGGAAAGCGACATGACAGGATCCGGCGCCACGGAATGACGGGGTGTGACGAAATTATCTACGGTACAACTTAGGCCCAGTGTAGGGTACGCCACTATAAGATATTGTCATATAGCATTCGGACATATTCAAACTCTTCTAAAGCGAATTCGACTGCCTTGAACTGTGTCTAACTTGACTAACGTATTTCGTTTGGCCAATCATATTTTACGCGAGCGCTGAGCGCTTTAAGGCGCTGATACACTTGAGCATTCACCTGTAATGAGCATTCTTGCGAATGTTACAAAGCAGAAAAACAAAAGAGTGTGTTTTAGCGAGCATTCTTACAAATATTCCGGCGAGCCTAAAAATATACAAAAATACGCAGAAACTGCGCTACAATGGCGGTTAAACCCAATATACCTATTTACTTCACTTTGACTTATGATTTTTATCTAATGTAAGAGAAAGATAAATATACAAATGATCTTCGTAGTATGTCTCTGATGAATATTGATAAAATATCGATTATAATAATAATAAATTCTTAGATTTGATTCACTCAGAATTAATTTCAATATAATGTTGATAAATGATATAATAATATAATATTGTTCACACATGAACATGCCATTTCAGCGATATAATCCTACATGAGTATTTATCGCAACACAGATTGTTCGTTCCTTCACCGGTAGGATAGGACTTAGGATTTTGTCCTATTCGAGCAAAATAACCAGTAGTTGCCCACCGTATCACGTTCTTTACGGTTTTTACGTGGTCCTCTTGTCCCTTAAATTGACGAATTACTGACTGACAGCTGGTATACAGCAGAATTGCGCACCAACCTAGCGCTTGTTTCGCTGTATATTAAGTGACTGACTAACTTAGTTGCGTCGTTCGGTAGCGGATCAGATATCGGTCTCCCTGAACAGGGTCGCCCCGGTGCTCGAGAAGTCGCACAAACCGTAACGAGGATACAGATCGCAACTAAGTTACTTTTTGTTTTCACCACACCCCTTGTTAGGTTGAACAGAATAGGATAGGGGCAGCAAGATGAACGTACAACAAATCAACGCAATTGTAAAAAGCCAGGAGAGCTACTACAAAGAAATCGGACGCATATTGATCAACATCAAAAAGGACTCAGAAGGAGGAAAACAGAAAAGTACATCGCAGAAAGAATATCGCAACTCACAGAAGTCTTTACTAGAGCATCGGAGAACCATTCATCTCACAAGAACAGAATAACTTAGTTACTTCGGGATAGTCAAAGATATCTATAATACGAACAACTTGTAGAGCCGAACAAATATCAAACATTTTCATCAATGATATCTTGCCGGAAAAACAATTTATGTAACTCGAAAATAGTAATTTCGTAGTAAAATTCAATTAAAAAAAAATTATAAAATAGTGTAATGTTGAGACTTCCTCCGTGGTCCAGTGGATAGCGCATGCGACGGCTGATTGGAGGTCTCGGCTTCGATTTCCGGGTCGGGCAAAAGTGTTACTAAGTTTTTCCGAATTCTCAATATCAGCCCGAAGTCTGGTGATGTGCCCGGTAACGGCAATAGGCTCACCCCCTATTACGTGAGACCTAAAAATTCATGGCGAATTGTGGGTCTAATATTTACACCTCTGCCTACCCCTTCAGGGATACAGGCGTGAGACTATAAATAAATTAAAAATAAATGATCGATATCGATAAATACATTGAAATGTAGAGACAGACACTTGTGTAATTTAATTAACCTGTTCTAATTAAGATCTGCATTTTATTATTTAGAAACTTCATTTGTTTATGTATCTTACTCGTATTCTAAAAAGAATTCATATGTCATACCGAAGTGGGTAAAACTGCTGTTGTAGTGCGGTCCTATATTTTTCTACATTCTAAGGATTAGAGTGTTCGCTAGAAAGATCCTGAAAATTTTCGCAGCAATGTTCGGCTCTGTTCGTTGTTCGGTTCGACAAAACAAAACAAAAAACGGCGCGTGCTCGCTGTTCTGTTACAAGTGAATGCTCAGGTGTATCAGCGCCATTTAGATATTTCTTTTCTTTCTGAAGTATGACTTGGCCCGTAATTGTCAAATACATAAGTCCAAAGCTATTTTGACATGTGTAGTCTACCTAAGATACTTTGTTCTAAACATCTCATACACAGCCCTGTATATAAACTGTCCAACTGCTGGGCACGGGCTTCTTCTCACTATGAGAAGTGTAAGGCCGTAGTACTCGCTGGCCAAGTGCGGGTTGTCGGACTTCTCCTGTCTTTCGAAAAAAATATGGAGAACTCTGAGGCATGCAGATTGCCACACGATGTTTTTCTTAAAGCGATAATTAATTAGCAATTCAATACGCACGTTACTTCGATTCGATCCGTGAATTTGAACCTGAGGCCCCCTGCATAGCAGTCGGTTGGTCTCTCCACTAGGCTATCGCTGCCGTTATACCATTTAGAAAATTACTAAAAAATTCCCCAAGTTATTTATGGCCGTATACATAACATAGCTAGCGTTGCCTGCAGCTTTATGTAGCTGAGTTTATGGTTTGTGGTTACTTGAGTTTACGATTTGCGGTTGCGGTGTACCAGATACCTTTACATCACAGGCAGATGGCATGTGATATACGGTCAAATGTACACCAAAGTAAAGTTGAGACCATTGAATTTGTATTTGAAGGTTACGACTGTCAATAATAGTTTAATGACTGCAGGGTAAAATTTAATTTCACGGGTGGCGTTGTAACCGTTTCTATGGGATAACCATTGATCTATTACTTAATGTTACCTCGATGGGGATAACACTTTGTGTGATCCACTCGAGTTAGTCCCGCAACCACGATAAATAGACGGTCAGAAACCACCACAGATAGCCATTTAAGATCGATTGACCTTACCCTACTTCATTGGGTGCCGTATGAGGCATCTTAGGAAAATACATAAAGCATAGGGAAGCTTCAGGAAGAGAATAACATCAAACCCTATTCCAATTCGTCTGGCCAGTATCAGTGGTATAGCAGTTCTAATTCCCTGTTGTTTCACAATGTTATTGTGACGTCAATAAGGAATATGTCCAGCTGAATTAGGTTGTGTAATACATAAAAGTTCTAGTGGCAGTTTTCGGTCATAATAAATGGATGTTGATCATCAAACGAGTAGTACGTTTCTTTACTGCCGACTCCATTCAATTATTCTGGTTTTGTCCTTATTGAAGTACCTATAGTTATTATTTTTAGTATTCACGAGTTTCAGACTATTTTATACATAATGGCATATCAATAATGATGTTGAGGCTCAGCCCTGACGGATCGCAGGGCCCGTAGAGATCGATCCTAGTAAACTAAAAATTTCTATAGTAAAGCCATCACTTAAAAAAAGGCGATAGCGAAAACCCGGGAAATTACAGACCAATTACACTAGTACCAATATTTTCTAAAATTTTTGAAAAGTTGATGCATGCTCGCCTTACAAGCTTCTTGAATAAACATAACATACTCGTCAAAGAGCAAAATGGCTTCCAAAAGAAAAAGTCCACTACACTCACAGCCTATTCGTTGATAAAAAATGTCACAGAATCACTGGACAAAAAGATGCGTGTTTCACCAATTTTCTTTGATATATCGAGTGCTTTCGACTTTGTTGATCATCAGATTCTACTGCGTAAATGTGAATTTTATGGCATCCTGGGTAAGGCTCATAAATGGTTAAATAGTTACTTACGAAATCGAATGCAATGCGTAGAAATAAGTCGAACTGATGCCAAAAACACAATGACTACTTATAGATCATCCATCAAAATAAATAAATTTGGGGTCCCTCAAGGTAGTGTCTTGGGTCCTCTATTATTTCTAATTTACATAAATGACATGCCAAAAATAACGAAACACAAATCCACGCTTTTTGCAGATGATATATCGGTAGTTGTAACCTCATATTCGCAAAAATATTAATGATTATGAGCAGATATTGAATAGCACTATAGTTGACATCACCAAATGGCTAGATCAAAATAATCTTACCGCTAACATAGATAAAACTAAAATTCTTGAATTCAGGAGCTACAATAGCATAACACTAAATCTAAAGGTAAATTATTGTGATCAAGTAATTGATACTATTGATGAGACACGCTTTTTGGGTTTAGTACTGGATTGTCATTGCAACTGGAAAGCTCACATACAAACCGTATGTACCCGTATAAACAGATTTATTTATGCTCTTCGTAAAATTAGGAAACTGGCTAGTGAAGAGACTGCCAAAATAGCATACCACGGGTATGTGGGCTCAGTACTGAGATATGGTATATTGTTATGGGGTAACTGTTCAGACATCAGCAAAGTATTTCTTTCACAAAAGAAATGTGTTAGAGCAATTTGCGGCGCTGCTCCCCTTGATTCCTGTAGGCCCCTTTTCAAAAGACTCAAACTGCTTAATTTAACCTCAATGTTTAATTTAATAAGTGTTTTTACTGAATAAACGAATTTATGACATGTAAAGATAAATTATAATGAATTATGATATAATTAATCTAATTTTATTTCTTGACTTTTATTAATTTTTGACATTACTTACTAATTTTATTGACATTACTTTTTAATTCTTTTGACATTACTTACTAAATTTTTATTATCAAATAATTATATCTAATTTATTATGTATTTGTTTAACATTATAAAGTTTAATATAAAGCAATTTGAATTCAATTGGTATCTTTAACAAGTGTATTTTAACAGAAATAGTTTGACTGCTCGCATTATGTAATTGTAAGTGTAATTTTTGCATGCCGATTGAGAGGTGAAACATGCTGTACTAAATGACTGAACTATAACTGTACCATCTGTATCTACCATGTTTCTAGTAAATAAATAAATATTCTATTCTATTCTATTCTGACTAAAACATACAAGATTCTAGAATATATATATATATATATTCTATAATTCCCGTCGCGTTCGCGTTAATTCCCGTCTATATATATATATATATATATATATATATATATATATATATATATATATATATATATATATATATATATATATATATATATATATATATAGAGACGGGAATTAACGCGAACATGCATTAGGTTATACATACCTTATTTTCCTTGACGTTTCGAGATGGTTACACGTCCCGTGGTCGCAAGCTGACTGGTGTTGCGATGTCACGTCTCCGAGTGCGAGGTAGAAGCTTCTATTTCTACCCCCGGGTCGTTTATTTTCAAAGTACCGGCGCAAAACACACTAACCGTATCTGTATATTGAACATTCGCCGACTGCGCATTAAAGTGGGGTGTTGTTAGCCGAATCACCGGATTCCACGCCGATGACAATTTGAAGCCCTCTTCCCAATTGAAATTTTTATGTTTTCTGATTTCGATCGCTTCACGCACAACTCTTGGGTAAAAGTGGCGTTCCGTGAAGAGGACTTGGGGACGATGAAATTCAATCCAGTGATTGGTGCCCGATTGAAGTAAATGTTCCGCAATCGCCGATTTGTTCGTTTGACGGTTCTTTACAGCTGCGATGTGCTCCTTTATACGATCAGCGATAGTCCGCTTCGTTTGCCCTATGTAAGAGCTTCCGCAGCTGCAGTTGATTTTATAGACACCTGGGGTTTGTAGCGGTAGATGCATGTTCGCGTTAATTCCCGTCTATATATATTCTAAACATGCAACGCGAGTGTTTAAAAGTTTCTAATACAAGATTCTAACTGAACACTACGACATTCAAGACTTTGAACACATCTTCACGTAACGAAAATACCCATCTAAGAGGCCATTTTTTAAAACTATGTACCCGTTTCTCAAACAATAATCCAGACAAGCATTTTTTGAGTAACCGAGTGGTCAGAGCGTGGAATAAACTTCCAGAACATGTGATCATAGCTAACAAAATAAACCAATTTAAGAAGCAACTGGACAAATACTTAGCTGCAAATGAAAACCAGTAGAAATTGCGAGACACAGGCACCATCAGTTGTCTCAACTGCCTGCCTGATTAAGTATAATAATAATGAAACCTCTCTGGGGCAGCCGTTATCTCATCATGAGACTAACATCTCGGAGGTTAGAGTAACAGCTTTCAAACATTACCTTCATCTTGTGATATAAACAAACAATGTATTGCAAGATGAATAGATAGCTTACAAACCGCAGGGCAGCTTTGTGGCGAGCTGAATGTGTATGGCGACACTGCGGTCCCGAATGCTTCAGAGAGTCGGTCATGGCCTTGTTTCCAGCTTGCTTTTATTGGCTGGTTAGAGTAGGTGCCCAAGAGCGCCCGCAGGACTCTCAACTCTGGCTTGCCTTGGTTGGCCGGCCAGAGAGAAGTTGCAAGAGCTATTTGCTCGGGGGTGGAAGTGTCATTTTCAAGGTAATTACGGGAAAACCCGCTCCGGGTCACGACTCGCGCTGGTGAAACCGGTGCCGCACCGCTCTACACCGGTGCATCAGTGCGAGTGGCTAGGGCAACACCGCGGCGTTGCCCTCTGGCTGCCTTTATGGCTGACTTCGTTTACCATGGTGGCTATTTAGAGAGGGTCCATCTAGTGAGTTGGCGAGTCACCGTCTGCTCCCTTTCGACGTACTTAGGGCAGACGCCGTTTTTCATCCATAGTTACCATATTCACTTATCCATTGAACACCCATGACAATAGCACAGAGTAATTAATTTCCATACAAGTAGCAATAGTTCTACACCTGCTGCGCCTAATCCGTGGCTGTACTTCATAGTGCAGTTATGGAGGCTTCTCAGTAGGTGTCCCACCACATGCTAGATTAAGATTCTCAAAGGGCCTCTGCGCGTTACTTTTTTAACATCATATGTTAGAAAAGTACGCGTGAAAGCAAAGAAGGTTTTTAAAGACTTTCCTATGTAAGTAAAATTCGACTTACTCAAACTTACTTTAGTATTTACTTCAGCGGGCTATAAAATACCTCAATATTCCGCGTGGCCCGTTACGCACTTGAACGGTTTTATTTTTCACATAATGAGGGTCCCTACATCCCCATTATAAGGGTTTGCAAAAAGGTCAAATCATTCGATTTTTCGTAACAATCGCATCCGTAGGGCACACCATGCCACGCTTTTATCTTTTAAAATATGTATGATGGTTTATAGTCCGCGCTCAATTAAATATACATGAAAAATTCTTTCGGATTACTCTCACAAAGGGACTCGTTATTTGTGGCCATTGAAATTTGTCAAATAAACCCATTCTCCCTATACCCAAATGCGTGTTTGGATGAGCCTTCATGCGTGGGTAAAGGTTACGCAAATTATAGCTACTACGTTCTAAATATAAAATGGTGTTTACGTAATAATATTTTACATATTCGGAATGTGTCAATAAAGTGTAAAAATGTAGCTACGTTCGCGTTAGAGTAAAAATAGAACGAAATAATAAAAATAATCATATTGGAAGTAAAGTCTTAGTGAAAGCATCCAATAAGGTAATTTCTTAACGACATTTATCACTCACTAGTCGACACCAGCGGCTTCGCGTGCACATATTTTAAAATTTCCCGTTTTGCACAATCCCGTGGGAATTTCGGGAAATCCCGTCTTAGTGCACCCCTACGGTCCCCAAGAAACATACATGCTAAATTTTAGCTTCTTGCGCCGAGTAGTTTCGGCTGTAGCTTGTCTGTCAGTCAGTCAGTAACGCAAGGATTTTATATATTCAGATGACGTGTATCGTGTTTAGTTGGGTGAGTATCTATATCGGGTAGAAAATATCTTCTCTCCAACTACCATCTTCCTTCTTCGTTCTTCAATAAAGGCTGTGAGGTTGAAGTTTGTTTAAATATTTCCATTACATTGCTTAGTATTCAGACAAAGCCGTATTTGCATTTCTGTGAGTTATGGTCATCGTTTACTACGACTTGGATTCGTGTGTGAGCGAAATTTTGCTCTTTGGTCTAAAATGTGCATCATACACATTGTGTTTCGGCGGGTAACAGGTTCTGGAAATCAGGTGGGAGTCACACCTTACCTTATAAGTGAGCCGTAGAGGAATAGTTTGAATAAAACCCAGTAACAAAACTCAATGGGATATTAAACATGATCAGGTCAGTCATAGTGAGACAACATGAACTCTTATAGCTACCACATAGTATGTACAAGTTGGGAAGCCAGCGCCGCTCACAGTGGGTCGCGGTGAGTTCCCGGTGTCGCAAAGTACCTGCAAGATCAGAATGGTCAGCAAGCTATCGGTTGCAGTATGCTGCCGCTAGAGGCCACTACAGGCGAGGAGACAGCGCGCTCGTGATGTCACACGCCGCACATGCAGCCGCGCCTCACATGCACGCTCCATACCAAGGGCGCTATACGATCGTGCACACGCGTAATCATCGACGCGTCAATTTACGGCGTGTCCTGCGTAAGTGACAAAGCGCGACAGATAATACGCGACGCGCCAAATGCTACGAAACGCAACGCGATCTACGCTACATACTACAAGATAATACACGAGGACATCATTATTCCGAATGTAACGGCCTGTTCACGAACAGCAGTGACACCGATTTAGACGTCCATGGTGCTTATTAGAGCAGAGCGCGACATGTATCTAAATCGCTTCTGCCGCCGTCCGGCGGTGCTGTTCTTGAATGGGCCAGAATGGAGACGTCACGGCTGTATATAAGAAAAGTCCAAGTGATGTCACGTCAACCGTCAACGTTGGTGATATTGTTTGCTGATGTTTTAATTGCTTTTGTCGCGTTTGCAGCTAAGCGTCGCGTTGATTTTGTTGCTAACACAGGACACCGCTATAAAGAATTTGTGAAATGCAAATAGTAAATTGACACGTCAATGATTTCGATAGATGCTCACTCGACCGTTGGAATGGAACCTTATTGTTTTATATTTCCTACCTATTCTAGGTTTTAAAGAAGCGCTGAAGCCATGCTGGATGAGGGGTCTACATTCGACGCCGCGTTCTTATTACCGAGACTAGTCTCCGCCTATATGGTCTTCTCCTTAGAAACGGTAGCTTTATCGGAAAGAGAAAAGTCTAGTTTACATTTGACATACTGTAAAATATTTATTACACTATTACGTACCAGACATAGAAAAAGAAGTATTTATGTTCAAGGTCAGTAAAGTTTGATGTGTTCGTAAGAATTTATTTCTGTGTACAATTTTGATAAGTCATAGCGATGGACGAATGTTCACAAAATTAGATAATTAAACAGTAAATTAATATGATGCATTCTGACTCTATTTTATTCTTCAGCTAACGTAGAAGCTGCATAATAATGCTACCTGGATTATAGAGATAATATCACGCTACGGCAAAGATCCACTCAAAGTATTTTATCCAGATTTGAAAATTAATACTGAACTGTAGTCGAAAGATAAATTTTATTTATATCTCACAATCAAGTCTAGAATAAATTCATCCAAACATTATTGTTCCAAGCTATTTACGACCAGTCGACCATCGCTAGTTATCAGTAAAATCTGTTAGTTTAGTACACGAAGTGGTATATATTGCCGTGTACCTGACAGTCGGTTGCGAGGCATGCCGCGCGTGGTCACGTCGGCGTCTAGCCCGCGCGGCGTGTCGCGCGCCGCTCGT
Organism: Euclidia mi; assembly: GCA_944739405.2. Classification (NCBI taxonomy): domain Eukaryota; kingdom Metazoa; phylum Arthropoda; class Insecta; order Lepidoptera; family Erebidae; genus Euclidia; species Euclidia mi. Next base: position 8,845,823 of record OX123189.2, read on the forward strand.
AGGCGCAGCGGGCGTACCGCGCGCCGGTCGGCTGCCTGCACTATACGACGTGTCATCCGCACTTGACTCCACGGCAGGCAGCGTGTCTACAACAGCAGTTAGTACAGTCGAACAACTTCCCGCTAGACCACGATAAGGGTGAGAATAGCTCAGTAAGTAATCGTCGCTTACAGTGCTACTTTACACACACATTGACACTCGTATACAAAACCAGTTTCTAGTGTGCCTCTATTCTATGAGCGAGCCAAGGGATTTTTTTTCAAACTGGTCCACAGCCGACTTGTTTGGTCGTACAAACACGTTGTGACCAATGTTACGTCACAGTAAACTTGTTAATGATGTGGCTTACCAGATAAGTGTGCGGCGGGCAACCGGTATAATTCAGCAGCACAAGCGCCGCAAGGTGAACCACTTGACTCTGAGTCGCTGTCCCGGCTGCGTCCGTATTCTGAACAATAAGCAATATAGTTAATTTATACGTCTTTGCTATGAAAAGACTGAAAGTCAGACATCTTTTTATTTCTATCAATTTATAAATTGATTCAGTACGGTCTTGATATGCATCCGATGAGTAGCCGATTCTATTTACTTGCTACTGATAATCTGAGCTTTGTAAATTGTAATAGAGATGTCCACATATTTCGGTCAAATCACTAATACAAGTCCTAAAGCAATGAAGGACGAAATGAACTTAATATTAATGTTAATCATTATGGGCAAAAATACATTAGGCGGGTCCACACAGACCGAGCAGCCTCGCGAGGAAAATGCTTCGCGAGGCTGCTCGGTCTGTGTGGACGTGGCTCGGTCGAGGAAAACGCATGTGCCGCCGCGGCCGAGCTTAGCGTGCGCCCGAGCTACCGAATTAGGCACGTCCACACAGAGCGCGCAGCCTCGCGAGGAATTGGCGCGCGAGGCTGCGCGCTCTGTGTGGACGTGCCGCGGCCGAGGCAAGCGCGTGTGCCGCCGCGGGCGAGCGACCGAGCGGCCGAGCCATCGAGTTTGGTTTTTTGTTTTGCCGTGGTCTGTACGCAGTTTCGTGCCTCGCTCGAACATAATAATCCTTACTAATAATATAAATTCGCAAGTGTGTTTGTATGTTGGACATTTTTTTTATAGACTGACGTCTGTATCCGCGTAAGGATAGGCAGAGTAATAATATTATTACATCCACATTTCACCATGAAATGTTTAGGTCCCACGTAATAGGGGACGAGCCTATTGCCGTTAACGGGCACATCAGCAGACTCCATGCTGCTTCTAAGAATTCGGGAAAACCCAGTAACACTTTTGCCCGACCCGGGAATTGAACCCGGGACCTCCGCTCAACAGTCGCATACCCTATCCACTGGTCACCGAATGACGGAGGATACATTCATCATAACATTCTCATCTTTGACGCTATTTATTGTATGAATAATAATCCTTCAGTCTGTGCTTCGGTTACAGTATCCTTGCCTACAGATATTCATTTCCTATAATTCATTCTATATTTTTTTCCATGTCTACCTATTACATCCTTTAGGTATAACAATAATCGACGACCGGTTGGCAAAGCGGGAGTGTAAGCGACTACAACGCCGAAGGTCGCAGGTTCGATTCCTGCTCATGTCAAACATTTGTGTGCATGAACATGAATGTTTCTCTTGGTCTGGGTGTTTCTATGTATATATTTACAAAAAAAGTAAGTATAAGTAAATATGTATATTATGGCCCATTATTACCATTGTCTAGTACCCAAAGTAGGTACAGCAATTGGCGTCAGTCATGCAGCCGGCTAGTAAAAACACATGCCACAACCCTATTGCAGTATGACCATTTCCAAGTACTATATTTATAAACAAAATTTAAAAATAAGAGAGAGGAGAGACCAACAATCTCACATTGATACGTAGACCGATAGATGGCAAATGTACTATTTCACTCTAATTCACAAGTCGACAATTTGATACATGCGCAATACATAATAGTTTTCAACTATAGTCCGTTCACAGTTATTTTACCTCTAGCTGTTAGATTGGCCAACCTGGGCGTTGTGTTGCTATATTTGGTATATAATACTCCCATTTTAAATATACATTATTGCTAAAATGTACTTATTTTTTTATTGCCTAAGCGATCGTATTAAATATTTGGAAGTAATGTTTGTAACAAAACCTCTTGATATTGGCATGGCTATATGCATGTACATTTATTTTCTTACGAAATAACTAATTGCCTATGAAGATAAGTAGTTATAATAAAAATGTTGTCTATTTAATATATAAAGGTAAACGCATCATAATTACGCCAACGTGAGGTTCTAATTATCAAATACAAAAACTGTAAATTTAATTTTCATATTTATTTTGAATAAGAATGATGTGGGTGTCATATTACACAGGCGTGAGTCTATAAGAATGATCCATGTGGACTGCCAATGTTATGTTGATTCGTAACTGCTGTGATATTCAGTATCAGACTCAGAATTTAATTCTATTAAGAACCTGTCCATTTCAGCATCCGTAGACCCATCTGTTTCACGAAGCTTGTCTTCAATGTTGCGCTCATGTTTGCATTGTTTTTGTCAGTCTTCTGCAGTGATAGATTGAAAAGCTTCTTCAGCTAAATTCACAATGTTGGTTGCCTCTTGTCCTAAATTTTTGCTTGTGACTCGCCTTTTAATGAGACTCCACATAAGTTCTATTGCGTTTAGCTCGCAGTGGTATGGCGGTAATCTAACCACTTTGCGGCCATGAGCTTCAAGCATTTGAATTTTTGAAGCATTTCCACTAATATTGGGTAAAATGTTATGCACGGGTAACACTATTTTACTTTCCTGTCATCACAGAGTACAATTCCAACATAAAGAAAATAAACACCTACATCTGTCAGAGGGAAAATAACTGTGAACGGACTGTATATTTTCATGTTCTGAATTCAAACTTTATGACAACTACAATTTTGTTTTTTCCTACGGTGCCGAGGCTGCCGCGCTCTAGGCCGCGTTCACATTTGTCTGATGTAATCTGTCGTGACGTCGTCTGTCGTGTCGCGACAGACAATGTCCCGGTCTGCGACAGAGAGGGGGGAGGGGTGTGGGGACGGTACAGCGCAAATTAAGAGATTGGACTCAGATTAATTGTAAAAAACATTTATTTAATTATAACAGAATATTTAAAATATAAAATAGTAATCGCTAATGTTAGATCTACAAAGGTATTTCTAATAAATTAATGCTAAGATGACAATAGGATTATCTAGATAATTTGGTGAGGAGAGATGTGCTGACGAAGCTAACATTGTTGGGTTCCATACAGTTAACTCGCGCGACACAACTCGTCAGACTAATGTGGACGCGCCACTGACTGTCGTAAAGCGTCAGACGCGCGTTTGCAATAATTGTGCGCAATGGATGACGAACTAATTGACTTCCTTTTTATAAAATAATACAAAAGTTTAATTGTTATGTATTATTAAAAACCTGGCGTTGAAAAAGAGTGACCGTGAGTTTTATTGCCCGTTCTTTCTCATGGTTCTACCTATTGCATTGCGAACGTGGCAGTAAATGTAAATGTAGAAGCATACAGTAATAATGTTTAAATTTGACGTTCATAAGTGTCACTTTGTGATCTAAATGAATAAAGGATTTTGAGTTTGAGTTTAATATTATTCGTATACAGTACCTATAGATGAGCTAATTGAATACGAAATAATATAATCCTATGTAAATAATTTATGGATATAATTGGGTATCTACTTAATCTGAATCGGATAATTCATCAAAAACATTGCGAAAGTGTGAACTCCACGAGAGTCCAGACAGAACTGATTTAAAATTGTGTCAGATCGCGACAGACGGCGACAGACAATTGTGAACGATAAGTAATTACGACAGAGACCGTCACTAGAGATCACGTCAGATAAATGTGAACGCAGCTTTATTCTATGGCCTCGCTCGTTCGGGGACTGTTTCCTCGCGCGGCAAATGCCTCGCGAGGCTGCTCGCTCTGTGTGGACCCACCTATTTAAAAAAGAAAGTTATTATTAGGCACATAAAGCTTGATTTAGAAATAAGAATATATTATAGTAGTCTACAGACACAGCATAGGCAGCCGACGTTAGTATTGGGATCATGAAGTGAAGGGCTCGAACGTAGACCCCGGACGTAGGCCACCTCTCTCACGTAAAATATCCATTCTAAAGTGCCGTGAAACGCAAAAAAGAAAAGGTCAAGAATACTTTTACCTTGAAGGTCAAAAACCCAGCAAAGGATTTTTTGTGAAATCAACCAACCATTACATACTGAAGGCAAGGAGTGCATTCTAATTTAACAAACGAATATAAACTGCACGCTGAATGTTACCAACCCCGCGTATAATTCACCCAGCTGCACGTACAATACGTGTACATTGTACTCCAATAAAACAGTACATAATATAGTAGTATTATGTACTGTCCTTGATTGTAAGTTCTTCCCTAGTATTCTTTCTGACAGCGTTTGTAGTTGCGTCGGGATATAAACAAATAGACAAAGCAAACAAACAGGTATTGATCCCAGATAATTGGATAACCCTTTCATCCCGTAGTAAAGGCAGTCTACAAAAGATGTAACATTCAATAAAATTGTTTTATTTAGATCCAAAGTAAAGAGTCTACCCTAGGCCCATGAGCAATCAAAATGAAGATGGCTATGATTTGCGTTTATGAGATGAAATGACCTCTAAATATTTAAAAGTAGTGAGCGTTGCTTTCAACTAAAACTTTCTGGGGAATTAGTAATCGTCCCTTTTCTTCAAGTTCCTCTGTAGAATCTTTCATTATTTGTTGAGAAACTAAACCTACAAAAGCTAATGCCATACTATACCGACGACTATCCAAAAATCTCGAATCTCAAAACTTTGGTCGACGATCTATCATGGTCGACAGAGCAAATGACTCTGTCTGAATGTTAGTTAAAATGATTTGTGTGTGTATCCACTCCGACAAAGAAACAATTAGTGTTACCAGAGCAAGTCCGTAACATGCGGACCGTGGCCACTACTCACGGCGCTTCCTCTATCAAAGGGGGGTAGGGGACAAAAAGAGTACACAGCGTAAATTGCAAACTCGTTCAATGGAAGTAGAGATAATACCGATGAATTAACTATTATTATTTCATGTACTTTTTTATATCCTTTTATTTGACTTATTTCACTCCAAAATTACCTGGTGAAGTAGAGCGTTGTTAATATAAACCAGTTTTATTATAAGTTTTTCTTATATAATTATTTTATTTTTATTATAAGAGGTGTAATTTTTAAACCTTTTTTCTATTTGAGAGCTACGCAATTAGGGAGAACTTCACTTACAAGCAATTCCAATAATTTCCTATTAAAGAGCCATGCAAATATAAAGAACTTCACATAAAACTTTGTTTGTTTTCCTTTATTATTTAAGGTTTGCTTTCAATTTGATGTGCCGATAAGTTACTATTCTTGTGACCCCTCCAGAAAGTTTAATGATGATGATTGATGAGAACAAAGAATTAAATATTATTTATCATATAGCACAATCCAACGGGTATAGTAAACGCCTAATTGACAAGATGATTCGAGTAAAACAAATTAGAATGGCCAAGTCACTTTTGTATCCCTCCATAAAGGAACCTATAAATAATACTGCTGTACTTACCTATTTTGGAAGTATAACTGACCGTATGGTGCGTATACTGAGGAGGAACGGTATCAGATCAGCCTATAAACCTTACTAAACGTTAAAATTTCTTTGCAATGGTAAAGATAAAGTATGGAAGAACAAAAAGCCCGGTATTTACTGCTTAACATGCGACCAATGTCAAAATAAGTACATAGGACAGACGGGTCGAAGTTTTGAGCTGAGATACAAAGAACATTTAGCGGCGTTTAGAAACAACCAGCCAGAAAAGTCTCATTTTGCCGAACATTTACTTCAAACGGGCCATAGTCTAAATAGCGGACATTCATTTGACGTCATACACACTTGTCAAAAGGGTATCAGAATGTGCGTATTGGAACAATTAGAAATTTTAAAGCGGGACAAGAATACATAACTGAACGATCAAACCAACTTTAACGGGTCCCCATTGCTGAATATATTCGCATACCGTCATAATGACGCACATCAGTCAAGCGGCGGAGGGAATTAGAAAGTACAATCTTAATATATAAAATCCTTGCGTTACTGACTGACTGACAGACACGCTACAGCCGAAACTATTGGGCGCAGGAAGCTGAAATTTGGCATGTATGTTCCTTGGGGACCGTAGGGGTGCACTAAGAAGGGATTATCCGAAATTCCCACGGGATCCGCCAAAACGGGTATATTTAAAAAAATTGCAGGCGTAGCTGCTGGCGTCCTCTAGTCGTTTATAAGACACGCTCACGGTAGGAAAGAGCTCAGTCGTTGCCCATCGCTCCTGAGGATGCCTCGTGCAGAGGCGAAACATGTGTCGAAGAATAGTCGGCGCATACAGCGGGATACTGCAAGTCAGGTATCTTCCTGGAACCCATACTTTTTTTTTTTTTTTTTTTTTTTAATATTAATTGCTGCCACACCCAGACCCAAGTATATACATATTAAAATAAAAGAAGGTAAGAACATTAACAAAAATAAAATAAAATATACATATATATCTATACAATACATGGTAAGACCAGGTCGTGGCAGTAATAGGACCCCGTTCAGCATAATACCAGACTTGCTGGCACTGATATTCTACGGGGCCCTACTAGTGAATCACGAAGGTACAAAACAGTGGGTACAAAACACAAGCTAAACATCAATAATTATATTAAACATGTTTACCAGTTACCTACCTAGTGATAACTGATAGCAAAACAAACAACAACAATACACATAGCACGGGTGCGGGCGGCGCTGGCGGAATGGGCGGAGTCTTCATCGCGTCAACCGACAACAAGAAAGAGACATCAGACAACCGAACAGAACGCTCACCGCACGCACAGCGCGCACACGCACTGCGCTGTAAACTCACGACATAGTAGTGCAATATTAAGTACATTACGTTACTGATAGTGCGACAGTTACGTATTTGTAACAGCATTACTGATAAATAACGTGGTACACTATCGTCTTGAAGCTAATGTCACCTCAGTCGTCTTATCTCGTTGACTAGCACTTTCGACCGGTGCGCGGCGTAGTAATCAAGTATGACAAGTTTAGTTAGTACCTATAACAAATATACAAGGGAACAGACGACTCGACACAGAGCATGATGGCCGCACTCCATTGGTAAGTGTTTATAAAAGTTTACAGTAACTACAAAATTATACCAAATAACATTAGAATAGAGAGAAAATAATTATAAATAAATATCGTACACATACCATTCCTATATCCCTTATCCTTTTAGATAGTTCGGTATTGTCAACCTTTTTCTATTGCAATAGTTTGGGTGGTCAATCCGAGGGTGCGTGTTGGGTTCCTCTTTCCTTCCATTAGGTTTAATGATTGTATTATGTGTCACGAGTGGGTCCACATTCAGAAGTGTGGGGGGCGGGGGCGTTAATTCAATTACGTGGGATCGGATTAACGATCTTTTGAGTTGGCTCCTATACACATAACCGGAGCGATCCCAGTACGTGGCAGGACCGTGGTACGTAGGAGGATCCCATCTTCTTACAAAGATCACATCAAATAAATTTCGAATAATATCGTTCTTTTTCGTAACAATCATGAATCGCCCATCACTTGGGAGGATTCTATTCTCGCCGGAACTTGAAGCATTCTCAATTGAAGGAAGTGAAGGAAATTGCACGATGATTGCGTCGTGACATCTTATTGCCTAGATAGATATGTATTATGGTATATCACAATATGATTTTACAATACATAGTAGAACGTACATACGTGTAAATTTTTTACTGTGAGGTGCTGTATTATTTTTATATTTATATAGTCTACTCAGGACAACGATCGTTAGGCCATGTCGGAGGCCTTAAGATGGTCTAAAAATTCCGAAACCAGAGTTGGCCACACACTCACACGAAAGGAAAGAAGAAGAAGATTTAATAGTATTTTTGTTAAGAGTACCAAACCAGGTTCGATTCTGCGCTGTAGGATGTAGGATGTCATCTAGGACTAAAACAAACCTGCAAACTCAAACCCTGTGTTAATACACACGACGTCATAAATGAAAACCAGATTAAATACCTTGAAGAGTTAGCGAGGTGCGGCTACATCAAGTGGCTCGGCGCGTCCGCACGTCCGCAGGTGTAACGCGCACCCCGCACCCCCGCCGCCGCTACGCGACTCCCGACACGACTCCGCACCGCCAAACATGCTGAATGTGGCGTACGGCCTTATGTCGTGGAGATCACCCGACACTATAGATAGTATAAATATGTTGAAGATTACTCACCGTTGTTATGTCCTAGCAGGTTAGGCCGAGGCGGCGGCGCGGCTAGATCAAGCAGCTCGGCGCGTCCGAACGTCCGCAGGTGTAACGCGCACCCCGCACCCCCACCACCCCGCGACTCCCGACACGACTCCGCACCGCCAGACATGCTGAATGTGGCGTGTGGGCTTATCTCGTGGAGATCACCCGTCACTATAGAGAGTATATATTATAGAACTTTTGTGAATAATATGACACTCTTTTTTATTACCGTTATTGGTGTTATGCTTTTAATAGATCGACGAGAGCCAGATTTGGGGGCTCAGATAAAGTTTAGCCGTCTCATTAAGACGTTATCATCAAAAAACTTGGTGCTAGCCAATTAGTGAAACGAAAGTTGTTCGAAAGGCAATGTGCGGTGGACAGTTAAGCTTAGACTAAGTCTGTCCATATTCCTAGGCTGTGAATGTTAGGTAATCAGAAAAACATAAGCGTCACTGGGACTAGTAATGATCCCAGAAGGTAAGCTATTTGCATTTTTTTTATTTCGTTGCATAGCTGAGTGAACGTCCATGGAAATGGTGATAATAGTCTTGATAAAGAGGGACAAATTTACTGTACTTTCTAGATGATAGTCCTAGTGGGTATTATGCTCTAAGAGATAGGTACACATAATTATAATATGTCATTGTCAGCGGATTGTCGTCGATCACTATGTGGAGGATATGTTGTCGATTATGTCAAGGTCTTGCCGCTTCGAAATGTTGTACTTTTAAGAAGAAATTGGAAGTCATTCGTATAAGGGACAAGTAAAAGACTTACCATCAGGCGGCGTAAGAGTCTTCCCATTTCTTTTGCTAGGTTCCGTGGTGTAGAGTTGTGGGTGTGGTTGACACACCTGCTGCAGCGAACATTCACGTCGCAGACACGAGGCTGCGTGTCGTCGTCGCACCAACACTACAGCTGATGTACCCAAGAAATATTTAAAATATGCTAAGAACTAGGTGCCTTGATTTGACAAAATTTTAAGAATAGTGTCACAGGAATTCAATGAGGTTTTAGAGGCGTTGAATATACTTTGCAATCCGATTTCACTAAATGAAGTTACGCTAGTTATGAGATGCCGTATACACTGCATAGTTCCTTTTAATTCGTAGGTCAATTTAGTATGATTTTATACCATTATGAATCCTTTCCGTCCAAACTGTAACAACCTGTTTTTAACATAAATGCATGCTGTGTTCTCCTGTACATGAGGAAACACAAGGTAACAAGATTGTGAAACATCTCATCTATCATGTAATGTGTATTCTTTACTGGAAAACCAATAAATCTAATATATAAAATTCTCGTGTCACAATTTTCGTTCCCATACTCCTCCGAAACGACTTGACCGATTTTGATGAAATTTTTTGTGCTTATCCGGTATCTATGAGAATCGGCCAACATCTATTTTTCAAAAAAAAATAAAAATTTTGCAAAACAACGTTTGCCGGGTCAGCTAGTAAATAAATAAATACCTGCATTCGTTGAATTTCAGTTCTTGGGACTGACTATTTCATACTATTTAAATATATTGGTTGGAATACAGTTAAGTGAGTGTTACCTGCAAGTATAGCGAGTAGTAGAGCTAGGCCGCCACCCACTAGCGCTGGCGCCAGTCCGGCTCGCCATAATGCCCCAGTTATACTAGTTCCTGTCGTGCCGCTGCCTTCGGAAGCAACACTGTCGCACCCTCAGTAATATAAGGGATCAAGTCAAAATTTTTGTAAACTCTGATTTTGAATGCTAAGGGTACAAAATGAAATCCGCTACCGGTTAGCGCTGACAGAAAGAGAAAAAGGACAATAGTGACTCGGTAAATATACTTGTGTCCCTCTCACACTCTCTCCGCCCGTTCCCCGCTCTTACTGCTATAAGGTCGCAAACCGTAACGTTTCCGTACTTGTCGGAGGCGGACTGTTCAAACGTTGTGCGATTCGTGTTTGTGCCCTTCTATGACGAAAATCCTTGTGAGTTTTGATTTTATAATTTTGTATTATAAAGAAAAAATTGTAGTTGTGCCGATATATTACGCAAAATGTAATAAATAATTGGGCCTTATTCATAATAGATCGGTATATTGCAAAAAAGTAGAAATGTTTTATGGAATCATATCTTATTGGTTCGTTATAGTACGTAAATTGTTTTGTGTTTGTTGACACAATTTGTTTTCGGCCCTTATTTACATGAAAAATTCAATATATTTTTTAATTCGACACTTTTCTTTGCACTTGAACTTTAACTTTACCTTGTATGACATAAAGTTGTATTTCTTTTTTCAAAACTGAATATATATTTTTTGACATTCTAAATTGTTTATTTGGTGCTTGGGGTGTTTGCATGAATTTTACTTTATTTCTTTCAGCCCAACATCCGATTAGAACGTGTGAGAAAGATTCTAGTATTTGTGCCACCACAAGAAGATTCTTCCGCCGATTCTAGTACATCCGAAGACGAGGAAGAAAAAGGAACAGAAGATACAGAACATAGTTCCGCACCCCGCTCTTTAAAATCTTCATTTGAGCGACTAAATATCTTAGATGATGAACTTTTGCCAGACGAATTGCCACCATCCACTCCAGCTATATGCGAAGTCCTCGTTATTCACAATCCACCGCAGCATTTGCTTGCGTTATCAATATAGTACTGCAGCTTCTAATATCCCCAAGAAAACCCGTTCCAAAAGCAGATTAAAAACTAAACCAACACTACAAACAAAAAAAGAAACAATTTGTGAGAAAACCACTGAATTTCAGATGGGAAATCGTCAAATTTAAATATAAAGCAGTACTGGATGACCAATAACCAATAACTTTTACGCAATTCGGATCTGAATCGAAGTCTCCGTCAGATTACTTCTATGATTCCTTCAGTGAAGATATTATTGATTTAGGTAATTATACTAAACACGAATTTATATTCTGTACAACGAAATCTAAAATCCACCAATGTTGCTCGGGAAGAATTATTGGATTTTGTTGCAATTAATATTTTGATGGGTGTCGTTAAGATGCCGTGCTATCGGGATTACTGGAATAAGAATCTACGCTATAACCTAATCGTAGATGTTAAGAGTTTAAAGCGATATGATCAAATTAGTCAGTATTTGTACTCCGTTGATAATTCTCAACAGAATGGAGATCGTTATTTTAAAGTACGATCGATTTTAGATGGTGTACGTAGAAACTGCCTCAGTACAGAAGAACAACATCGCTACAATATCGACGAAATGATGGTGCCCTATAAAGGTTCAACAGCTGGAAACAGGCGTCAATATTTGGCAAAGAATCCAAAGAAATGGAGCTTTTGAAATGCTTGTTAGGGCTTTTATTTCTGCCTGCGTGTATGATTTTATTCCCTACGCTGGCAAAGACACGATTAGATATCATTTTTTTATAAAATATGAAAAATCTTAAGGTGTTGGTGCAAAAGTGGTAATAGCTCTTTGCCAGAGTACCTATACAAAATAAGCCGGCGGTTGTGCACTTCGACAACTTTTTCTCATCACTTGAGCTGATCCACATGTTACGTCAAGAATATGATATATTTTCCTTGGGCACAATTAGATCAAATCGTTTAAGAGAATGACAAATTAAACTACCAGATGATAAAGTATTGTAAAGAAGGGTAGAGGTTCAAGCAAACAAATACCTAGTTGATAATGAGAACAAACCGTGTGTCGTAAAATGGCATAATAACAAAAGTGTGATTTTGGCCAGTTTCTATGTGGATTCGTACCCTTTGAAGCCAAGGTTGACGTTTCATGTCCACAGATAGTCAAACATTATAACTACGATATGGGAGGGTAGATTTGTGTGATATGCTTATCTCCCTTTATCGCACCATTTATAAAACAAAAAAATGGTACATGACATTGTTTTCCCAGCTCTTAAACATTTGCGTAAACAATGCATGGATTATGTACAGAAAAGCTTGTGTTCAGTACAATAAAGTCCCTTACATATAAAAAAATATTCACATATTAAAAATCATGATTTACTATGAATTTCTATCGAAACGATAAAAATCTGACGCTATCCGACATAATATAGTAGGCATTATATATATATATATTATCACTATTTGTTATCACTATTTGTTTTAATAATTTGTCACTAATTTCATTTTTTTTTTATTACTTTTACAATAAATAGAATATAAATAAACAGTTTGTTTCTTTTTATTTTTCATTGACTGTGTATTTCGCAATGTTAATAATACATAACATTGTTTTTTCCACTTAACCACCGTCCGCTTTGCAATGTTAAGTATTTTTAACATGCCGTTTCTAAGAATCTATTGATATTAGATATTTTTTTCATTTTTATTAGCTAATAATAACAATTTGTATATAGAATCACCGAAAAAAATATCAATTTCAAACGTACCTTTTGTTGCGAACTAAGGGGTTCAAGTGATTTGACACTTTAGTTCGCAACAAAAGACATTATGTTTAATTGTTTATTAGAATTCATAATTTTAAGATTATTGTTACATTCTGCACTGATTTTATTAAACTATTACTTTAATTTTACCTGATATTTTATTTATAAAACAGAAACAAAAGATTTAGATTACGGTTTGGTTTGGTAATATACAGTACTAACTATAATTTAGAACTAAACTATAATAGGGACTTTAATAATATATGGGATCAAAATGATATAGCTCCATATTTCTGTTATGATTTTTGTACTATATGGGCCTAAGTTAAAAGGGTTTTTTTCTATTACTTGTAATTTATAGAATATATTTCCATTATTTTTTTTTAATTGCTATATATATTGCATTTATAGAAGAACAAATCTACCTAATTTCACATTTATAACTTAAATAATAAGGAAGTTATTCCAAAAAATAGCTGTAATGATAGAATCCAGAATCTTGAAACGCGATTTCCCAAAAATCTACTTTTTTGGATTGTGCCGTTATATTACTAAAGGTGCGATGTGCCTCCGCAGGTACCTCCACCGCTTCACCAAGACGCTCTAGATAAAAAAATATGCTCCATGTATCGACTGACATGCCACGAGCTCAGATGAAAACAGGTCAACATCAGGCGAGATTGTCGGCCACAAATTATTCTGCGATCTTTGTAGTATATAGGTATTGATTCAACAAACTGAGAAAGTAAAATCTCAAAAATCAATCAGGAAACGAATGATTATCGTAGTTGATTGAATCAGGCGTTACTTTGCGGAACTCCATTGTAACCTAATGGAAGAAAAGAGGAAAACACCACCCACCCTCGGATTGGTCAATCCGAGGGTGCGTGGTGGGTTCCTCTTTCCTTCCATTAGGTCGAATGATTATTATTTATTGGTATCCAAGTTGTGCTGGAAATCTATTTCATTGCACATCACACAATAATCAGGACATTATATGAGAGGTGAAATGGCTCTCGATAATTTTTTTCGTAGCTATTATCGAACGTCATATTGCAGTATCATTGCAGTATCGTTGGCAAAATCATGTCCATATTTAGAATACCATTTATAAAATTATTCAGCTTTGGATAGAGAAGTCTGATTAGCACTGAAAAGACTGGGACGAAGTAGATAGGCAATTTTAAGTTTGGTTTTGAAGAAATGGGTTTGCTTATTTGACAAATCTGACTTGCCACAAGACGTATATTTCCTTATTAATAAAATTGCATTACCTCAGCAGCTTCCCCATTAGTGTCAAGTTCGAGCCAGTTGCCTCCAGCCGCAGCGCGTACTGCCACACTCCACGTGATGACAGAAAACCGGCCGCCCCACGACAGCAGGTTTAGCCTCAGAGTCGTGCTGTTGGCCCACACCAGCGCCTTGCCCGGCGGTGCGCGAGCCTCTACGCACAATATACCATCTTTTACACAAGTTATAAAGTAGTAAATAGTTATGTTATACTACAGGCAGCGATAGTCTAGTGGAGATACCGACAGACTACCATGCAGAGGGTATCCGGTTCGAATCCACGGCGCGCACCAATACGACGACTTTTCGGAGTTATGTGCGTATTAATTGTTAATTATCGCTTGTTCCGTGTCTCGGAGAGCACGCTAAGCCGTCGGTCCCGGTTGTCATGAAGATCTTTGACAGTCTTTATAAGGTGTCAGTACCTCTAAATAACCAAAGAAAAGCTAATATTCAGCCAAATCCGGTTAAACTAGTAAGCGGACTCCAGGTTGAAACTGGGATAACGCTAGGAAGATGATGAGTTATATTGTACTATGCAGACTTGATAATTTTGAAAGGATTTATTTCAAGGGCTTTTCCAAAAGAATCACTTATTGACAAGTGAATGGCAGATATTGAGTACTGCTTGTAAGCTATATTTCTTTTTTATATAACTGTTCTGGATGAAAGCGACAAGTATACTGACTGTCTCCACGCGTACGGGCGAACCCGTGAACCCCACGCGGCGTATACCACGCGGCTAAACGATGATATTCTTGCTGATACTGGTGAAATAACAAACTCTCGGTTGTTACTATGCTGTGTGTTATCTAAACAAATAGTTGTCTTATAATTATGTTAGGCCATGATAATGAGGGTTTGTGGACGCGCGCGGCACCTTATGGCGCTGATACACCTGAGCATTCACTTGTAACAGAACAGCGAGCATTCGCCGTTTTCTGTTTTGTCGAACAAAACATTTTCATGATCATTCTAGCGAACACTCTATATTCAAAAAGTCCGTAGGATATAGAAAAATATAGAAATCGCACTACAACAGCAGTTTTACCCAATATGTTTTCTTCTGTTTCACTTATGACTTATTTCTAGAGTAAGGTTAGGTAAGATACATAATTAAATGACGTTTCTAAATACTAAATTGCAGATTTTAATTTGAACAGGTTTAATAAATCACACAAGTGTCTCTTCCTACGTTCAAATTTATGTATCGTTATTGAAAGTTTATTAACATACTATTGAAATTAATTCTGAGTAAACCAAATCTAAGGGTCTATTGTAAACATTATCGATATTTATTCTGAGTAAGCCCATCACTAGTCAAGTTAAAATTAGTGACAAACTACAAAGATTCTTCCCTAGATTAAAATCATATGTCAAAGTGAAGTAAATATAGTGGGTTTGACCGCCATTGTAGCGCTTATTTTATGTATTGTCTATATTCTAAGGCTCGCCCGAATGTTCGTGAGAATGCTCGCTAAATCACACAAATTTGATTTGTTACATTCGAAAGAATGCTCATTACATGTGAATGCTCAAGTGTATCAGCGCCTTTAAAAAACACACCGCGGGACGCGTAACTATAGGCTAAAGTGTTTAGACGTTTTTTTACTTACAGGTAGCAAAATGTATCGGAGCGTAATGTAAGTCGTATCCCCGTAATGCGTGGGCATGCTGTGCAGAAAGTGGTGCCCATCGCACGCGCAGCGCTCGTGCTGACACAGGTTCACACGAGACTGAACGGGGCGTCTTCAGGCACCCCGTCCGCAGTGGTCGCGTAAACCGCGGGCGAGTGAGGACCGGTGCCAGCCCGGTTGTACGCACGGACTGTCAGCGCGTAACTTGCGAATGACCGTAACCCTGCGACTGTCAGCTCAGCGCTTGACCAGCCCGCTGCTGTGGCGCTACCAGCACGCCTTGTACTCGATGCCTCTTCGCCATCGTCTTCGTCAAATCGACTCAGTTTTCGCCACGATGCCGCATACCCCAGTAGCTCACCATTCCAACTGTCTTGTGGCGGTGCCTGAATACCGATTTAATTTATAAAATACCATGTGCCATTACAAATGTAGAAATCTTGATTTGTATTTGCCTATCGTACTGACCGACCATGACACATGTAATTCGCCAGGATTGGCCGCTCTAACCCGCACATTCTGCGGAGACGCTGTTGGCGCTGGAAATAAAACAATATACTTTATAATTTGCTTACACGTCCTAATATAGCTAATGGAAGTAGGTGATCCATGAATAAGGATTTACCTTCCTCTAGAGTAGTAAACAGTAGGGGTTCTGAGTGCGGCGATTGCCCTACGTGGTTTGAAGCAGTTATTCGCAAAGAATAAGCTGCTGCAGGTCGCTGGCCTTCCAGTCGAGCCGTGAAGGTGCGCAATCCATCAGCGTCTGTTCTATACGAACACAGATTTTTTATCAATTAGACACTTTACATAGGTGGGCACATAAACGTGTCATTGGCAAAGAACTTTAAAGCCTTTAGTACTAAAGTAGTTACTCACCTGTCATCACCAGTGGTGTCTACGGTGAGGTTCACGGTATTCTGTCGTGTCTCCGCTCCAGGTAGCGCGTGCAAGGCCATGTATAAAGCGGTGTACGTATGTGTGTGTGCCGGTGACGTAGGAGGTGCAGCCCATGCAAGGCGCACCCACCGGGAGCCTACACCGCCAAGGAGCAAGCGCCGTGGTGCTTCGGGTGGCTCTGCACAATAGGATGCATTTTTGGTATTGGCACATCGAAATGAGTGTTTAACAAATAATTAACAGACACAATTTGGTTTAAGCTTCATTTTGAATAAAATACTGGTATCTCAGTTGAGATGCTGCTAACGCTGGTAACTATCATTTATTTACTTTTTATTGTCCGCATGTTTATAAGGAATCCAAAGACCTGAATCCAGAGACCAATGATATGGCTTAGCATAGGTCTCTGGATTCACTCATATATTTTTGCGATTGTGTATGATTAGGTCAGTGAATAGATTAAATTATTTATTTTATGATAGTTGGTAACACTCACCGTCAACGTGCAAATACATGAGCTGTTCACTGCGACCATACTGGTTATGCGCATGACATCGATATTCGCCGATATCAGCACGCTCGGCCGCGCGTAACTGCAGCGTCGAGCGTAGTCCGCCACTTGTGCGTACTTCTGTTACTGCCCACCTAGATATACACTCATATTTATTTAGCAAATTAATGCAATTTTCCAAACTAAAATGCTGCAACCAGATTCAATCTGCCTGAGAGAGGTTATGACTGTACATAAAAGAACAAGAACATAGTCTCAGGTAAGCGTAAGGTTTTAGGAATTTTAGGTACCTACTCGTCGAGGGAGCACAGTTCAATGTTTACAAGTAATCTAAGACTTTGCTCTTAGTCTGGGCAAAGTTATGGGCATGCGCGGCGTTATTTTAAAACAATGAACCAATTATTGTTTAGTCTTGGATTAACTGCTCGGCGTAAGTACAGTAAAACCTGCTTCATTTTTGTGAAGCAT
Organism: Euclidia mi; assembly: GCA_944739405.2. NCBI lineage: Eukaryota > Metazoa > Arthropoda > Insecta > Lepidoptera > Erebidae > Euclidia > Euclidia mi. The sequence continues at coordinate 8,863,412 of OX123189.2, forward strand.
ATCTACCTAAAACTTATTGGAGCAAATGTCAGATTTAAAAACAAATATTCACGGCATTATTACAAAAAACTGAATAAACCTTAGCTTTAACAAGTACTATCTTTAGGTAAAGGCCAAGTCTAATAGATGAGCAATGGTGTAAACTTGTACTTTTCATATTTCAGCCCCGGCTTTTATGATGCCGCGTTATAAACTAAGCTCAAAATATTCACCACAGTTAAAAACAATTCTTATTCGTTCATCACGACATCATTCACTCTTTACGTGCCGTATTTTTATAAAACATTATGTTTACTTTAATTGATTAGTAATGATATAAAACGTACAAAAGCACTAGATATTTGTTTATTTACAATAAATATTAAGAATCACTATTCTCTTGGTGCCAATTTCTTTTTTGAGGGTTCATCATCAGCACTATATACATATTGTCTCGCTGCTCGGAACGCGCCTCTTCTCACTATGAGAAGGGTAAGGCCATAGTCCACCACGCTGGCCAAGTGCGGGTTGGTAGACTTCACATGTCATTCGAAAACATTATGGAGAACTCTCAGACATGCAAATTTCCTCACGACGTTTTCCTTCACCGATAAGCAAGCGATAATTAACAACTTAATACGCACTTAACTTCGAAAAGTCATTGGTGCGTGCCGTGAATTAGAACCCGAGACCCTCTGCGAGGCGGTCTGTCAGTCTCTGTAGTCAACTATCGCTGCTCTTTTTTAGGGTTATATTTTGTAATTTCACCTGAATAACAGCTAAGAACGCGGAACGAAACGGATCTTACTTTTGCGCTTTAAAGCTAAAGTACTAACGCTACATCAAACTTTAGTTTGCAAAGACGTGAAACTTCTATTTGAATTATCTATTAAAATATTTTTTGAAGTACTGCAACGATGGAAGAACAAAAACAAAAAAGGCAGGTTCAGACATGTCGACAATTTTCATTGCAAAAGTTGTTGTAAGTAAATCTGTACTTCTGCCTAAATTGCCTAAATAGCTTCTAATCTTCAATATCTTCGATACTGACTGAGTCAATCGTATCTGTGTCGATTTTAGCAAGCTTTTGCACCAAAAACAGTTACAATATAAACAGAGTATTTGACATTAGTGAAAGTAGCAATATCGGTTTATCGTATTAAACTAGGTGTCGCGATGGTTTAGGTTTATATCGCAAAGTGACCCATAGTTTTGCGATAAACCTCATTTTGTAATAACACTGTGGTCTAAATCTAAACTATGGTTTTTGCTGCTTTAAGCTTGGTATTAGCCTTTAACCGTCTTTTGTAATAAAGCTGCTTGGGTCTAAAAGATGGTTGGCTGATAGTTTAGGGGTAAGACCTAGTGTTTGTGTTAATTAATGACAACACTAGATTAACGGGTGAAGGCACTCGAATGAAGGAGCATTACAAAAAATAATCTCTAAAGCCAAATTAGTTTAGTTTAGTAGGCTGATAACTCGAGAAAGCTAACCGAGTTAAAGTGGATGAGAAAGGCGACGAAAATTGTATTGCGACGGAACTTTGAAGAGGAATTTGCTAAGCAGTGGGATTGCAGACTATTCAACGATAATTTATTGAGTGTTCATAGTGTAACTGAGTTTTTCTGGCAATGTGGCGGGTAACGCCAGTGGGCTCGCCCCCTGTTACGTGGGACCTAAACTTCTAAATGGCGAAATGTATATTCAAAGTATAATGTATGTTCAAAGTATTCATCATTTTACCTGTAGGAAGTGAGGTCAAGCCTCACACCGCGATGCGTCCAGTGCACGACTAGAGGCGCATCGCCCAGTGCATGACCCACGAGCGATGCGCTTCTGCCTGGTACGCATGACACGTTGCCGCCACTACCTTCGACGTGCGCTGGCTCTGATCATACAGACACGTCGATTTGTAATTGTTTTTAATGCAGAGAAGTCGCATTAGTACTTATGTAATGTTACTATGGGAACTGTCAGACAGATTTAAACATGTGCAATGTAGATTTTCCATTTAGGTCATTGCCATTAATAAGGCTGTATCGACAGAGGAAATTACTGCACCTACTTTACACCAGAGGCCCTAGCCAAACGGCATTCGCTCTGATATCTACTTTCGAAAACGCTTGGTTGCCATGGCAACATAAGGAATTCCTTCTTCGTTTACCACGTGATATACCGAAGGCTTATGACAGTTCCATACATTTAGCGATTAACGATGTTGTTTATCGAATGCCATTTGGCTAAGGGGGCTGTAAAGTTTATGAACTCTAATGTGATGCCACTCATGAGCAGCAACTTTTTACACTTTTTACACGTTATTAGTCTCAAAGAATTTGCACTCAAGCTAGCGTAAACTAATCTTACGGGTATTTTACGTAAACGTAAGTCCAAATTTATTGAACCATTAGATATTAGTAGGCGATAAAAGTTTTTGATACGAAACCCATTGACATAGTGATGTTTTGTCTTACCATGCACAGTATGTTAACAAGTGGTGGTCCAACCTTGTTGTCGGCGACGCAGCGATAGACGCCCTGATGCGTGCGTGCCGCAGCCGCAGCTGACAAAGAACTATTTCGTACCCGTACCGCTCCCTCAGCTGCGCCCCACTCCACGCCGCCTACCTGCTCCCAATGCTCGACTCCTTCACCGCCTTCACCTTGTCCATAAAAACAGCATGAGCATTCTCCATACAGTAAAAATCAGTTACCATCATTAAATACAGTTAGTGGGAATGAAGGTGGGACTTTTCATAAACAATAAAATTAGCAACTATCTCTGAAACTATCAGCAGTGGGAATGAGGGTGGGACTAGGCCCGATGTTGAATCATGTCTGAATTAAACAAATGACCAAGTTTAATATGTTAATGGTCAATAGCTAAAATTACAAAATATGCTTATATTTCGTAATTTCTGATTCAATTTTAATATAGCAATAAAAAGATGTTTAGAATGGTGCACAAGATAATTTTGTTTTAACTGAATACGCGTATCTTGATATAATTTTTTTTTTATTTAGTTGATTTTTGGCGAAGTGGATGGCGTAAAGGCGATTGACGATTTTCGATATCTTATTATATAAGGGACCTCTTAAAAGTAATGAAAGAAAATTACCTATACATCGAAACCAGACGATATTCGGTGAAGGGTATCCTTTGGCAGCACATTCTAACAGTAGCGGCCTACTCCGGAGCCACCACACCAAACAATATGACTCCATCACACTTGAAATCCAATACTCTGCTTGATTTTTTTTTGGTATTTTATCATGCAATCGGTTATGATACAACCATTAGGAGATTGGTTGCAGGAAATATGGTTTGCGAGGTTTATTCTTCCAGCGAAGAATCTGCCCCTCATTACTGGGTGTTTATATTGCTAATGCAATGTCCTAAGCCCGATGGCGTTTGGGTTGCTTTAAATTGTCTTTCGGGATATATACCGTGGTATATATCCCGAAAGGATGCCCTTTAAATGTGCCAAGTACTCTTGAACCATCTCTTCATCGCCTTCCATAACACAGAAAATGTCGTCTACGTACCGTTTCCAAATTTTTACACACACAGATCGCTATCTACACGCCGACTCACATCATCACCCACGTCAACTGAATTCCGTTATAACGTCGCTTACCGACCGGGCATACAGCTTGTGTGACGATGAACATTTGGGTAAGGAACTTTCGCATTTAAGCGACGTTCTACACAAAAACGGATACAGTAGGCGAATCAGACCACCCAGACATACTAAAAAACACCTGGACTTCAAGGTTGAACGACACCCAGCGTACTTACCGTACGTCAAAGGAGTGACAGATAAGATCGCCAATATTCTTAACAAAGTTTCAGTAAAGACTATTTTCACTCCTTTTAAGAAATTGTCTCAATATATAAGAACGCCGAAAGACAGTCTTCCATTAGAAAAGCCAGGTGTATACAAAGTTGACTGCAGCTGTGGCAGTTCCTATATAGGACAAACGAAACGCACCATCTCTTGCCGGATAAAGGAACACATCAGGGCAGTCAAAAATAACGAGCCACATAAGTCAGCCATAGCTCAACACCTTTTAGACTCGGGTACCGGCCACTGGATTGAGTTACACAACCCTCAGGTGCTTTCGACAGAACGCCACTACATACCTCGAATGGTTAGGGAGGCTATTGAAATCAAAAAGTTTAATAATTTCAATAGAGAGGATGGGTTTCAACTGTCGTGTATCTGGCATCCAGTGGTACGTCTATGTAAAACTCGTGAAACGGAAAAACTCAAACCGCGAGCTGACGTAGTGAGTGTAGTATGTCGTGATCGGGTACAGTGCGATAGTGAAAACAATGGCAGTGGTGTTGTACGCAAAAAACGAGTAAGAAAGCGGGTAGACCGTTATACTTGCTCGTAACATTCATCCACCCGCAATACCCTCAGTACATCCGTGAACATGGCGCTTGCAACAGTGCCGAAATATCGGTTACTCCAAACAAAGGTACGTGGTATATATCCCGAAAGACAATTTAAAGCAAGTTTAAATGACCACGAAGGCGTTTGGGTTGTTTTTTTTACCGGTACTCAGTTTTATGGGATAGTTATTTACTTGGAGCATCTCATTTAACCGATGAAATAAGACAAAGAGGCGGCGCTGATCTGCTTAGAGTTAGTAAAAAGAGATTGAACAACATAAAAAGAGTAAGGTCGCCAGTATTAGCACAATGCCTGGACGGCCTCCTATTTTGTACTCTATTAGGAGTATAGACCTAAGGGATAGGTCCCTCGAGTCCTCTATATCCTGGTCCACAGTATGATCAACATCAATACCAGGATTTAAAGACTTAGATAGTGGGTGTAGAGTGCGTATAGTTTAAATTATTTGACTTTCTGCTCATTCATCTGTATTGTTCGCAAAAATATTACAATAAAAAGGATCTAACTAGATATGTTCAATATTAACAATACCTTTGACACTGAGAGTGGCTGTGTAGTTAACAGTAGCAGCGTGGTTGGACACGCGGCACGTATATGTACCGCTGTGACGCGCCGATAAGTCAAAGAACATTAGCAGCAAGAACTCGTTCAGGCTCTTCTCTTCTATCTGCATCAAAGTACTATCTTATAACCCACCTACTCGAAGATCATAGCACTGGTAGTGGAAGTAAATATCTGTGGGAATGCGAGATGAGTCAGCATAGATGATGAGGAGCCTGATTCTCGACTGTAAATCATGTCTGTGTGTTCTTGGTAATACATAATATGGTATGGCATCATCAAATACCTTTTCGAGCAAGCAGAGAGAAAGAGGATATCTGGAGGATCACAGACAACATCCGAAATAAAACGTTATGATATTTACAAGAGACCTATTTAATACTTAGTCCCCATTGACCTCAATTGAATTTAACCAATCGAGAAGACCCATACAAGCTAAGTCTAGCTAAACACTATACTCAATGTTCTACTAAAATCCACAGATAACTCGGCTTTAAAAAAAGCTTCTTGTACAGCACCTGTAGGTTAGAAGGAAGTGGCGCGCCATCCTTCAGCCACGAGAAGTACATTGGCTTGTCTCCTGATGATACTCCACACAGAACTTGTACAGAGCTGCCTTCTGTTAGCTCCGATGAAAACATGAAGGGCGAGATTTTAGGAGGGTCTGCAGGATAAAGACACTTTATGCACCTGCTTTTTACATACATTATTAGTAGCAATATTAGATTATAATTTTTTTTCTGGAGACATGAAAGATTATCAATTTAACAGACAAAAGCTGTAGTACTGAATATCAAGTAAATAGTCTGTACATACTGCGAACTTGTATATCAATATCTCTCCGAGCAGCAGGACCTGATGGCGCGGCGACAGCGCAGGCGTAGTGGCCAGCATCAGCGGGCAGCGCCGGCGTCAGTCGCAACTCAGCACCACGAGCGCTCACACGCCCAGTACCCGCCACGGCCACACTCGCGCCGCGCCACCACCACGAAATCGATCTAAACACCAACACACGTCAAGCACACGTAACCCACAGTAACAAAAGCTATATTTTTATTGAATTCCATCTCGATTGTGATTTTTGTTGTATGTGCAAAATGTCTAGCAGTAGTTTATTAGAGGGATCATCCTATCAAAATGCACCTCTATGGACCTGATCGGATATCCGGCGTAGGGGCAGTAGATGGTGGCGTTGGCGCCGGCCACCACGCGTACCGGCCCCAGCGCGCGGATTGACGGCGGACCTGAGGAAACATATTCGTCAAGTAACAGACGCGTAAGGAACATGTGCATTGGGGTTTCCAAGACTGAATAGTATCACCGTGAAGGCACATAGCATGACGCTCTCACAAAAAATAATTACAAAATTAAAAAAAAAAAAACGTTAATTTGAAGGCGCTTTAGTATCTTATAACATTATCCATTACATTTTGGAAAAGAGATGTGGTCTGGTAAGTTACTGTTACTCTTTTGTCTGAGATGTCATTCTGGGCTCTTGTGGACTTCTAATTCACAGATCTATTGTTGCGGATCGGCTGAAGGAACATCATAATATATACCCTGTCAAAGAGAAAGATGACACAGGTATTCTAAATAATATACATTTTCAATAGATACCGTAAATATTGAGCCTCGCCGAGTGTTGCGCGTGTCCTCGCTCGTTGTGCGCGCGGCACGTATAGCGTCCTCCATCACCCACTGCTACGGCGCTCATGTTCAACACCGACACTACGTCACCAGTCACTGACGTCTCCGAGCTTATGAAGTACCTGCATAATAGAAAAAAAATCAGAATAGTTTTTATGTTTATATTTTTTGATAGTCAAATTCACGACTGTCACATACTGCCTGTGCCTTTCACCACTTATACGGATTTGTGCGTGTGGTGACGCATTACAAAGTGTCTCTACCCTTTTCTTTTTCATTCCGTGAGTATCGTAAGAGACGACTAAGGAAAATATACAAATAGTAGTAATTTATAGAAAGAGACTGAAAACTCAGCGTCAAACTTAATACCGACCCGTCTGGCCAGCGTGGTATAGTAGGCCAAATCTTCCCAATGTCTTGCAATGCTGTTGTAAGGCAAATTAGTAGTGGCCTATCTCTAATAGTGGACTGTGAGGCTGTGTGATGATGATGATGAATTTAAGACATACAGCTAAAATCTCACGTATGCTCAAACCTATATATCTGTACAGGTTTGAGCATACGTGGAATTTTCACCTGCATGTAGTGAAGTTCTATAGCCTGCACATATATGAAGTGCGTAAAAGCAAAAGTATGCATGAAAGTATAAAACAATAGGTTGCGGATGTCCCGACGCAGGCCAGGTCCCCATGCAAACACGAGACTGGCAAAACGTCCATTATCTACTTATACTCGTACATGTATCAGTAGTTTTAAGTGATGTTATTTCCTTTAACAGCGTGCAGCGTGATCTATTGCTTACTCCGGGACTTTATTAGAAGACTATCTGTTTCCCGCAGTTTCATCCGCGTTTCTTTCGGTATATTGACATCAATGCAAATTACAACCTATAATTAGTCCTACAAAGTTCAGCTATCCCAGAGATTATCCCGGACAAACATTTTAAACAGATTGTATAAGACTTGATATTATGTGACTAACTACGTATAAATATATGCACATGAAAAACATACTTATTTTGAAATCACAGACTGACCTTCCAATTTTATTTATATGAGTAAATAAGAAACAGTTGACAAAACTATATCGAAATTCTCGAATACACCATGATTGTAATCACATCAATATTGGTCAATAATTATAGTAGTTACTACCACCGCATTAATGAACATTAATGTATATTATTAGCGGCCACGACAGAATTGGGTCAATGTAACAATGTTGAGAATGTCATAAACTAGCTCTTGTGACAGTCGATATCCGCTGTTCTAATTACGGAGTAGTAGAAAATATGGACGCTTCTGTCTGCCAAACATATGACATAAAGCTAGTCGTTCAGCTTTGTGAATTTCTGAAAATATGCAAATATTGTCAAAAGATTAAAATATTTTGTTTTGTGAACTTCTCACCACACGCAAATATAGATGGATTATATTTTGTTACGTTCTGGACACAACATCAATCTATCTTGAATTACTTGCTAGAGTTAGTTTCTACTCTATATCCTTTCTGAGTCGTAGCTGTCTTATAAATCAGCTGCTAGAACAATCTTATTATGGTACGCATTGCGAACGTGACACTAATGTAAATGTAGAATTACTACGTTGGTAAGTAATTTATAGAATAAAATATTTATGACTGCACGCTTCGCGTAGTGGCCGTCTCGTCGCTTGACACTCCCGAGTGTTGTGGGTTCGATACCCACACGATACAACTTTTTGTGATCCATTAGTTGTTGTTTCGAGTCTGAATTTCCATAGTGTCCGTTGGTTGTATGTTTGTGAAGTACCCCGCGACACAGGATGACTGATATACGCGATGTGGCTGAAAGTAACTGAACACACATATGCCAAAAATCAAGTTCAGTGGCATGACCATTAAAAGGAATTTAAAATAAGTCCAGCAGTGGCCTACAGTATAATAATAATGATGATGATATGTTTACCTGTGGTATGCTCGGTACTGATTAAGTGGTTGATCGTCCAACAACCAGGTGAACTGCGGCGGCGGGGTCGCGGTCGCAGCTCAGCGTAGTGACACTCCACCTCCAAGGCGTAGTGCCTGCTCTATAAACCTGAAGCGTAGCTCCGGGCTGGATCTGTTACATGTATATGATTACCTGTGTTGTGCTCGGTACTGATCGAGTGGTTGATCGTCCAACAACCAGGTGAACCGCGGCGGCGGGGTTGCGGTCGCAGCGCAGCGTAGTGGCACACCACCTCCGAGGCATAGTGCCTGCTCTATAAACCTGAAGCGTAGCTCCGGGGCTGAAACTGTTACATGTATATGATTACCTGTGTTGTACTCTGAACTGATCGAGTGGTTGATCGTCCAACAGCCAGGTGAACCGCGGCGGCGCGGTCGCAGACGCAGCGCAGCGTAGTGACACACCACCTCCGGGGCGTAGTGCCTGCTCTATAAAAGTGTAGTGTAGTTCCAGGGCTGAATCTGTTACAAGAAAATAATGGAATTTTATTATATACATACTACCTTCGTTGAAGAATATATTTAATTATACTAACTTGGATTTCGTCAGATTTCGATCAGTTTCAATGCTGTCTGATAAATTGCTGTTAATTTAATTTGTCAAATAGAATAAACAAATCCCGTGCCTATTTTGAATTAATCTGGACTGTAACATAATGGCCTGGTCGCGTAGCGGTAGTATAACTGACTGCTTCGACGAAGGTTGCGGGTTCGATTCCGGCTCAAGTCAAATATTTGTGTGCATGAATATGGATGTTTATCTTGGTCAGGGTGTTTCTATGTATAATATATATGTGTTATGAAAATAGAAGGATATAATTATGTATGTTTACCTATTGTCTAGTACCCATGTATTACAAGCTCTGCCTAGCTTGGGACTAGATGGTGTTGTGTGTATGTGGTACAATATTATTATGAGGCCTATCCAGAGGTGGTGATCCACCAAAAAATACACACAAAAAGCAAATAACACAGATTATCTTTCAAGATAGACTCATCATCGTCCTAGCGTGAGATCCCAGTTGCATCCAAGACTTTTCGCCTTAGAGCCCGGGGTCCGCTTACCAGTCTAACCAGATTTGACAGAATATCAGCTTTTCTACAGAGCGACTGTCGTCTGACCTCCGCAACCCAAAGGCATAGCGATATTCCATGGTTTAGACTAGTATCAGTTTATTTGAACCCTCAAGTAAACTGACTCCCCGTAACGACTGTCAAAGATCTTCATGACAGCTGGGACCGACGGTTTAACTTGCTCTCCGAGGCACGGGGCAAGCGATAATTAACAATTTAATACGCACTTAACTTCGGAAAGTCATTGGTGCGCGCCGTGGATTTGAACCCGATACCCTCTGCATAGCAGTCTGTTGGTATATCCACCCGACTATCGCAGCCTTGATTGCCTTGGTCTTTCAAGAAAGACTATAAAATAATAATATCATGACAAAAGTGTAACAACTTGAGATAAATCTTCTTATTTATTCATAATCGAAATAACAAAGACAAAGTTAAGCGACTACAGTATATTACGTAGAAACAGTTCAAGAATATTCAACAAACATTTTTACTGGTTTTCTTCTCATTTCGTGCCTGTAAAACGTGTGTATGAATATATTTCCGCGGCTTTCTTATACCAGAATACTGCTGTTTATTAGTGCTTAAACGCGACACTAATACCAATGTTTATATATGTTCTGTTCTCTTAAAGGAAATATTCCGAACTTATAAGTACGTAGGATTTAGCACCGCAATTAAGATGCTAAAAAATAACATAATGATAAAATACTGTAAATACCAGAAAGGAACGAAATTATCAGCAGATCGCTGCACTGATAATTTGCTTGCCTTTGATGAGCGAATCATTTCAAATAATTATAGTTTCAGGTCGGTCTATTACATTTTCACAATTCTTGATCGGATCGAATTTCCAATATGCTTTGCGTGAAAACACGTCGCAGCCACACACGTCATTGTTACGACCGTATCTTCGAACATAAGGCCTACCCAGACATATTATCTCCCCAGTGTTAGGTTCAGCTCATTTTTCACGAGCATGGCCTATCGGTGTTCAGTATCTTTATGTGCCTACTGTTAATTATTATGAGGTTTTATTTTACGCCCAACCTTCCCCTTTATTTTAAGCAACCTGAAACAGCTCGTTATCTCTGGTGGCGGATTTTAAATTACTGCGTTAACGGTCTGTAATTAAAAATGAAATAATGTTTGTTAGCTTATTCTTTACAAGCCTACAAGGTTATGTTCGCTATTTGTTTTACCGCAAAGCTGGAAAGAGGTCATTATACCTTTACGGAGTGAATTTCAACAGGTTCAATAAAATCTACATGTCCGTGGATTTTTTATTCTTCAACTTTAGAACGATAAAAAATAGTGTTTACTCAAGTTTTTGATAATATATGTAATCCTGCTTAATATCTAACAGATAGCTTAAAAAACTAACGAGATATACAAGATTAAAAATTACGTGCCACGGCGACGAAAGATGCATGCACGGCAATGAAACATGCGTCCACGGCAATGAAAGAACTGTGCCACGGGAATGATAGAATCAATCCACAGTAATGAAAAAATCTAACAACACATGATATTTTTTATTTAATATACTTACCTGTAATAGATACATCCATGGCTCTGAGAGAGAAAGGCATACACAACATGACAACACACACATACCCTCTTATACCCTCTTCTCAATAACCTTCTCGCATTGGAGTAAAATTAAACAAAAAGTTAATAGAATTAAAGCAACACAATAATTTATTTTAAGGTTCTTCACACAAAAATTAACAGAATAAAAATTAACAAATAATAAGATACTTTTCTAAAGTAAGCAATAGCTATTGCCAACAATATATACTTAACTTTATATAATATAACAGGGTCGCTTCTTAATTTTTCGTCGCTTTTGCTCGGCCAATCTTTTCTTTCCTTTGTCTCCTCATCCGATAGTTTCAGTTTAGGCATCTTGGCTTTTTAATAATAATCAATCCATTATTATGTTTATAATTAGACTGTAGTATAATATATGTGAGTGAGTGAGTGAGTGCGTGTGATTGTGTTGTATGTGTATGTATTGTGTATATTGTGTTGTGTGTGTTTGTGTGTGTGCGTATGTTTGAATGTCTATCGTGTGATGGAGTCCCAAATATATATCATTTTGTAAGGTTAACGTGGAAATATCTTTTGGTAGTTGACTGTACAGTACAGATTGTTTTTTTTTTCATAATCATGCCGCGGCGATGAAAACATAAGTCACGGAAATGAAACAACTGGTCCTGGCAAATTTTGCCCACGGAAACCACGGCAATGAGAGCACGGCGATGAAAATCAAGGCATAAACATCAAGTTACCAAAAATCTATTTATAATTCACAGTAATTAACACGTCACAAATAAACATAGGATAAATGGCATTCTATCGAATGCTTAATCAAAAGGACAAACTTATTCAAATAAAAGTTAGACCTATCCACGGCGATGAAAGAAAAAATGACCAGTAATATAAAAATGGAATACTTACATTTATGGCGCAAAAACGCAGTCGTTCGTCGTTCTACGTCGAGCACCAAGCGACACTATTATGCAACGTTTAGCGCACATGGGTGGGGGACGCAAGTCCTTAGATAAAACAATATTCTTAAGGACGCGTTTACGCTTGTATCAAAAAACCACATATTTCCGGTACATTTTACGACAATTTTAGATAATTACTAATAAAACTAATGATTACGATAAATTGATTACTTTTTTATCTATAAATCAATTTGAAAATAAATAAAAAATATTTAATTAATATTAATGTAAAATCGATTCGAAACGACCTCTTAAATCAAAAATAGGCATATACTGCTATTTTTGGGTACAATTTTCTCTCTATTTTAACATTTATTTAGATTTTCAAAGATAGAATAGGGTAGTAAATATAGTCAACTCAAAAACAATTTGATTTTTTTTTTCAAAATATTGTAAATTGACTCAAAAAAAGCAAAAAATCATCTTACATTTTTCTTCTATTTTGCTCGCATACGTGTGTCTTAATGTGTGGCAATAAGGTTCGTTTTATTTAGCCACTTTCTTGATTTATATATCCAAATTCTGCAATGAGATCTCAGTCTGCGCTTGAGCGCCGTCGGGAGTGGACTCTATGTCGCTTGTCGCTGCAGCCCGAAGACGAAAAAAGCAATTTACGAATACAAAATATTCGCTAAAATCAATTTGATACTTCTCGTATTCTGTGCGAATTACGTACAAGTAAATTTCTTTTGTATAAATGGACATTATTACTTTATTTTCTCCGTTATGTTGAGTCAGAATATATTTCGGTATTTAGATATTATTTTGTTTCTTGCGTTGAAATCTGGTAAGATTATCTGGACTGATGGTATACCATCCCGTTCAAGTGTTGCGACTGGAACTCATAAAAGAGTAGACCTAGTTATGCCAGGTTGGGGCTCATTTTATTTGTTTTGGTGAGACCCTACCACTGGTACTAGTGAAGTAACCTTCCAAGGTTATTAGATGAATCTTGCTAGTACTCATGTGTGAGTAGAGCTAGGCATGCCGAGTTTGGGCTCATTTTGTTTGTACATAAGAGACCCTACCACTGGAACTTATGAAGTAACCTTCCAGGGTTATTCAATGACTCTTGCTGGTACTGATGTGTGAGTAGAGCTAGGCATGCCGAGTTTGGGCTCATTTTGTTTGTACATGAGAGACCCTACCACTGAAACTTATGAAGTAACCTTCCAGGGTTATTAGATGACTCTTGCTGGTACTCATATGTCAGTAGAGCTAGGCATGCCGAGTTTGGGTTCATTTTGTTTGTACATAAGTAACCCTACCACTGGAACTTATGAAGTAACCTTCCAGGGTTATTCAATGACTCTTGCTGGTACTGATGTGTGAGTAGAGCTAGGCATGCCGAGTTTGGGCTCATTTTGTTTGTACATGAGAGACCCTACCACTGAAACTTATGAAGTAACCTTCCAGGGTTATTAGATGACTCTTGCTGGTACTCATATGTCAGTAGAGCTAGGCATGCCGAGTTTGGGTTCATTTTGTTTGTACATAAGTAACCCAACCACTGGAACTTATGAAGTAACCTTCCAGGGTTATTCGATGACTCTTACTGGTACTCATATGTCAGTACAGCTAGGCATACCGAGTTTGGGTTCATTTTGTTTGTACATAAGTGACCCTACCACTGGAACTTATAAAGTAACCTTCCAGGGTTATTCGATGACTCTTGCTAGTACTCATATGTGAGTAGAGCTAGGCATGCCGAGTTTGGGCTCATTTTGTTTGTACATAAGAGACCCTACCACTGGAACTTATGAAGTAACCTTCCAGGGTTATTCAATGACTCTTGCTGGTACTCATGTGTGAGTAGAGCTAGGCATGCCGAGTTTGGGCTCATTTTGTTTGTACATAAGAGAGCCTACCACTGGAACTTATCAAGTAACCTTCCAGGGTTATTCAATGACTCTTGCTGGTACTCATGTGTGAGGAGAGCTAGGCATGCCGAGTTTGGGCTCATTTTGTTTGTACATAAGAGAACCTACCACTGGAACTTATGATGTAACCTTCCAGGGTTATTCAATGACTATTACTGGTACTCATATGTCAGTAGAGCTAGGCATGCCGAGTTTGGGTTCATTTTGTTTGTACATAAGTAACCCTACCACTGGAACTTATGAAGTAACCTTCCAGGGTTATTCGATGACTCTTGCTGGTACTCATATGTGAGTAGAGCTAGGCATGCCGAGTTTGGGCTCATTTTGTTTGTACATAAGAGACCCTACCACTGCATTTTATAAAGTAACCTTCCAGGGTTATTCGATGAATCTTGCTGGTACTCATATGTGAGTAAAGCTACGCATGCCGAGTTTGGGCTCATTTTGTTTGTACATAAGAGACCCTACCACTGAAACTTATAAAGTAACCTTCCAGGGTTATTCGATTACTCTTGCTGGTACTCATATGTGAGTAGAGCTAGGCATGCCGAGTTTGGGCTCATTTTGTTTGTACATAAGAGACCCTACCACTGGAACTTATGAAGTAACCTTCCAGGGTTATTCGATGACTCTTGCTGGTACTCATATGTGAGTAGAGCTAGGCATGCCGAGTTTGGGCTCATTTTGTTTGTACATAAGAGACCCTACCACTGGAACTTATAAAGTAACCTTTCAGTGGTAGGGTCACTTATGTACAAACAAAATGAACCCAAACTTGGCATGCCTAGCTCTACTCACATATGAGTACCAGCGAAAGTCATCGAATAACCCTGGAAGGTTACTTCATAAGTTCCAGTGGTAGGGTTACTTATGTACAAACAAAATGAACCCAAACTCGGCATGCCTAGCTCTACTGACATATGAGTACCAGTGAGTCATCGAATAACCCTGGAAGGTTACTTCATAAGTTGCAGTGGTTGGGTCTCGTATGTACAAACAAAATGAGCCCAAACTCGGCATGCCTAGCTCTACTCACATATGAGTACCAGCAAGAGTCATCTAATAACCC
The DNA here is from genome assembly GCA_944739405.2 of Euclidia mi. Classification (NCBI taxonomy): domain Eukaryota; kingdom Metazoa; phylum Arthropoda; class Insecta; order Lepidoptera; family Erebidae; genus Euclidia; species Euclidia mi. Next base: position 8,878,542 of record OX123189.2, read on the forward strand.
TGGAAGGTTACTTCATAAGTTTCAGTGGTAGGGTCTCTCATGTACAAACAAAATGAGCCCAAACTCGGCATGCCTAGCTCTACTCACATATGAGTACCAGCAAGTGTCATTGAATAACCCTGGAAGGTTACTTCATAAGTTCCAGTGGTAGGGTCTCTTATGTACAAACAAAATGAGCCCAAACTCGGCATGCCTAGCTCTACTCACACATGAGTACTAGCAAGAGTCATTGAATAACCCTGGAAGGTTACTTCATAAGTTCCAGTGGTAGGGTCTCTTATGTACAAACAAAATGTGCCCAAACTCGGCATGCCTAGCTCTACTCATATATGAGTACCAGTAAGAGTCATCGAATAACCCTGGAAGGTTACTTCATAAGTTCCAGTGGTAGGGTCTCTTATGTACAAACAAAATGAGCCCAAACTCGGCATGCCTAGCTCTACTCACACATGAGTACCAGCAAGAGTCATTGAATAACCCTGGTAGGTTACTTCATAAGTTCCTGTGGTAGGGTCTCTTATGTACAAACAAAATGAGCCCAAACTCGGCATGCCTAGCTCTACTCACATATGAGTACCAGCAAGTGTCATCTAATAACCCTGGAAGGTTACTTCATAAGTTCCAGTGGTAGGGTCTCTTATGTACAAACAAAGTGAGCCCAAACTCGGCATGCCTAGCTCTACTCACATAAGAGTACCAGTAAGACTTATCGAATAACCTTGGAAGGTTACTTCACTAGTACCAGTGGTAGGGTCTCACTAAAACAAATAAAATGAGCCCAAACCTGGCATAACTAGGTCTACTCTTTTATGAGTTCCAGTCGCAACACTTGAATGGGATGGTATACCATCAGTCCTCATAATCTTACCAGATTTCAACGCAAGAAACAAAATAATATCTAAATACCGAAATATATCCTGAATCAACATAATGGAAAAAATAAAGTAATAATGTCCATTTAGGTATATAAAAATAAGAAACTAATTTGTACGTAATTCGCACAGCCAGGCCTATAACACATAGATACATATCACAAAAAATTCTAAGTCTCAAAGTTATTTAGTTGAACTACATTTCCGCAAGTTACCGTACGTAGTACGTACTGTTGCCGCCGTGTCGCTGTAGTGACGTGATTTTGTACCTACTAATTTTGTAAACGCGTCCTTAAGAGCGTATACGCCTCGAGCGGCGGCTCGAGTTTAGGTTTTTATAGTACCGCGGACGCCCGCACACCGCGCATGCGAGACCCGGCGCACTATGACGGTATCGCGTGGAATAATAATATTGATCCTTCTTGCCATACATGAACAGTATTCGTTTATGTAATACGTCGATTATGATATGAAAGTATTCAAATTAATTCTTTTCAATGGACATGCATTTAAAGGTATCAAATAAAGATAGATATTACATATTTGTTTAGTAGGATGATGTTCTTCAGGATAACAACGACTATTTATAATAATTTGGCGCAGTTTTATTATATGATAGAAATAATTTATAATTGTCATCTACATAATTGTTACATTTCAAATATACATCTATTTTGTTATTAATGCATGAAAACCCACGAATGACACTAAATACAAAACCAAAAGAGTCGGGTAAAAGAAAATACTTAATTCATTAAAAGAAAGAAAAAATCTTAATATATAAAATCCTTGCGTTACTGACTGACTGACAGACACGCTACAGCCGAAACTATTGGGCGCAGAAAGCTGAAATTTGGCATGTATGTTCCTTGGGGACCGTAGAGGTGCACTAAGAAGGGATTTCCCCAAATTCCCACGGGATCGGCCAAAACGGGTAAATTTAAAATAATTGCAGGCGTAGCTGCTGGCGTCCTCTAGTATACAATATGTTGATTTGTATTTACAAAATATTGTAATTATACAATACATATTCACCTAAAATTATTTCACACAGTGTGCGATGATATAAATCCCTCTTTTTATAAAATTTTACATAGATAAGGCCAATTCTCGTATTTTATATGACATTGAAATTATATTTTGAACGAAATGAGATTAGATTTTAAATTGACTCAGAATTGGTATTCTTCTAATTTAAATGTCATTATCATCTAGAGTCCGTGTCACGAGAACATAGACATTTTGTAAACAAATAATTTTTACTAAGTGACTTAGCGATAGTTCTGTCAAAAACAAATAATTTCAAATCAATGAGCGCAACGGTATAGGTCGGGTTCACGAAAGATGACCACTGCGCAGAAATCATTTTTTAGGTCTCCGTGGAGGTGCGGTGTGAGGCGCGGGTGGAATGCCAATGGAGTGGCTCCGTTCTTGACGCATTCCCTAAATGCGTCAAGAATGGAGCCACGCCATTGGTGCACGAATGTACATATGCGCGACGGCCGCCACTTCTGGTCAACTTTCGTGAACCGACCTATATATAGATACGTGTCATTGGAAACTAATATGTCAATGGATCGGGTTTTTATCGATATTATGCGCTGTCAACCGGATCTTTTAATGTTTTGAGGTACTGACGCCTAGAGTGTCAACATTTGGCGTTAGTTCATTGATATGATACATTCTTGGGCTTAACATCTTTTTATCAGAGGACAAAATTAAATTTTTAGTTATCAGGAAGGGGTTGGTGTTAAATACAAGTTTATAGGATTGCAACGCTCTTCTCGCTGCCGGCATCTCGAAAAAGCGCGTGCAGAATATCAGATGGCAGAAAATGATTTATACCTAAAAAAGAAATTGCGTTTTCAGACTACCGTAACGTTTAATGGTTTTTGTTTAAGTTCATTCTGACGATTTCATTCACAGACAACGTAAAATCTCTATGCCTAGAAATGTTTATGCAATGTATTAGCTAGTTATCTGTTATATTATTCATTGTTGGTCAATAATTTAATATTTTAGAATAGATATGCTACTTTGAGCAAAATTATTTATTGCGTAGTGATTTTTTAAAAATCGTGTCAATAATAAAAAGTAACATGTATGTACTCTATAATTAACATACATGGTACTCTATTTTTCATTAATTTACAGATTATTACGTGTAAAACAACAAAAAAATCGGCCAATTTATGAACATTCGACCACTAAAACACAAAATCAAATATTTTTATTTATTGCGTAGGCATTGAAAAAAAAAGACTGTTCAAAAGCATAAAATCTAAAACGCAACTGTTCGAAAAAAGGTTGTGAAGCTCTGAATGTTTGTTTACAAAAAGTCTATCTTCTCGTGGCACCAACTATAATTTGACTTCTATTGTTCTCAGTGACGTTGACACATTGTTTAATTAACAACAGCCAGCGATAGCCTACTGGAGATACCAACGGACTGCTATGCAGAAGGTATCGGGTTCGAATCCACGGTATGCTAGAACGATGATGATGACATTGTTCAATTAACGATCTAGCCACGATAACATTCCAATATCAGTTTATTTAGGAGAATACCATTTGTGACATGAGTATGACACTGACATTAGATCGAAACTGCATTTTGAACAAATATAGTTAGAAGAATTGAGTCAAAATAAACTGTTAACTGGTGCAGAATAATACTGCACAGTAGGTAGGTGGACTTGTGTGTGTTAGGTACCTGCAATGCGAGCTCGTGGGGATCAGCTGAGCTGCGGCGGTTTGTAAGATAATATTCGATTCAAGTGTGCTTTTAATTGCATTGCATAGTACGTCTTAGGTAAATACCTATTACATTGGTATCATGCTAACGACGGCGCGTCCTAGCTTAAAAATAACCATAATTTTGCCCCCATTAAGAACCTCATACATGGGCTCTGTAAACTCATCGGTCGGTCACCCATCCATACTATGACCGTGATGTCAATTACTTTACCTTAACTTATGTAGTTTGTACGAAAATAAACCTGCGATATAGGCTCTGCAAGCCAATCCCATGGTCACCCATCAAAGATCAAATGCGTCTAACTACTGTACCTGTTTATACTGTATATTGCCACTTGATTTTTGCAGCAAGGTATAATATCTAACAGTCCGTTTCTGTCAGTCTCGCCCAGCCCCTAGTTGACCGCGCTACTATACTAACCAGTAACCACTAGACTCCAGATGTCTCGACTAACACGCTAGTTTAATACGTAATACATAAATAAAGTTAAGTACATCAACTTTTCATATTTTTAAAAAAAAATACGTTGAGAAAAAAAATAAGGATCAAGAAGCTTTAGCCGCGCTATAAACGTTTTGGAATGCAATATTTACGTAAAATGGCGGACGCGGACGCGAGCGACAGGTCCGTCCTCTGAGAGCGCTCAGCGCTGAATGGCGGACATAGCATCGCGCTTCGAGTTTTATAGGTCTTTTTAAAAAAATCATATTAATTACAAACGAAAAGTTTAGATTCCAATTTTTTTATATGATTTAAAATGAATCTTACGGTTTCTAAATATGTATATATCTTTTTAATAATTACAGTAGTTTTTTAGATATAAATGCAAATTTGCGGGCTAAAATTAAGCAAAGTGCACTGTTTTGTTCTCCGATTTTCTTGAAAATTATGAATGAAAGTACAATTTCTTTTTTAGGGACTCGCTTGTATAGCTTTTGCTCGTACAGTTTACATTTACAGAATTATAGAACGATAAGTTTTCATAGCACTAGCGACCATTAATGCTGGCCTAAACCACAGAAATTACAAAAATGACTTTTTTAAATTCATCCGTTTTAAAATATTTACTATAGTAACCCATATATTTATCTTCAGCACTCTCTTGATAAAGAACTGAACTTTCATATTTTCTTTATCTTTTCCATTAATTGTTATTTATCCGTAACGTAATAGAACAATAAAAACCCGCAAAATCGCCTCCGACGGATTAAACGCTCTTAAATATATGTAGGACACGGCGATGAAAGCTAGTTCTAGGACAAATGCAGTTTTACTAACCATTCGTCGTATTGTTTAAATATATGAATAAATGTATTCCGTAACAATACTTTAACTATTCACGTATCAAATAAAACTAGGTTTTTATATAAATAACCAATAGATTTTTATTAATAACGTACAATACACATCAAGGTGATGTGTGGACAAACACGGCAATTAAAGATTTCGAGGTTTAATGTTTTTTTTGGAGTATTTATTAATCCTATTTAATTAAATATTTAGTGCTACACATAGATTACTATTTCACCTAACCAGAAAAAAATGTTAGAACATTATAACTATATTTTATAGTACCGATTTCATTGATGCCACGTAATTTTTGGTCCCGGGAAATTCACCCTACGGAGCCTTTTTTGATCAGCTTGAATGGATCAACTCGGCTGTTGGAGTACTGCTAACAATCACTTAAAATAACCAGTGTCTTTCATAATTAGTACCTACCGCTTACTTTGATTAGTGAGAGAGTACCCATTTAATAATTTTTGACTAGTAAGAACTCTATCTTCAGAGTCGAAATCTCTATCTTCGCGAGCAAAAGTAATAGTTCTCTTTATTTATGGTCAAATAACTCAAACTATATTTTTTAACAGGCAAAGGCCAAACTACTGAAAACTAATAGAATTAAATTCGTACTGTGGTTCTTTTATGACATATGCACCAAAGGAAGGTTTTGTAAATATGCAACCCCTGGGCAGGTACGAGTAAAATAGGTGTTGAAAATTAAGAGTGGAAGGGCGAAATCGCATGCATTTTAGGCAAATAATTTTGGGGCACCACAGTCACGGAAAGCTTTCGCATGGTCATAACTCCTGTATTAACCGAAACATCGCATAATGATGAGAACTGTAATTCTAGGCTTTTCCGTTTAATACGACAGCATAATAACTGCGATAAAATCCACCTAATACTATTATAGTTTGATTTTACTAATGCAAGCTAATGTCTTCCTCACTATTGCTAAATTAAATTAAAAGCGTGTTCGGTCGTGACGAATAATTTATTGTTGGACGTCTTCCGTCTTTAGCTGTTCCCGTTATATCAAACCTGTCGTTGCTACAAAAATGTATTGGATGGCAGTCAATCTTGTAAATCTTTTTACGAGCTTCATAAAATATTATGAAGATACTGAAGACATCGACATCGTAATAATGGCAAGGTTTCCTGACGTTCTTTTCTTTCATTGTTTATCGTGCGATGATGACCATGAATGATGCATACGGGGCTTTTCACAGGTTTGCAAAAACAATAGGTTTAAAAAAATTTTACTATCATGATAAGTTGGAGCCAGTGATGATAAGCATGAGACAACATAATTGACATAAAATTGAGACTAAAGTACTGTACTGTAATCGGTTCGATTCTCAAACGAGACAATACTTTGAGTGATCTTCACATTGATTTATGATTAAATTGACAAGTGTTGCATTATTACTCGGCACTTTACTTTCAGCAGTAAAAATAAGTGCAAACTTATGGGAACAACTAAGTAGTATGCAAATTAGATGTGAGGAACATTAGTCTAGCCTGCACTCTTTCAATTAATAACAGTCAGTTACGACTGACAATTTATTAATTGAAGTGCTGGCTGCTAGGTTGTCCACAGAGGAGCTAAGCAAATACGGTATAGTCAGTCAAATATCGCATAAAACAGTTACTAACTATTTCATTTCTTTTTATAGTTTTGAGAAATAAGGATTTGATAAAACTTTGCGTTAAAACACCGTATTTAGCACAAATACATCAAAATGATAATAATAATAATTTTTTTTTACCTATTGGATATTTACCACGTATACCTTTGTTTCGAGTGACAGATATTTCGGCACTGTTTTATTTGGTTGTGCGCGCAATAAACGAATAAGAAAGCAGTGAAACCGTTTTAATACATGTTCGTAACATTCATCCACGCGCAATACTTCAGTACATCCGTGAACATGGCTCTAGAAACAGTGCCGAAATATTGGTTAATCGGAAAAAAAATAAGTGGTATATGTAGCAGGCAAAAATGTTAAAGTAATATTAATGACCACGAAAGTTAAAGTACATTTGCGATAAGCGACACCCAAACTATTTCCTTTTTAATTTAAGAGTTCAATGTCTAATATATTCGTAGATAAAGTTTTAACAAGGCTAAACGCCGACATATTCACGAAAACATTACTAATTCATCCCTTCCAATGTATGGCAGTTTTTAAGATCACTGGGCATTGGTAAATCTCACGGCCAAGTGGTTCTACCGGTGACTATTGGTTTGGATGACATTAATCGTCATTTTTCTACCACTCTTACTTTAGACGACCAAACCAAGTGTCAAACCATGGCCTACTTGGACGGTATACCTCATCCGAACATTAACTCTTTCTCTTTTTCTCCTTTATCATGTGGTGAGATCAAAAAAACTATCCTATCTATTAAGTCCAAAGCCGTGGGATGCGATGACATTAGTCGTCGCATGATCACGGTTATCCTTGATCAAATCCTCGACACAGGTATATTTCTCCACCTATGGCGTAAAGCCTATGTGCGTCCTTTACCTAAAATTAACAATCCCTCTCTGCTGACAAATTTCCGGCCTATATCCATACTTCCTTTTCTATCCAAGGTACTTGAGTCGTGCGTTCAGAGACAGTTGTCCGGGTTCGTTTACCATAACAATATCGTGTCTCCACTTCAATCTGGATTCAGACCTGGACATAGTACTCTCTTCGCATTGCTCAAGGTGACTGGCGATGTGAGGGCGGGGGTTGAGGAAACCAAGGTTACACTTTTGATCTTGGTGGACTTCTCAAACGCCTTCAACAACGTCAATCACGACCTCCTTCTTTCAATTCTTTCCTACCTCATGATGGCACTGAAATGGTTCTCATCTTATCTTCGAGGACGCCAGCAGTCAGTACGAGTTGATGAAACCTCATCAATCTGGTGTGACTTGAACTCTGGTGTTCCTCAAGGCGGAATACTTTCTCCTCTTTTGTTCTCATTATTTATTAATCTCCTTACCCATGAACTTAATTGTGCGTACCATCTGTATGCCGATGATCTGCAGCTTTACACACAATCCAAGGTGGAAAATCTACATTCTGCAATAGGAGCAATAAACCAAGATCTTAATGCAATCAAGGATTGGTCAAAACGGTTTGGATTGGCTGTGAATCGTGATAAATGTCAAGCCATTTTAGTAGGCAGTTCCCGTATATTAAACAGGGTTGACCTGCAGGCACTACCAGCCGTCATGTTTAATGGGCAAATCATCCCGTTTAGTTCTAGCGTCAAGGATCTTGGTTTATATATTGACACCAACCTTGATTGGCACACCCAGGTAGCGAACGTCAGTCGTAAAGTAACTGGTGCCTTATCGTCTGAAGAACTTTCTGCCGGTCAAGACTAAGACAACGTTAGTACAGACTTTAATATTTCCTATAATCGACTATGGTGATGTGTGCTACCTCGACCTTTATGCAGATCAGCTCAACAAGCTCGACCGCCTGCTCAATAATTGCATTAGATTCGTTTTCAATCTCCGCAAATATGATCATATTACAGAGCACCGATTAAAGTTACGATGGTTACCCATTCGTCAACGGCGTAGCTTACGTACTTTGTGTACTCTCTATTCTTTATTGCACTCCCCATATGCTCCTGCGTATTTGACTCCTCATTTTCAATTTCTTTGTAATACACATGAGAAAAATCGTCGTTCCTCAAATAACCTTCTTCTCCTTTGTCCTTCTCACACTTCTAGCCTTGTACATTCTTCGTTTAACATTCAATCTATCCTTCTCTGGAATGCTCTCCCTCTCGATATCAGGATGTCCACTAGCCGTTTCACATTTAAAACCAGAGTACGTCAGACTTACATAGATGCACAAACTGAATCATCTTAGGATTATCGTCTATTTATGTTGTATGTATATAATTCATCATCATCCTCCTAGCGTTATCCCAGTTTCTACCTGGGGTCCGCTTACTAGTCTAACCGGATTTGGCTGAATATTAGCTTTTCCACAGAGCGACTGCCTGTCTGACCTCCGCAACCCGAAAGGATAGCGATATTCCATGGTTTAGACTAGTGTCAGTTTATTTTAGAAGGTACTGACCTGTAACGATTGTCAAAGATCTTCTATGACAACCGGGACCGACGGCTTAACGTGCTCTCGGAGGCACTGGACAAGCGATAATTAACAATTCAATACGCACATAACTCCGAAAAGTCATCGGTGCGCGCCGTGGATTCGAACCCGATTTCGAACCCTCTGCATGGCAGTCTGTTGGTATCTCCACAAGGCTATCACTGCCTTGTATGTATATAATTATATGGTATTTATGTAAAGTATTTTGTATTATATATGTATATGTATAATATATATGTATATATATAACTTATCAGGTATGTAAGTACTATATTAATGTATATATATATTTATATATGTATTAATTAGGTTTCTGTCTAAGATTCAATGCAAATGTATGAATTGCACCTATTACTTGTATCTCTGCATCACCCAAAGGTTGACTGGTAGATAATGCCTACGGCATTAAGTCCGCCTCTGTACAATTTATGTGCATAAAGTTTAAATAAATAAAATAAATAAATAAATAAGGAACATGTTAACGAAATAAACAGTGCGCTCATTCAAGTAACTAAATGGTTAAATGTAAACAATCTAGTACTGAACGCCAAAAAAATCAAAATGTATTAAGTTTGCTCTGCCTAATGTCAGAAAACTTGGTCCTAGTATAGTTCTAAATGATGATGTACTCGAAATATCTGAATCTATATTATTTCTATACACTTGATTCGAAATTACAGTGGGGTGCGCACGTTACATATCTCTCAGGGAAACTTAGCTCAGCTGCATAATTATGTCATTAAGAAGGTTCGTAGGTTGACTGATGTCAATACGGCTAGATTGGTTTATTTTAGCTTTTTTCATAGTGTTATGTCATTTGGCATACTATTATGGGGTAGGGCTGCTGACATCGAAAATATTTTTATATTGCAAAAACGAGCAGTTAGGGCCATTTACCAGTTAAAGACAAGAGTCTCACTCAAAGAAAAATTTAAATATATTGGTATTCTTACTGTAGCATCACAATATATTTATGCCAGTGTTATGCATGTACGATGACATATAAATTCTTACAAAATGAATAGTGACATACACAATATTAATACTAGGAACAGGCACAAATTATGAGTACCATATTTCCGTTTACACAAAACACATAGCTCTATTATTGGGCTTAGTATTAGAATGTATAATAAAATACCATCTAATATTTTAAACTTGCCTTTAAGGTCGTTTCAGACAATATTTAAAAATAATCTTATACTAAAGGCACATTATAGTGTAAATGAGTATCTTGACGACAAGGACGCTTGGAAATAAATATTCTTTCTTTATTAGGCCAAATTTTTGTTTATTAGATCAATAAGCAGTTTTATAGTTTAGTTAATTACCGTAATTTCTTTTTTACTACATTTGCATTCTTGTTCTACTCTTTTTATTATAATTTATCGGATTTGTAAGGTCCCTCACCTTACAAATCCGTTAAATTTGAAAATTAACTCGTGGTCATAAACTACTAGCTAATAGATTGTAAATTGCTGCAGGTTTATATATCGTTACTTTTAGGGACATCCTGTTCCACCACAGCTTTGAACAGTCATGTTCGCGAGTTGCCTACATCAAAAGACGTAAGTGGATGCTCCTGTTTCACCATATTTACTTTGGGAGGCTTACCAAATGAACATAATTTATTGCTTGAGTATGATATCAATAACTATTAAATTTTGCATTAGTAGATAACTCATAGTGTGAAACACTTGCAGCTCCTTATAAAGATAACATGTAAAACCATGATACTTACTGGCAGTTAAAAAGAGTGGCCACGAGTTTTATTGCCCGTTCTTTCTCGTGGTTCTACCTATTGCATTGCGAACATGGCAGTTAATGTAAATGTAGAATCATCTAGTAATTAACTTAAATTCTTGACGTTTCTTAACGTAAGCGTCACTTTTTGGCCTAAAATATAAATAAATAATTTTGACTTTGACTTTATTTGTAAAACATCTATTCATTAGTGCACAGTGAACATAGACCAGTAATATTAACACTCACTACTGTTATTTGCCTACTATAAGCATTTTAAGAATGAATAATTACAAGAAAATTAATTTAAATTATTCATTCATTTATATTATACTAGACGGCGCCAGCGGCTTCGCCCGCGTCAATTATACATATAAACCTTCCTCTTGAATCATTCCATCTATTAAAAAAACCGCATTAAAATCGTGTGTGTTACCCCAGCCAGAAAATGTCGAAAATGGTCATTTAAATGTTATAGATAATTAGTTGTTCAGCTTCTGTAATTGTTGCAAACATTTTTAAATTTGTTGCAATTGTAGTTTTTTAGTTATTTCACAAAAACATTTGATGCTGGGGTAACGTTACCGCAGCCAGACATTTTCTTTTTAATTGGAATATTGAAATCAATATTGGCTATATAATTAGTTGTCTAGACGACGTAAATGTTGCAACTTATTTTGTAGTTGTTCTATCTTCGGCTGCGAAGTTATTCGAATTCCTGCTGGAGTAACGTTTGTGGTTTTGCTTGATATTTGAATCGGTTAAGCGGATTATTACCATCTTTAATACATAATAAATTAAACTAATTCTTAAGAAGGCTTCTTAAGAATTAGTTTAATTAGTTGTGCAATAAAAAAAATAAAAATAATGCACCGTTCAAAGGTTATCTAATTAAATATAAAAACGCTTCAATAGGTCCTAACATTTTAAATAAGAGCTCTAAAAACTTAATTTTAACGTTATTTTCTAGCTAGAAACTGCCTTCAAATGTATGTGAAGTTTCATTAGTACCCTGTTAGTAATTAACAAATTATGATGAAATTCAGTTCTCCACGTTCACGCTCACAATGCGCGCGGAGTTATTTGGCCACCGATCAATCTGTATGTGGATATATAAACTGAATGATATATCAATAATTAGTTGCTTAGTTCAGTTTTATACCTGTAAAATTTCAGCGTAGTACATACAATAATTAAAGAGATACTAAAATAAAAGTCATTAGGCGGTGCAAGCCCGTGGTAACTCGACCAGGTTTAGATAATCACAAAAAAGCGACCGCGTCGGACATTATGCTACCTTCTAAAATGTTTAGTATAATACACCTTACAAGTTCGGTACAGACGCGTACACTGTTAAATACATAAAATATTAAAGTCGCTTTTATTATCTTTCAGATACTTATTCGATAGGTATCTATTAAGTGGGGTCAATTATCAATAGGGTATTTGACAAAAAAAATCGAATTAGTCCGTCAGTTAGATTATCGAAAAATATTGGATACGTATTTATGTTTTATCAAATCAGTAAATAAATACGAATATAAAACGCATCAAAGATGGAGAAACGCATAAGAGTGGTGGCTTGTAACGTCACTGGCCAGTAAAAAGTCTACTGGCAAGTGACGTCACACGAGTTTTCAGCGAAGTTTGTCGTCTTCAATTTTTGTTTAGGTGACTAAAGAAAATATAATACGTGTGTAATATTTTATAATATATTATCTGTGTTTGTTTTTAATGTATATTTAATAAGCTGAAATTCCGTTTTTGTTTAAAATTTATAATTAAAATGTAAGCAATGTAAGGGTCTGAAGAGCAAGCATCCAGCGCCTATCCATGATCTCTCCTTCCCTGAAGCTTCCGACAGGGAATCAGAACATCTGATCACTACGGCCAAGGATATATTAGCAGCAGTTTTCTCCTTCCAAAATGGCTCGACAGGTGGCCTTGATGCCTTGATACCACAGCACCTAAAAGACTTAGTGTGTGCAAGTGCTGGGGTGGCCGGCGAGACCCTTCTGAAGGAGCTAACTGCGCTAATTAATATGATGCTCTCCGGTAATGTGGACGATGCGATCATTGAAACCTTGTATGGGGCGAACTTGTGCGCCCTAAACAAGAAGGATGGTGGCATTCATCCCATTGCCGTGGGCAGCATATATCGGCGTATAGCAGCTAAGATATGCTGTAAATTTTACAGCAGGGAGCTATCCGAAAAGTTTCAACCCCTCCAAGTAGGTTTTGGTTCCAAGGGGGGTTGTGAGGCTGCTATACATGCCCTTTCTACATACCTTGGAAGTAGTGATGGAGGGGTCATTCTTAAGGTTGACGTGAAAACCGCCTTCAATTCAGTGAATAGGGACACTTTGTTGGCACAGGCAAAATTAGAAACTCCTAAAATTTTTAAATTTCTTTGGCAATGTTACAGATATCCCCCAAAATTACTTTACAAGAACAATGTTTTGGATTCAGCAGTTGGATGCCAACAAGGTGACCCTCTTGGACCAGTCATTTTTAGTTTAGCTATACACCCCATTATTCGGCAATTTATCAAAATTCAATGTGTGGTATTTAGATGATGGAACCCTGGGGGGCGATCAAGACATTGTATTACAAGACATGGCTTTTCTAAAAAATAAATTCACATCCATTGGCTTAGAACGAAATTATAGTAAATGTGATCTTTTTATATTTAAACTTTTGGCAATTTCGAAATTTAATAATTTGGCACCAAATATCAAAATTGTTGAAAAAACTTCTCTTCGCCTCCTAGGTTGACCAATTTTTGAAGAAGCTTTTGAATCTTTCGTAGAAGAAAAGATACAAGATTTTAGTGATATTTCAGATCGCCTATTCAAAATGAATATTCATTCAGCTTATACAATTATTCGGTATTGCCTTTTCGTCCCTAAATTTACTCATACTTTAAGATCATCACAACTTTGGAAGGAAAATGGCTTGTCCAAACACTGAATTGCCTACCAACCTTTACTCCCAGAGACAGTGGGACTTGCCGCTCTATAACTTAGTGAGAAAAAATATTTTGTCAACAGCTTCTAATGTTGCAGAGCGTGCTCGCTTGCTGGCTGTTGTGGAATGGGAGTCCGGTCTTTGGCTACAAGCACTACCATCTTCCAACACAGGAACCATGTTGGACGATGAGACGTTCCGTATTGCCACTTGCCTACGTTTGGGTGCTCCATGTTTCTCCGAATCGGTGCCACTGTGGAGAAGACGTCGATAGCCTCGGACATCATGGGCTTTCTTGCAGCAGAAGCGCGGGAAGAATTCCATGACATGCTAATTTGAATGACATAATTCGTCGTACTCTTGTCGCGTCTGGCGTACTAGCTGTACTCGAACCAAATGGTTTGGTTCCAGACGACGGGAAGAGACCTGACGGTATGTCGTTGTTGCCATGGAAAATGGGTAGGTAGGCCTTTGGCGTGGGATGCAACGTGCGTAGATACCCTTGCGCCGTCACATATTCCAAGCACAGCAGGTCATGCCGGCGCTGCTGCTGCAACGGCGGAAACCCTCAAACGGCGCAAATACGGAAATTTAGTCGGCAATTACGTATTTGAGCCGTTTGGGGTAGAAACGTTGGGCCCATGGGGTCCGAGCGCTCGTATTTTGTACCGAGAAATTTCGAAACGCTTGATCAACATCTCACGTGACCAGAAAGCTGGTTTATTCTTTGCTTAAAGAATCAGCATTCCCATCCAGCGTGGCAATGCTGCCGGCTTTCTGGGCACGTTACCCCATGACAGTGATACTAAGAGGCCTAAACGCCTTGTGCCTTGCGTTTTATAAGAATATATTATTTTATTTTCTTTATAATTTAGTTATAGGTTTATAAGTATAGGTTGATAAGTATAGTTTTAGTTGTAAATAGTAATTAAGTAATAGTTAGTGGAAATGTAATTAGTTGTAAAATAATTGAATTGAAATAAAAGTTCATTTTTAGATGTGTATTAAAATGTTGACATTTGTATTTTAATTTTTAGGAATAGGTGTATCTACATAAACTGAAATCATTTCTTTTAAAAAATTATGGATACTGCTATAAAAGCAGAATTGCTATCTGTGATTTGTATCTGTGATTGTTTAATTAATATTTAAAAAGTTCATTGAAATGATTATTTTACCCGTAAGAAAATAAACATTCTTTAAGAAACATGCAGTTCTTTTAAACACTTGTGTACACTACTGTACTAAACTTGGTAACACTATCCTACTTAAAATAAAAGTTAGCATAATGTACGACGCGGTCGCTTTTTTGTGACCATCTAAACATGGTCGAATTACCACGGGCTTGCACCGTCTAATGACTTTTATTTTAGTATCTCTTTAATTATTGTATGTACTACGCTGAAATTTTACAGGTATAAAACTGAACTAAGCAACTAATTATTGATATATCATTCAGTTTATATATCCACATACAGATTGATCGGTGGCCAAATAACTCCGCGCGCATTGTGAGCGTGAACGAGGAGAACTGAATTTCATCATAATTTGTTAATTGCTTACAGGATACTAATGAAACTTCACATACATTTGAAGGCAGTTACTAGCTAGAAAATAACGTTAAAATTAAGTTTTAGATTTAAAATGTTAGGACCTATTGAAGCATTTTTATATTTAATTAGATAACCTTTGAACGGTGCATTATTTTTGTTTTTTTTATTGCACAAGTAATTAAACTAATTCTTAAGAAGGCATGTACCAAAGATGGTAAGAATCCGCTTAACTGTTTCAAAGATCCAGCAAAACCACAAACGTTACACCAGCAGGAACTCGAATAAATTCGCAGCCGAAGATAGAACAACTACAAAATAAGTTGCAACATTTACGTCGTTTAGACAACTAATTATATGAGTCAATATTTATATCAATATTCCCATTAAAAAGAAAATGTCTGGCTGCGGTAACGTTACCCCAGCAGGAAATGTTTTTGTGAAATAATTAAAAAAACTACAAGTGCAACAAATTTAAAAATATTTGCAACAATTACAGAAGCTGAACAACTAATTATATATAACATTTAAATGACCATTTTCGACATTTTCTGGCTGGGGTAACGCACACATTAAAATCCGTTGCGTAGTAGGTATTTAAGATTTAAGCATACATATATAGGGACAGACAGACAGAAGACAGACTTTGTTTTATACTACGTAGGGATTATTATATAAGGTCAGCGATAGCCTAGTGGAGATACCCACCGATTGCCATGCAGAGGGAATCGGGTTCGAATCCACGGCGCGTACCAATGACTTTTCGAAGTTAAGTGCGTATTAAATGGTTAATTATTGCTTGCCCCGTGCCTTGGAGAGCATGTTAAACCGTCGGTCCCGGTTGTCATGAAGATCTTTGACAGTCGTTACGTGGAGTCGGTACCCTCAAATAACTGATACTAGTCTAAGCCATGGAATATGGCCATCCCTTTGGGTTGCGGAGGTCAGACGGCAGTCGCTCTGCGGAAAAGTTGATATTCTGTAATATCTGGTTAGACGAGTAAGCGGACCTCGGGCTCTAAGGCGTGTAAGTCTTGGATGCAACCGGGATAACGCTAGGGCGATGATGATTCATTTATATTCGTTATTTTCCTATTATTCATTCATAATCATTTAAATGTTTAAAAATACATTATTTTTTATTTTGTATAGTTACTAAATCATGTTTTGTACTGTAATATAACCATAATGTTAACATAACTTACAAGTGTAAAATGAAAATAAATTAATAGTTTAAAAAACACTAAAAACACACTTTTATAAATGCACGTAAAAACAAAAAATAAATTATGGATCGTTCAAGTTGTCTCTATTTCTGGGCTGAAGTGTAAACTATGTGCTTTCAATTACAACATTTGACTGTAAGAGCGTGGGGTGCTGGAACAGGAAAGACTTTATTGTTAACAAATACTAATACTTCAGGCTTCATCATCAGACCTTGAAACCTAATCGTGGCCAAAGTCCATTACAAGACTTTTCTAAGAAATCCAAAACAGCTTTGATACGATTTTCCATCATGAGATCCAGTTCATGTCTGCCGGCTCCATCATCAGATCAGTTTGACAGTACCATATTATTATTATATTGTCATCAGAACTACATACAACTGCCAATTTTCATCACGCTACGACCCTTGGAGGATGGTTAAATTTGTTACCTTAGATTCCATTACATAGTAACATACACGACGACCTAATAAAAGCGTGTTAATAAAGGTTAATTAATAATAATAAATTGTTTTTTATTTACATATATATGCCACGGATTTAAGTAAAAAAAGGATTTAAATCAAATAGTGAATACTTAAGGTACACATTGGCATTCCATGTGTGTTGGTATATGGAGACGGAGCCCATACATTTTTGCCCATAGTCCTTTTTAACCATTGCATCATCCGTCTGGTCATAGACCCTAACTGGTGTAAAGATTTCATATAAAACAATTATTTAAATACTATTATAGTTTTGTATATTGTATGTATGCTACGATTGCATTCTGGAGATAATTAAATAATATTTGGTACTGACATTAATACTGGCCTTAGTGCAATTAAATATTATTTATATTCGTAATTGCGTTTATATCATTGATTTACCACTGAATAAATGAATTATATTCAATTTCGCGTGCTTTGGTATGTTAGGATGACCTCAAATTGGGCGTGCGGGTTCCTCGGGCGGATACTCGGCATGAGCCTGGCGTTTACTCTGTAGTACAAAGTGAACGCCGAACGCCCGCCGATTACGAGAACGTACGCCAAGCATATGCTCGAGGAACACGCATACACAACATGAGGGAAGCGTAATATAGTCGATAGTCAATAGAAAAAGTAGGTGAGCTATAAGCAAATGAAAATGTCATAATGTTGGAAAGAGAAAGAAACATACATTCGGTATTCGTATTTTTTAGAGCCTTCATACTAGCGTTTGTGCAGCCATCGCATCGCGATAACGCGGCGTACGCCTCGCGTTTCTTCTGCAGTAAATTTATCGCTGTGTCTAAACTCATCGAACGTCTTGCTCAATACCTGCTAGTATGAAGGAGCTCTTGGTTTTTCTATCTGACTAGCAGTTACCCATGCCTTCGTCTACCTACCCTAAATTTTCAAACTTTATTTTACGGTGGAACATTGGTGTTTACGTCAATAAAGGAATCCACAGTCAAAATTTCATATTTCCAGTTTCAGTAGTTTGGGCTTAGGGATGATATTATGTCAGTGAGGATAAATAAGTTTGTAAACATATATGATGACTGAATTTTCCTGTAATTGCCGCACCAAGCTACTAGAAAATAAAAAGAGAAACTAGTACAACATTATTTTTATTTTTTCTCCATATCGACGCTACGAACTTTTGATTGGCTCCCCTACTCCGTGTACTCGTAAATGTAAAATGCCTCTATAACTTTGATGGTTCACGGAGAGAAAGTCTTCATTGAGTCCGAAAACTAATGGCTTGATAGTCTAAAGTCAGAGACCTAAACACATGTCAACGGTATTGTAGAAGTACTTAAGTAATTGAAGTTAAACTTAAATGTGAAGGGCCGATCAAACCGAGAACTAAATGAAATACCAGAGTTGTTCCGGCCTTGTCTCCCAGATAAATTCAGAATTGGTACAATATGTGTTTAAGTTATCTGACAGATAAAGCTTATCAGTGGGTGCAACTGGCGATGGTTAATTTATTTCAATTTATCTTTTATTCTAACACCAAAACAGGTGTTGCTAATTACATTACCTAAAATACTTGCATATATCTAATAAAAAAACTGTACCTACATACGATCGATGGACCGTCGATATTGTGATCTTCTCAAATTCTGTTTCAACAAGTGCTGTGTCTATTCATATAATTCAAGTAATTTACGACTACAAATAAACTTATTACATAACTTATAACAAGAGGCAGATGCTTTACAAAATATAGTATTAAATATTTCGTCCCTAGATGTCTTCCTTTATTATTAGGAAGCTTGAAAATTTTATGCTTCCTGTAAAATCCGTTATATTTAAACGGCATTGTTTGTTCGTTCGTTTATTCGTTTTAACAACAAAAGCGCCCAAGAAAATTCCGGGAACCATTTTCTGAATACAATTTATACATGTTTTCTAAGTAAGCACATTGTGTGTTGACTTTAATTATTATTTTATTCAGACATGCCGTTGAATGGAGACGCTGCGCGACAATACCTTGGCTCCTCCCTTCCCGTACCGCACTGGGTGAAGGGGGGAAGTGGGGGTAGAGTATTGTTCGCGTCCGGAGCGCACACAATGGCGCGAGGACGTTTCAACAAATGCCGAACGCTGATTGATTCCGACTCCAGTTCAGACGACACTACATTGAGATTGATTGTGTTCCTATTCTGCCCCACCTCCCCCGCACCCTCCGTATACACACCCTACCTCGCCCTACGCGCGACAGTGTCATAACGCTAAGTATTATCGACACTCAGACGCAATATGATATCACCATTCGCGCTTCCATTGTGCTTTGTCATTGATATCCTAGTCTTTACACAAACAATCGATTTTGTAAAGCACATTCTCACTAGAATCAGTAAGGAACTAAGGAACTCCCCACCAAAAGATATCTGTTGAAATGTAGGTGTAATAAAATAACGCGGGCAAATATGGGTTTTGTCTTTCAAGTACAAACCAGATTTCATCCTACAACTGAGAATTTCCTAGAAATGGGTATACTTTACTACAAAAACTTTAACGTAGGGCTGGATACAGAATTTATCTTGTGTGAATATGTGTGTGTGTGTGTGTTTATGATTGATGTATGAACGTAAAAGAATCTTTGTTCACACAAAAAGTGAGTTCGGCTGTGTTAAAAACACAGTCATCCTGTAAACTCGTATAATACCTGAATGCACGAGGTTGAAAGATTCCTGCCTATCTTCTCTGTGCAGTGCACTGTGAACTTTGATCTCTGTTGAGTGCAATAAGAGCATTGTACTGCGCTTGATATATGAGCCGTGTTCCATGTAGAACTTACTGTTTGTTTACTATTAGAGACCCAAAACGTGATTTTCTTTACTGTAGTTTAATCTTATTTGTCGTGATATGTGTTATTGAGAAAAAACTACAAGTAAATGTAATGATTTAATTTGTTGCCGTAACGCATCAATCACCTCTCTAATAATTAATAGCATTCTGCAGTTGAACCAGAAACAAATTCATTTTAAAGTATATTATTTTATTAAGTTGTCAAGAGTTTTTACGAGATGACATAATGTTATATTTTTATTTTATGGTCTCACGCCTGTATCCCCGAAGGGGTAGGACGAGATGTAATATTACACCCAGATTTCGCCATGAATTTTTAGGTCCCACGTAATAGGGGGCGAGCCTAATGCCGTTACCGGGCACATCACCAGACTCCGTGCTGCTACTGAGAATTCGGAAAAACCCAGTAACACTTTTGCCCGACCCGGGAATCGAACCCGAGACCTCCCAATCCCACGCGCACATTTATGCCGCGAGACCAACGAAGCAGTCAATGTCTGCACAAAGGCTATGCAGACATATTGTTATACCACGCTTTAAAACTTTTGTCACATTAAGCTCGTTTATTATAAGTAGATGCTTCAATTTTTAAAGACCTTCCTATATTTAGAGTTTAATGTTACAAAGCGGGTAGAAAAAGTACAATATTGTTTTTATCTATGTTTCTTTTTTTTGGTAATAGGCGGCAAACGAGCAGACGGATTGCCTGATGGTAAGCAATTACCGCCGCCCATGGACACAAGCAACACCACAGGTGTCACAAGTGCGTTGCCGCCCCTTGGGGTTGGGAAAAGGGATAGGATGAGGAGTGGGATCAGGGAGAAGGGATAGGGGATAGGGCCCCCGGCACTCTCACTCACCGAACGAAACGCATCAGTTTAGGTACTGTTACTTTACGTCGATTTTCTGTGAGAGGGTAGTACTTCCCCGGTCGAGCCGGCCTATTCATGCTGAAATCAGCAAGGCTCTACTACCTTGAAACATATAAACATATGTAAAACATGAAAATGCCCAAACAAAAATTTCCATTCAATCTGTTCGTTCCGATTTTACCTAAAGCTTGCATTCTGGCGTTAGCATTTGTACAAACATAACGAGGACATTTTATATGTTAATTACTTATTTTAGAATAAGACACTGAATAGAACAAACTATGGCCTATGTCCAGCAGTGGACTGCAAAAGGCCGATTCTTCTTCTCGAGTCGTTGGTACAGAATCTAAATGGCACCAGCCCAGTATGTGGCCACAGCAACGGCATTGTCAGTGGCTTGGCAAAGATCGGCCCCCGAACGTCTGTGCGGACACTTAGGACACTCTAGCAGGTGACTCATGGTCTGTTCGGGAGCGCCACAGTCGCACTGCATGGAAGCCGAGTCAATCATACCCCATTTCGCTAGGTTGTGTCTGCAGCGGCCAACCAGGCTTCGTAAACGATTCAGGCATCTCCATATGGGCCACTGCAGATTACTTTCGGGAGGTAGATGTTCTTTGGCTTCCACATAGTGCACAGGGGCCAAAAGACCGATTGATTGATTGATAGAACAGACCTCCAAGTCTAAGTTCAGCAGCTGCCTGCGCTATATCAGTGGAGCGGCGTGCCACGCACTGGTATACGCCGCGATGCGCGCGTGCCACTCCGCGTAGAACGAGCTCCGTACCGGTGGCTGCGGGCGCGCCATCATGAAGCCATGACAGCGCTGCGCTCGTGTCGGACGCGCTGCATGTGAAGCGCGCTGTACTGCCTGTGTCTGCTACCTATGCACACAATATAAGACTTAAGGCTTTGGTAGTACTTATATGATATTAATGTATTTATTACTTCTCAACAAATTTTTAACACCATCATCCTCTCAGCTCATATCTTGGTTGTGACACAAGAATGATGATTGTTTTTAAAATACCTTCACGGTCGTGTCTAAACAAAGAAATTTCCATGGAATCCCTGCTGTACACATTATGTGCCTTGCATATCGTCAGTCTCAAGTAATGCAAAAACATAAGAAAAATATAAAGCGTGGAATCACTGTACTCATTATTAAGAGTATGGCCTTATTATAGTTCTAAAGCTAGTTTATCTTGAGACCATATAACTTACCAACACGATAGGCGTGACGGTGACACTCAGCGTATCTTGCACGCTGAGCGTGAGGTGAGCCGTAGCGTCGCCGTACACGTTATACGCCTTGCAAATCCACAGGCCCGCTGCGGCGGCCGTCACGCGTCGCGTCGTAGACACTGCGCCGCGCCGCCACCCCACGACCAAGAGCTCGTTGATTTTGTTTCTACTGGCTGCAGTCGGCCGTTTAGCTCATGGTACCATCTGTGTATAAACAGAAAGAATAAAGGCCAGTTTTTATATAGAATTAATAGAGAATAGGGTAACTAGAGATGCATATTTTGTATGGAAATCATTTCAAATATTATGTATCTCTGGTGATCAAATCCTTGGATAGATTGACTATTGAATCTGGCTGTAACAGATTCTTAGTAAGACATTAGACGCAGAAGAAAATTTATTGTCACATATCGTCCATTCATAAGAAAGGGAATGGGATAACTATATATTTTTTAGAGTAAGATGTTGCAATGCTCTTGTTCATGAGTCGCAAGACATTGATCTAATATGTATTGCCTACTACTTATCAACTTGTGATCGGTTTTTAGTATGAATCAAGAGTCTTCTAAATTCTTAATACTGTTCAATCCCTGTAAAGCCTTTAAGAACTGTAGCTTAGTAAAGTATTATCTAGGTCGAAAAGTCGTTGTTTTAACAAGTCGATAGTGAAATATAATAACTCGCTCAGCAGATTATAATGTCACTCTAGGTATTGAATTTCAGAGAAAGTATTTTTTTATACATGTTACTTTTTTATACATGTAGTACTTCTGTAGCTAACCTTTATAGTAGTAGCATTCATAGTCCCATTGTCCTTTTAGTCATATAAATTTACGTTTTTCCTGGACTGCAACTTCTATCTCTTACATTACGATTACTAAAAACTGCATTGTGCTGTCAATTATGGTATTTACTATACTGTGCCTCTTATACGATATCAAATAGGTCACTAGATATTTCATCTGCCCGATAAAGCAAGTATATTGGCTTCACCAATATTATACGTGAAAAATTTGTGAGATTAAAATCTATTTCTTTGAGTTTAAACTAATTTGAAGGAATCTGAATTTTTCTATAGATTTGTATTATTCAACTTCACAGTTTGTTTTATTTATCTACATTTACTTAACTGGGATGCAAAATATCTAGTGATCTATGAATTCTTCCAACACTTTTCAATACAGTTTAATAAGTTCTACCACATTCACACAACACCATCTAGTCCCAAACTAAGCAGAGCTTGTACTATGTAAACGTACTATGTATATACATAGAAATTAGAATGGATTGTTTGTCGATATTCACTACCTTTTCACGCAACTATTGATAATTTTGTCTAAATAACCGAACCCCACAAATGTGAAGCAGCGAGTTAAAGCTATCATTAAATACACGAGACCCTCTATGGAGCAGTGTGACGGTTATTCTATTTAAGGCTGCTGCTACCAGTTAGAAATGATTCTATTATCACTCAGCCCACGTACCTACAGTGTCTGTTGTTAATCAGAACGAGAAATCACTGCGGTATCTGCCATTTGTTGCGGCGGCCACTTTAGATTGACAACAATAATGATTGTATAAAATTGAATTATGTTTAGAACTAAAGGTATTTTTCAAATTTCAGCTCAATCACACACTAAAAAGTGCCTCGAAAGCTTGCAATATTTGACCCAAACTGACCAAATGGCAAGATAAATAAAAGCTTCTTAAATACTGTGAGTACAGCCCATGACGAATACTCTTTCTGAAACGAAAATATTATTATCGTTTTCCCAGTACACTCTACTCGTTTTTTTATTGTGGTTGTAATAATGAAATTTTTTGAATGAACAGTAGACAATTATGTGAATATTTCTTGCAATAAAAATTCAAAGTATGAAACCGTTTTTCAAGAATACTCGTTTTATTGCGTAATTAAGTGTTTATTAAGTTACGCTAGTATCTGAATACTTGCATCCACAAATTATGCTATTATTAAATTAAATGCCTGCAGTTCAACGTAATACAAATTCAGAGACTTTCACTTTAAGCTCAATTAGAGAAGATTGAAATTTAACACCGTTTAATTAGCAGTTATTATTAAACACTCCTGGCCAAAAATAAGACGGTAAATTCGCTGCGATAAGAATTGGTGTCTACAGGGAAAATTTGAGAGGTCTTTAGTCTATTATATTACTTCGTCGGCCTATTTTTGACGACATTATGTAGTGACAATTTGTATGTGTACGTCGTGTGTATCCGTTACTTACGTGTGACAGTGAGATGCGCTGCCCGCGCGCGCTTCGTAGTCGCAGTGAGCGTATGACGGGCGAGACAGCTGTACGCGCCCGTGTCATTAGCACTCACATCGCGTATCAGCAGCGTATTCCCCGCTACTATGTACCGGGACTCTGTTGTCATACAAAATGTACACGGTTATTCCTCACTAGTCATATTTTAACATTACAATTCGAGAAGATACATACAATTAGCTCCTAGGTAAAACTAAGGAGTTTTTAAGGATAAATACTTCTCCATGAAAAATAATGCCAGAAAGTAGCACTAAGTAAAGTGCTATTTGTATTTATTTTATAGGTCCGTACTGTAAATCTGGTTATCAAACGACAGCACATGATTCATAAATTTAGTTTGCCAAACGTCTATAGGCCACAGCCACACCCTACGTTGATACCACACTTTATTATTCAAGTGTTGCTGCTTATAAAATTATCAATAAAGTAGCTCAATAATAAAATCAGTGACATCTCTATTCTCTTGACACCACGGTCATAGCATATTCCCTGAATATGTACAACGCGTCGTAACCGCATTACTGCAAGATGAATAATTATTTCATATGGCCCAACTTTATTATCTTAACGTGAGTGCTGCGACATACAGTGGCAGCTAATTCCACTCACTGTATCTGTGCATTAAAACTACTTCTCTTCCGCCATCATTCGTCACCGTCACATCTCAAGTACCACCCACCCTCGGGAGCGTTCATTTTCCTTACAAATGAGATATTGCTTTAATTAATATTACTTCGCGCGCTACATTAATATGGGCAAGAAGCTTTATCTCATCCGTGTTTCGCGCGCACAACTTCTTTCGTTATCTATTAATGAATAAATGTTAATTGGTTTAATCTACGGCAAATTACATAGCTAACTTCAGTGAAAATAAAGTGTGCGCATAATAATAACGTTGAACGAGGAGGCTATTTCCTTTTGTAACGCGAGCCGTCCGGCAGTCGGCTTTAATTAATAAAGAGATGGTAAATAAAGCTGGAGGTTGTGTTAAGGGAGGATGGAGAGGAAGGATTGTACTGTATGAAAAGGAGAGGGGAAAAGGGGGACTGGTTTGTGCGCCGGCGGCGATGATAGATTTATTTGGTCGCTCCAAGCGCCACGACGTTTTTCCGCTTCAGGAAAGGCTCCATACGATTTATGTGTGTCGATAATTCCACACTTTTATTAAAGGGAGAACCTTCGCCCCGACTTCAGGGAGGTGAATCGTTACAGTTGAGCATTCATTTAAATGTGAATGTGCTTAGTATAATTGAACAACCGAATCAACGTTTCGTTATTATCTGGTAGGTATTATTTGAACAGATAAGACTGAGATTTTAGTTTTAAGCATTCATTAGGCGAAGTTATATTTTTGTTTAAACGCTCCATTATTTTGTTCCAAAACTGATCATGATTTTTAAAGAAATGCGTAGTTTTGGATACAAGGGTACTTGAAATAATAATAATAATAATAATAATAAATAATCCAACCATACGTCCGAGTCGACCATCAGACTCACGTAGGGGGCGGACACGCGATACACTATTTACTGGCGCGGCCAACATGGCTCTGGGAACCCATTTACATGGAGATGATGTTAAGAAGTAAGCGTTTAGGACCGCTTCCCGGGGGCAATCGCCGGGGCACACCTGGAGCTGACGCTGGGTGTCACAGCATAGGAACCGTCAGCGGAGAGGAGTTGAATAGGCGGGCTCCCTCCGGGTCACCCGAAAATACTACAGCCAATCCGACCCGTGATACAGACAATATTAGTTTAAATTCTTCCATTTCGCTAGCAACAGTAGAACCGTATAGTCCCTCTACGGTATCATATATCCCATCACCGGTGTCTTCCGTGGAACAAAACTCACATGGATCACTGAACACGACTTTAGATGTTACGCGGGAGGTAAATACCTTTTTACCTGCGTCCACTAAAGCCGGTAAACCGAGAGTACGCATGAGATGGCCAACAGAAGTAAATGTTTTCATCATGCGTTCTTACTATTTAGTTACTAAATTAGAATCCGACATGACGTGTTACAGAAAAGCTTTGCATGATTTATTCATTCAAAAATACCCAGAAATTAAAGCAACCGAGCAAAGAATCTCAGACCAAAGACGACTGGTAATTAAGAATAAATATCTCACAGATGAACAACTGAATCAAATAAAAGAAGAAGTCCGACAAGAATTAGAACATCCACACACTAGAGATAATCAGCTAACTTTATCATTTACTACTGCTCATTACTCTATACCAAATACGAACATAGAAGATCAAATAGAAACAAATATTCAAAATAATTCATCTCAATATTTATCTCAATATTCTTCTAATACTCATACCTCACATATATCGACACAAACAACGTCAACACACGATATACTTTTGGAATCCGAGATACCAATGTTACAACAGGAACCTACCTGTGAAGAAAATGTAATTACACTAACAGATAAATTAAGAGCTAAGCTAGTGCAATATAGCGGTATGGACCCTATCATGAGACCAAAACTCCCTAAATTAGGTTACAACAAGTGACTTACCGATTTACTCCATATATTTAATAACAACATACTGAATCGATTTCTTACAGAAAATATACTACTTTAATATATTGTACTGCTATAGTAATAACAGAAGAACTAGGTTATAAAATATATACTGCAACTGATAATCCAACAAACAAAAAATATTCTGACCCACCGTGGCAAATTAGACTTCAAAAGGACATCTCACGATTAAGATCAGATATAGGTAGACTTACACAATACATTAGAGGCAATAGATCAAGGAGAATACAAACTATGGTAGATAAAATACTTAAAAACAGCACAGTACACACAAGACACGAAAGTAATAATAAAACACTAGAAGAACACTTAGATACACTTAAGCAAAAGCTGTCACTTAAAGCGCATAGACTTGCAAGGTATAAAAAGGCATTACAACGAAAGCAA
The DNA here is from genome assembly GCA_944739405.2 of Euclidia mi. NCBI lineage: Eukaryota > Metazoa > Arthropoda > Insecta > Lepidoptera > Erebidae > Euclidia > Euclidia mi. The sequence goes on from OX123189.2 coordinate 8,905,705, forward strand.
CAAAATATTCTGTTCAGCACTAATGAAAAGATTTTCTATAGACAATTGAAGACAGGTAAAATAGTTAATAGAGAAAATGGTAACATAGAAACAACTACTACTAAAGAACAAGTAGAAGAATTCTGGTCCGGTATTTGGGAAAAGGATACCACTCATAATGTAGAAGCGCCTTGGATATTAGAGGAAGAAAACAGGTGGGGCAACATTGATGAAATGGAGTATTGTAATATAGTCCGACAAGAATTCAAAACTTCATAACTGGAAGACGCCAGGTGCCGATAACATCCATAACTTTTGGCTTAAGTACTTACACTCACTACACCAGTCAATAGCTAGTTGTTTCAACTAAATCATATTAAAAAAACAACCAATCCCGTCATTTCTTGCAACAGGCATTACCTACATGATCCCGAAAAGTAAAAATACTCAAGATCCTTCACAATACCGACCAATCACGTGCCTACCAACTTTGTACAAAATTTTGACAGCAACTATTGCTAATAGAATCACTGCACATATTGAAAATAATAATATAATCGCAGAAGAACAAAAAGGGTGCAGACGGCACCACATGGGTTGTAAGGAACAGCTTATAATAGATGCCACAATACATAGACACGCTAATTCAAAGAAGAGAAACCTGTTTTGCACATACATCGATTACCGCAAAGCATTTGATAGTATTCCACACACTTGGCTCGTAAAAATACTTAACATTTACAAAATTAACCCCAATTTGATTAACTTCCTAAAAGAGATAATGCCATGCTGGAAAACAAAAATGTACCTGCGTATTAATCAAAATTTTATTACAACTAGAGAAATAAAGATTAGCAAAGGCATATACCAAGGTGACTCCCTCAGCCCATTGTGGTTCTGCCTCGCCCTTAACCCACTATCGTATATGTTAAATAAGCAGAACATCGGATACTGTTTCAATCGCACCTCTAATCCAACATCAATAGCTCATTTGATCTACATGGATGACATCAAACTTTATAGCAGTACAGCAAAAAATATGAAAAAACTTATTGATATTACAGCATTGTTCAGCAAAGATATTAAAATGCAGTTTGGATTAGATAAATGTAAAATTTTAAATGTTAAACAGGGGAAAATAGAGCCGGGAGATTATATAACGCAAGAAGGGGAAATTATAACAGCTATGGAGACAAATGAAGTCTATAAATATCTCGGTTACCAACAGTCTAAACTATTAGATCATACAAGTCTAAAACGAGTACTTACTGAGGAATACAAAAATAGATTAACCTCGATATGTAAGACGCAGCTAACAGGAAAAAGACTAATTAAAGCTATAAATACATATGCAATACCCATGTTAACCTATTCATTTGGTGTAGTAAAATGGTCTCAAACAGACTTAAAAAGCCTTCAAATTAAAACCCGTACTATTTTGACTAAGAATAATTATTTACACCCTAAATCCGCAGTCGAATGAATGACACTTAAACGAATAAGAGGTGGTAGAGGCCTCATAGACATAACTTGGTTGTGGAAAAAGCAATTACTCAATCTTAGGTCATTCTTCCACACTGAAGCCGCCATAAGTAATCTACATAGAATAATTGCTAATAATGACATAAAGTTCACGCCTCTGAATTTAGCAGAAGCAACTGACACCTTGCATCCAATTATTAATCAATTAGACTCTGAAAACCATCAACTAGACCAATGGAAAGGCAAAGTACTTCATGGCCGCCACCCACATGACTTACAACAAACACACATTGACTCAGAAGCTTCGAATAGATGGCTTACTAGTGGCTATTTATTCCCTGAAACTGAAGGGTTTTTAATAGCTATTCAGGATCAAGTTATAAATACTAAAAACTATAGGAAACACATTATAAAAGATCCCAATGTTATAGATGATAAATGTCGCAAATGTCACCGACAGCCAGAAACCATACAACACATTACAGGAGCATGTGCTACCCTGACACAAACAGACTACACACATCGCCACAACCAAATAGTAAATATTATTCACCAAAAACTAGCACTCAAATATAAGTTAATAGAAGATACTCATACACCTTACTATAAATATAACCCCAGCTCTGTATTAGAAAACAATACCCATAAAATGTACTACGACCGAGCCATACTTACAGACAAGACTATTCATTTCAATAGACCGGACATTACAATACACCATAAAACACAAAATACTGTATATATAATAGATATTGCAGTACCAAATACCCATAATCTTCTAAAAACTATTACCGAAAAAATTAATAAATATACTGACCTTAAAGAAGAAATAGCAAGAATCTGGCAAGCCCGTAATGTATACATTGTACCAGTTGTAATATCTACCACCGGAGTAATACCGAAATACCTACATCATAGTCTTAAACTTCTTGATTTAACACCAAATACTTTTGTCAATATCCAAAAAGCAGCAATTTTGAACACATGCAGGATAGTACGCAAATTCATGCAAAGCGATGAAACACTAAATCAGATTTAGCTCATGTGACAATTACTTGGTCTTGACCCGTAAATGTCATCAAAACACCAGCGATAGCTGAGTATAAAAACCATATCCATAATAATAATCTGGCAACACCAAAACTGTCAACGTGTTTATTCCTCCAATTCTTTTTAAATATTAATATTTTACAAATATCCTCTCATCCATAGTGCAATAGTATATATAATCTAAATTATAATAGAAAACACAAGTAAAGCAAGAAAATACCTGGTAAAAACAACATAAATACAGAAATAGTGAACATTTTATACAATGACAGCCGTCACGCTTAACATTATGACAGATCAAACAATAAATATATTTACAAAAATGAAGATAAAAACACATTAGCATGTTGACGAGAGCCAGGAAACGAAGAGCACACCCAACACCTCCGGACTCGTCGCTCAGCTCCGCCTCGCAGCCGTCGGAACCTGCACCAGTGACGTCGACAGCTGTAGTTGCGTCGAGCTCCAGCGACGAGTATTTCTCTCCGCCGTCGACACCGTCACCTGCGCGGCGGCGTGGGAGAGGCCGGCCACCAGCGTGCTTAGGACCTCGGGGCCCACCGGCCCCAAACAGGGTCCCCGCTGCCGGTGGTAATGTGCAGCGCATGAAGTGGACGTCATCCATAAACGAACAAGTCATGCGCGCATATTTTGGGGCGACAGAGGGGGGCACTAACCTCACTGCGTACCGTAGTCGCATGCTGTCTATGTTTCAGGCCTTGGAACCAAGCATCAACGTCACGGCTCAACGACTATCGGATCAGGTACGGGTTATCCAGCGCAGTGGCAAGGTGGATAACGCCGTGCTTGATAGGATTCGCTCAGAGTACTTACCTTCGAGCCATGCCAATCCCGTGCGGCCCACACTAACACCGACACCGAGCGCACCGCCAATGGGCGGCAGCGCCGTCAGGGAGGAGCATGACATGGCTGATGATGTAAGTACCCAGTGCAATGAGGAGGTCAAGGACGCTTTGGAATGTGCGATTAGGGACTACCGGTACACGCCATCATCTATTAGGCCTCGCCTACCGCGGTTGCCTATGCATAGGCGAAATATAGCGCTGGTAAGTGCTCTTGACTCGTTATTATCAAATTATTTAGATAATAGTGAGGATCTCGGTGATACACACTCAATCTTGTACTGTACCGCCGTGGCAGCTTGTCGTATAGCTGGTGTCAAGTTTCTTGAAACTGATACCGTTGTACGACAAAGGTCTGCTGTACCGGCGTGGCAGTGCAGGATTGAGCGACGTATTGCCGAGGCAAGGGCACTTATTGGCAAGCTGATCTGTTTTAGGGAGGGGAATACACGCCCTAGGGTAATGCGCTTTGTGAAACGGGCTTTTTCGGGGACTAATATTAGTCCTCAAGATTATATAGCCCGGGTCACAGAGCGCATTGACTACCTAAAACAGAAAGTCTATGCATGGGCAAACCGAATACGTAGATTTAAAAAACGTGTGGACCGGTACGTCATTAATCGTGCATTCCAGAGGGATCAGAGGTGGGTATACAGAAGCTGGGAACGACCAGATCAAAGTGTGACTAATGTGCAGCGGCCGGATGCGAACGCCACAGCCATGTTTTGGCGTAGCATCTGGTCGACGCCCATTGGCCATACTGAAGGTGATTGGATGCAAGATGTCGAACGATCATGCGAACATATTCCTGAAATGGAATGCGTGGCCATTTCTAGCCAGGATGTTGCACAAGCAGTCCGTCCATTATCTAATTGGAAATCTCCAGGCTTGGACGGGCTGCACAATTTCTGGCTGAAGTGGCTACGTAGTTCGCATGATCGCTTGGCATCTCAATTCCAATCAGCTGTAGAATCTGGGTCGTTGCCATCATTTATGATGACTGGAATTACCCACCTGCTCCACAAGACAGGCAGTACTAGCGAGCCCGGCAATTATAGACCGATAACATGTCTACCATCGGTCTATAAACTTCTTACATCTATTCTGAGAGCTAAAATAGCTAAACATGTTGAAGACAATTCTATTATGTCAGCCTCTCAGAATGGATGTAGGAAGGATGCTCGCGGTACTAAGGAGCTCCTCCTCATTGACATGGCCATTAGCCAACAAGTTCGCCGTAACCGAAAGGATCTGGCGGCATGTTGGATAGATTATAAGAAGGCGTATGACTCCGTGCCGCATACATGGCTTTTGAGGGTGCTAGAGTTGTATAAAGTAAATACTACTCTACGCACCTTCTTAAAGTCATGTATGGGGCAATGGAATACGATTCTTTGCTATCCAGGATGCCGAAGGATCCAGGAGGACGGCGAACGTATTAAAATTGAGCGGGGAATTTTTCAGGGCGACAGTCTGAGTCCCCTTTGGTTTTGCCTAGCCATGAACCCTCTCAGTACATTACTGGAGGGTTCAAGGTTAGGCTACAGGTTACAGAGAGGCGGTCAGGTAGTGTCCCACCTGTTATTCATGGATGACCTGAAGTTATTTGCCCAATCTGATGTCCAATTGCTAGATTTACTAAACGTAACCCAAAACTTTAGTAAGTCTATCAATATGGAGTTCGGTGTGGATAAATGTGCTGTCATTCATGTGAAGCAGGGCAGGATGGTGGAATCTGAGGGGATCCAACTCTCAGATTCCATTAACCTAAGATCGCTTCTCTTAACCGATACCTATAAGTACTTGGGTATGTCACAGGCTTTAAGTATCAATGAAGCTGACATGAAGCAATCGTTGCAAGAGCGTTTCTTTGGCCGCCTGAAAAAAGTATTAAAAAGCCTTTTATCAGGTGGCAACAAGGTTCGTGCTTGCAACGGTTGGGTCATGCCACTTCTTGTATACTCCTTTGGCATACTCAAGTGGACTCAGTCTGAATTGGACGCCCTGGACAGAAGAGTCCGCACATTGTTGACGGCATATCGTATGCATCATCCTCGTTCATCCGTGATGAGGTTGTACATCCCGCGGAAGTGTGGGGGTCGTGGCTTTCTAAATATCAAGACCCTACACAACCGCGAGGTGTGCAATCTCAGAGAATATTTTCTCCGGGCGAACGGGGACATGCATCGAGATGTTGTCGCAGTGGACAATGGACTCACCCCGCTCAAGTTGGCTAAGGAGAACTGGCGCATACCTGTAGTACTCAGTACTGATGAGCGCAAGCGTGTATGGCAGAGCAAGGAGCTTCATGGCAGGTTCCATCGGGCCCTGTATGGACCCGATGTAGACCTATTGGCCTCGGTGAACTGGCTACGCTTCGGTGACCTCTTTGGGGAAACCGAAGGGTTTGTTTGTGCAATTGCTGACGAAGTTATCAAGACGAATAACTACCGGAAATATATCCTGAGGGATGGCACTAGTGATATTTGCCGTGCCTGTCACCAGCCCGGTGAATCCCTCAGGCATATTGTTTCCGGTTGTTCACGTCTTGCTAACGGCGAGTACTTGCACAGACATAACCAAGTAGCCAGAATCATTCACCAGCAACTTGCTCTGAAATACAAACTTGTAGACATCGAGGTACCGTACTACAGGTATGTGGCAGAGCCAGTTCTCGAAAATGGCCATGCCACATTGTACTGGGATCGATCTATCGTCACAGACAGGACTGTTGTAGCCAACAAACCTGATATTGTGGTGATAGATCGATCAGAGCGCCTCGCAATAATTGTTGATGTCACCATTCCTCATGACGAGAATCTCGTGAAAGCCGAGAAAGACAAACAGATTAAATATCTGGACTTGGCTCACGAGATTGTCGACATGTGGGATGTGGACTCGGCAATTATTGTGCCGATAGTTGTAACGGTTAATGGCCTAATAGCCAAGAGCCTCGATCGTCACCTTAAGAGGCTCGCGTTGGGTGCTTGGGTCAAGGGCCTGATGCAAAAGGCAGTACTTCTCGACACGGCACGTATTGTGAGGAAGTTCCTGTCTCTGGAGCCCTAACCACCGACAGCTTGGACCCTGTGCCCGTTGCTGGTGGGATCCCACGGTTTTATTTGATATTTTTAAATGTATGTTATTTTTTATTGTATATTTAAAAATGTAAATGAAATCTGAACAAAAATAAATAAAGGAATAATAATAATAATAATAATAATAATAATAATAATAATAATAATAATAATAATAATAATAATAATAATAATAATAAGCCCCCTATAATCCAACCATACGTCCGAGTCGACCATCTGACTCACGTGGGGGGCGGACACGCGATTTTATGTTACTGGCGCGGCTAACATGGCTCTGGGAACCCATAGTTATGGAGATGAGATTAAGAAGTAATCGTTTAGGATCGCTTCCCGGGGGCAATCGCCGGGGCACACCTGGAGCTGACGCTGGGTGTCTCAGCTTACGAACCGTCAGCGGAGAGGAGTTGATTAGGCGGGCTCCCTCCGGGTCACCCGAAGATATTACAGCCAACCACAACACACACAATAACACTAGTTTCAACTCATCAGTCTCAGTAATGGAACCCTATAGCCCATCTACAATCTCATACATACCATCTCCGGTGTCTTCCGTGGATAATAATTCGCGCGGAACACCTACACCAACCTTAGCTGTTGCGCAGGAGGCTAATGCTTTCTTACCTGCGTCCACTAAGGCTGGGAAACCTAGGAAACGCATGACATGGAGCAAAGATGTAAATATTTTTATCATGCGAACCTACTACTTCATCACCAAATTAGAAACAGATATGACTACATATAGAAAACAACTCCACGACCTCTTTACAAATCGCTATCCCGAAGTTAAAGTTTCCGAACAACGAGTATCCGACCAGAGAAGGACAATAATAAGAAACAAATTATTGACAGAAAGCACCTTAAAACAGTTGAAAGAAGAAGTTAGGGTACAATTACAACAGAATATAGATAATAATACAGACGATGACACCGTTACTTGTAACGCTCAGCAGCCAGAATCACAAACTCATTCTCAATTAACATACGGCTCTCAGTCAATCTCACACCAGTTACTACATTACACACAGACATCTCATACATCAACCCAGACTGAAACATTTACGTTAACACTAGAAAACGACATAGAAACACTGGTAGACCGAAACACCATTTCCGAAACGAGCAATCAAAACATATGTGATCAGTTTAGAACAGCACTAACGAAGTATTCTGGAATGGATCCATGCCTTCGACCAAAACTACCAAAATTAAGATATAGTCATAAACTCACCGTGTTAACTAACTTATTCAATAATAGTATATTAAATCAGTTTATATCAGAAGACACAGAATTAATAGACTTACACACCTTAATATATTGTACAGCGTTAGTCATATCTGAAGAGCTTAAATACAAAATTACAGATTTTTCTAGAAATGTCAAACCGAAGGACCAAAATAAACCTGCATGGCAATTAAGACTGGAAAAGGACATTGATAAACTTAGAGCTGACTGTGGAAGACTCACGCAATATATTAATAACAACAGATCGAGAAAGGTAGTTAAAAGAGTGCAACAAATATTTAAAGTAAGCAATATTCACACTAGACACGAAAATTACAATAAAAAAGCTGAAGAATATTTAGACACTCTAAAACAAAAACTAGCATTAAAAGTACATAGACTTAAGCGATACACGAAAGCTCAACAACGACGTAATAACAATATTTTATTTGCTTCAAACGAGAAAATGTTCTATCGGAAATTAAGTAGTCCACAAGCTGATGAATCAACAACAAATAATACAATATTACCGTCAAAGTCACAACTTGAAGAATTTTGGGCTGGAATTTGGGAAAAGCAGGTACACCATAACAATAGAGCAGATTGGATCATTGAAGAAGAATATAGATGGAATACAATAGATGAAATGGAATTTGATGAAATCACAGAAACTGACATAAGTTCAATCACAGCTAAATTACATAACTGGAAATCACCTGGAATAGATAAAATTCATAATTACTGGTACAAAAAGCTAACATCATTACACAAATCCATTGCCAAAAATTTAACTCTCATAATATTAGACAAACAGAAATTACCTGATTTCGTGACTACTGGTGTAACTTATATGCTACCGAAAGGCAAGAACTCACCACAACCGTCTCAGTATAGGCCTATTACATGTTTGCCTACAATTTATAAAATCCTAACATCAACAATAGCTCATAAAATAAAAACACACCTTGAACTTAACCACATATTAGCAGAAGAGCAAAAGGGATGCAGACAGGGTCATATGGGATGCAAGGAACAACTTATTATAGATTCTATTATTCACAAACATGCCACAGCAAAAAACAGGAACTTACATTGTACATATATAGATTATAAAAAAGCGTTTGACAGTATACCCCATTCTTGGTTATTAAAAATTTTGCAAATATATAAAATAAATACAAATATAACAAATTTTATGCGCAGTATTATGCCTCAGTGGAAGACAACATTACGATTAAATGGTCACAATACAATAATTAAAACTCGCGAAATTTCGATTAAGACAGGCATCTTTCAAGGTGATTCCTTGAGTCCCCTATGGTTCTGCCTTGCCCTGAATCCACTATCACATTTATTGCATCGTTGCCGAGTTGGATACAGTCTTAAACATAGTACAGAAGAAACAGTGATTTCCCATCTCATATACATGGACGATATTAAATTATACGCAAAATCTGAAAAAGACATGAAAAGGCTCTTAGAAAACACATCAAAATTTAGTCAAGATATTAATATGGAGTTTGGATTAGATAAATGTAAGACACTACACATAATAAGAGGCAAGATTCGATCCGGTGACTATGCAATTGATGATACTAATGCCATTACAGCGATGGAACCTACTGACCTTTACAAATATTTAGGCTATAAACAACTAAAAGGTTTAGACCATACCACAATAAAAAAAACACTTACTACAGAATATAATATTAGAACAAACGCCATCTGTAAAACACATCTTACCGGAAAACACCTTATTAAAGCTCTTAACACTTACGCCGTCCCTATACTGACTTACTCATTTGGAGTAATAAAGTGGAGTAAAACAGACTTAGAACAAATAGAACGAAAGACTCGAACCACTTTAACAAAACACAATCATTTGCATCCAAAATCTGCAATAGAGAGATTAACCATAAAACGACAGAATGGAGGCAGAGGTTTCATCGATATTCACCACCTTTGGCAGAAACAAGTACATAGCCTAAAAACATTTTTTCTCGCAAAGGCACACTCAAGCAACATTCACAAAGCTGTAGTTCAAAACGATCTTAATTATACCCCACTCAATCTACACGATCCAACTAATACTCAAACTGTCAGCAATGATGATGTACACACAAAGAAAATAGAAAATTGGAAAAAGAAGACACTTCATGGACGTCACTCACATGATTTAGAGAAGATACACATAGACTCAGTAGCATCAAATAAATGGTTGAAAATCGGTTACTTATTCCCAGAAACAGAAGGATTTTTAATAGCCATACAAGACCAAATCATAAACACCAAAAACTATAGGAAATTTATTATTAAGGACCCTACTATTGAGAACGACAAGTGTCGGAAGTGCCATACTCAACCTGAAACCATCCAACACATAACCGGAGCTTGTATTACCCTCACACAGACAGATTATACACACCGACATAATCAACTAGCAAATATCATTCATCAAAATTTAGCACATAAACATAACCTTATCGAAGACATTAATACACCATATTATAAGTACACACCTGAAACGATTCTCGAAAATAGCACTCATAAACTTTACTTCGACCGCGCCATCTTAACAGACAGAACAATCCATTTCAATAGACCAGATATAACTTTACTTGATAAATATAATAAAACTACGTATCTTATAGACATTGCTGTTCCCAATACACACAATCTACAAAAAACCATTTCCGAAAAAATAAGCAAATATTCTGAACTACAAGAAGAAGTAACGAGAATCTGGCGTCAGAGTAAAGTTTATGTTGTACCTATAGTCATCTCCACAACAGGTGTCATCCCTAAGCATCTTCATCATAGCCTTAAGTTAATAGGTCTCAAAGAAAGCCTTTACATAAGCCTGCAGAAAGCTGCCATATTAAACACATGCAGAATAGTCCGAAAATTCATGTCTCTAGACGAAAACGAAACACCTCAAGCCACATCCATAACGTAACACACACACACACACTGCATTTACTTGGTGTCTACCCGTAAATGTAGTTAATACCAGCCAAGAGCTGAGAAAAAAAAAGAAAACCGATAATAATAATAATAATAAACCCCTCTGGGGCAGTCGTTACCTCACCATGAGACTAACGCAATCTCAGAGGGCAGAGTAACAGCTTTCAATCAAACATCACATCCATAGTATGTTGTGTTTGTTATCCATAGTATCATTATTACCAGTCGATTTAACACCCATCCCCATAAACTAGTAAATTAGACTCCACATCATTGCAATAGCCCTACAGTTGCTGCGGCTAGTCCATAGCTGTACTCAGTAGTGCAGTTGTGGAGGCTGCACGGCATGTGTCCCATCCCATTTTAGATTAAAGTTCTCTACGGGCCTCTGCACGTTGGATCCATATCCCCGTGTAAGCCTCCCAAAGGACCGGTTACTCTTCTAACACCATGTTAAAAGAATAGCCGTGAAAAAGAGACACATAATAATAATAATAATAGCAAATATCTTGCGTCAAATATAAACTTTTACTAACATAATTGTTAGAGTCAAATACATGGAATTGCTTATTGTTATAAGACCATGTACAAAGATTTGTATTAAGATTATGTCTAATATTGTTTTCTTTCTGTGGCAACGATTTACTAAAGGGTAAAGTAAGCATAATAATTTTATTTAGATTTAATTCACTTAATTTACTGTAATAAAAATATAATAGTTTTTTATTTAAAGATCCAAAACTGTCAACGTGTTTATTCCTCCAATTCTTTTTAAATATTAATATTTTACAAATATCCTCTCATCCATAGTGCAATAGTATATATAATCTAAATTATAATAGAAAACACAAGTAAAGCAAGAAAATACCTGGTAAAAACAACATAAATACAGAAATAGTGAACATTTTATACAATGACAGCCGTCACGCTTAACATTATGACAGATCAAACAATAAATATATTTACAAAAATGAAGATAAAAACACATTAGCATGTTGACGAGAGCCAGGAAACGAAGAGCACACCCAACACCTCCGGACTCGTCGCTCAGCTCCGCCTCGCAGCCGTCGGAACCTGCACCAGTGACGTCGACAGCTGTAGTTGCGTCGAGCTCCAGCGACGAGTATTTCTCTCCGCCGTCGACACCGTCACCTGCGCGGCGGCGTGGGAGAGGCCGGCCACCAGCGTGCTTAGGACCTCGGGGCCCACCGGCCCCAAACAGGGTCCCCGCTGCCGGTGGTAATGTGCAGCGCATGAAGTGGACGTCATCCATAAACGAACAAGTCATGCGCGCATATTTTGGGGCGACAGAGGGGGGCACTAACCTCACTGCGTACCGTAGTCGCATGCTGTCTATGTTTCAGGCCTTGGAACCAAGCATCAACGTCACGGCTCAACGACTATCGGATCAGGTACGGGTTATCCAGCGCAGTGGCAAGGTGGATAACGCCGTGCTTGATAGGATTCGCTCAGAGTACTTACCTTCGAGCCATGCCAATCCCGTGCGGCCCACACTAACACCGACACCGAGCGCACCGCCAATGGGCGGCAGCGCCGTCAGGGAGGAGCATGACATGGCTGATGATGTAAGTACCCAGTGCAATGAGGAGGTCAAGGACGCTTTGGAATGTGCGATTAGGGACTACCGGTACACGCCATCATCTATTAGGCCTCGCCTACCGCGGTTGCCTATACATAGGCGAAATATAGCGCTGGTAAGTGCTCTTGACTCGTTATTATCAAATTATTTAGATAATAGTGAGGATCTCGGTGATACACACTCAATCTTGTACTGTACCGCCGTGGCAGCTTGTCGTATAGCTGGTGTCAAGTTTCTTGAAACTGATACCGTTGTACGACAAAGGTCTGCTGTACCGGCGTGGCAGTGCAGGATTGAGCGACGTATTGCCGAGGCAAGGGCACTTATTGGCAAGCTGATCTGTTTTAGGGAGGGGAATACACGCCCTAGGGTAATGCGCTTTGTGAAACGGGCTTTTTCGGGGACTAATATTAGTCCTCAAGATTATATAGCCCGGGTCACAGAGCGCATTGACTACCTAAAACAGAAAGTCTATGCATGGGCAAACCGAATACGTAGATTTAAAAAACGTGTGGACCGGTACGTCATTAATCGTGCATTCCAGAGGGATCAGAGGTGGGTATACAGAAGCTGGGAACGACCAGATCAAAGTGTGACTAATGTGCAGCGGCCGGATGCGAACGCCACAGCCATGTTTTGGCGTAGCATCTGGTCGACGCCCATTGGCCATACTGAAGGTGATTGGATGCAAGATGTCGAACGATCATGCGAACATATTCCTGAAATGGAATGCGTGGCCATTTCTAGCCAGGATGTTGCACAAGCAGTCCGTCCATTATCTAATTGGAAATCTCCAGGCTTGGACGGGCTGCACAATTTCTGGCTGAAGTGGCTACGTAGTTCGCATGATCGCTTGGCATCTCAATTCCAATCAGCTGTAGAATCTGGGTCGTTGCCATCATTTATGATGACTGGACCTGCTCCACAAGACAGGCAGTACTAGCGAGCCCGGCAATTATAGACCGATAACATGTCTACCATCGGTCTATAAACTTCTTACATCTATTCTGAGAGCTAAAATAGCTAAACATGTTGAAGACAATTCTATTATGTCAGCCTCTCAGAATGGATGTAGGAAGGATGCTCGCGGTACTAAGGAGCTCCTCCTCATTGACATGGCCATTAGCCAACAAGTTCGCCGTAACCGAAAGGATCTGGCGGCATGTTGGATAGATTATAAGAAGGCGTATGACTCCGTGCCGCATACATGGCTTTTGAGGGTGCTAGAGTTGTATAAAGTAAATACTACTCTACGCACCTTCTTAAAGTCATGTATGGGGCAATGGAATACGATTCTTTGCTATCCAGGATGCCGAAGGATCCAGGAGGACGGCGAACGTATTAAAATTGAGCGGGGAATTTTTCAGGGCGACAGTCTGAGTCCCCTTTGGTTTTGCCTAGCCATGAACCCTCTCAGTACATTACTGGAGGGTTCAAGGTTAGGCTACAGGTTACAGAGAGGCGGTCAGGTAGTGTCCCACCTGTTATTCATGGATGACCTGAAGTTATTTGCCCAATCTGATGTCCAATTGCTAGATTTACTAAACGTAACCCAAAACTTTAGTAAGTCTATCAATATGGAGTTCGGTGTGGATAAATGTGCTGTCATTCATGTGAAGCAGGGCAGGATGGTGGAATCTGAGGGGATCCAACTCTCAGATTCCATTAACCTAAGATCGCTTCTCTTAACCGATACCTATAAGTACTTGGGTATGTCACAGGCTTTAAGTATCAATGAAGCTGACATGAAGCAATCGTTGCAAGAGCGTTTCTTTGGCCGCCTGAAAAAAGTATTAAAAAGCCTTTTATCAGGTGGCAACAAGGTTCGTGCTTGCAACGGTTGGGTCATGCCACTTCTTGTATACTCCTTTGGCATACTCAAGTGGACTCAGTCTGAATTGGACGCCCTGGACAGAAGAGTCCGCACATTGTTGACGGCATATCGTATGCATCATCCTCGTTCATCCGTGATGAGGTTGTACATCCCGCGGAAGTGTGGGGGTCGTGGCTTTCTAAATATCAAGACCCTACACAACCGCGAGGTGTGCAATCTCAGAGAATATTTTCTCCGGGCGAACGGGGACATGCATCGAGATGTTGTCGCAGTGGACAATGGACTCACCCCGCTCAAGTTGGCTAAGGAGAACTGGCGCATACCTGTAGTACTCAGTACTGATGAGCGCAAGCGTGTATGGCAGAGCAAGGAGCTTCATGGCAGGTTCCATCGGGCCCTGTATGGACCCGATGTAGACCTATTGGCCTCGGTGAACTGGCTACGCTTCGGTGACCTCTTTGGGGAAACCGAAGGGTTTGTTTGTGCAATTGCTGACGAAGTTATCAAGACGAATAACTACCGGAAATATATCCTGAGGGATGGCACTAGTGATATTTGCCGTGCCTGTCACCAGCCCGGTGAATCCCTCAGGCATATTGTTTCCGGTTGTTCACGTCTTGCTAACGGCGAGTACTTGCACAGACATAACCAAGTAGCCAGAATCATTCACCAGCAACTTGCTCTGAAATACAAACTTGTAGACATCGAGGTACCGTACTACAGGTATGTGGCAGAGCCAGTTCTCGAAAATGGCCATGCCACATTGTACTGGGATCGATCTATCGTCACAGACAGGACTGTTGTAGCCAACAAACCTGATATTGTGGTGATAGATCGATCAGAGCGCCTCGCAATAATTGTTGATGTCACCATTCCTCATGACGAGAATCTCGTGAAAGCCGAGAAAGACAAACAGATTAAATATCTGGACTTGGCTCACGAGATTGTCGACATGTGGGATGTGGACTCGGCAATTATTGTGCCGATAGTTGTAACGGTTAATGGCCTAATAGCCAAGAGCCTCGATCGTCACCTTAAGAGGCTCGCGTTGGGTGCTTGGGTCAAGGGCCTGATGCAAAAGGCAGTACTTCTCGACACGGCACGTATTGTGAGGAAGTTCCTGTCTCTGGAGCCCTAACCACCGACAGCTTGGACCCTGTGCCCGTTGCTGGTGGGATCCCACGGTTTTATTTGATATTTTTAAATGTATGTTATTTTTTATTGTATATTTAAAAATGTAAATGAAATCTGAACAAAAATAAATAAAGGAATAATAATAATAATAATAATAATAAATGGTCGTGCTACTCTGTATTGGGATCGGTCTATCATTACTGACAGAACTATTGTGGCTAACAAGCCGGACATAGTGGTGATAGACCGATTAGAGCGCCTTGCAATGATCATCGACGTCACCATACCCCATGACGAGAATCTCGTGAAAGCCGAAAAAGATAAACAAATTAAGTATTTGGACCTGGCTCACGAGATTGTCGACATGTGGGATGTTGACTCGGCGATCATTGTACCGATAGTCGTGACCGTAAATGGTCTTATTACCAAGAGCCTCGACCACCACCTCAAGAGGCTCTCGTTAGACGGCTGGATCAAGTCCTCTATACAGAAGGCAGTATTGCTGGACACGACACGCATCGTACGGAGGTTCCTTTCTCTGGAGCCCTAACCACCGGTAACTTGGTCCCTGTGCCCGATGCCGGTGGGTCTCCGTGGTCCCATTTTATATATTTAATTTAGTTCTTAGTGTGAAATTTATTAAGTATGTGAAATGTGACTGTGAGAAGAATATTTAATAAACGACATAATAATAATAATAATAAAAAGTATCTACAAAACATTCAAGATGACAACTAACGTCAATGACATATCAACAAAGAAAATTGTAAATAAACACTATAATATAAATACAACGAGGAAATGAGATGTTGACGAGGGCTAGAGCTGCTGCTGCACGTCATACACCCCCGGACTCGTCGCTCAGCTCCGCCTCGCAGCCGCCGGCACCTACAACAGAGTTGTCGGCAATCACAGAGGCGTCGAGCTCGTCGAGCGACGAGTATTTCTCCCCGCCGACGTCGCCAACACCTGTACGCCGCTGTGGGAGAGGCCGGCCACCGCTACGCTTGGGACCCCGAGACCCACCAGTTTCGAACAGGGCCCCCGCTGCCGGTGGTAATGTGCACCGCATGAAATGGACTAAATCCATGAACGAAAACGTCATGCGGGCATATTTTGTGGCTACAGAGGGAGGTACCAACCTTACGGCGTATCGTGACCGCATGCTGCCTCTGTTTCAGGGCTTGGAACCGGCTGTCAACGTTTCGGCACAGCGACTGTCGGATCAAGTGCGGGCTATCCAGCGATGCCGCCTGCTGGATAACGACGCACTTGAGAGGCTACGCTCTGGCTTACAACGTAGCCCTCCTATCACTTCTTCTACGTGTAGCGATACACAAGTTTCAAATATTGTCACAACGCAAAGGACTGTTGAAGAGGTGCATAGTAGGGATACACAAGTAAGTACCCAGTACATAGATGAATTAAGGAGTACTTTGGAATGCACTATTCGGGAGTATCGTTTTGTGAATAGAGCAGATAGGCCCCGCTTACCACGTTTGCCCACGCACAAGAAAAATATAGCGCTGGTGTGTGCCCTGGATTCACTATTGTCCACGTATTTAGACAATAGTGAAGATCTTAGCGATACCCACTCGATTCTGTACTGTGCGGCTGTTACAGCGTGTCGAGTGGCAGGTATTAAAATACCAAATGGTAGTAATTCTGCCCCTCGAACCAATGCTGTACCGGCCTGGCAGTGCAGGATTGAGCGTCGTATCGCTGAGACCAGGGCGCTCATCGGAAAGCTAATTTGCTTCAGGTCGGGCAATACAAGACCGAGAGTGATGCGTTTTGTGACTCGGGCGTTCTCTGGCACGGGCCTTAGTCGCCAAGAATACGAGTCACGAGTCACAGAACGCATCGACTACCTGAAGCAAAAAGTTTGTGCGTGGGCAAACCGTATAAGACGGTACAAAAAGCGGGTGGACCGATACGCCCAGAATAGGGCATTTCAAAAAGATGAAAGGTGGGTATATAGAAGTTGGGAGCGAACCAATTCAGGTGTGGATGATGGGCGTCTGCCAGATGTTGAGGCAACGAGCGCTTTCTGGCGCAGCATTTGGTCGATGCCCATTAGCCACACTGAAGGTGATTGGTTTGGGGATGTTAAGCGAGCATGTGAGGGAATACCCCAAATGCAGCGCGTAGCCATAGAAACAACAGATGTAGCTTGTGCAGTCCGTTCGTTATCTAACTGGAAATCAGCGGGACCGGACGGACTGCACAACTTCTGGTTGAAGTGGCTACGTAGTGCCCATGCTCGGTTGGCATCCCAATTCCAGGCATCTTTGGAATCGGGCTCGATCCCAACTTTTATGACAACTGGTCTCACTCACCTGCTCTTTAAGTCAGGTTGTACCACGGACCCCAAAAATTATAGACCAATTACGTGTCTACCGACTATATATAAACTTCTTACATCCATTTTGAGGACAAAGATGTTATCACATATTAGAAATAATAACATTATGTCAGTGGCTCAAAATGGATGTAAGAATGGGGCCCGTGGTACAAAAGAGCTACTCCTCTTTGACATGGCCATTAGCCAGCAGGTGCGCCGCAACCGAAAGGATCTGGCGACATGCTGGATAGATTACAAGAAGGCCTTCGACTCCGTGCCACATACATGGCTCTTGAGGGTGCTGGAGTTATATAAAGTCGATATAACTCTATGCGCCTTCTTGAAGGCATGTATGGGACAGTGGAGTACGGTCCTACGCTATCCAGGATGTCGGCAGATTCGCGATTGCGGTGCTCCTCTTAAGATCGAACGGGGTATATTCCAGGGTGACAGTTTGAGTCCCTTGTGGTTTTGTCTAGCTCTGAATCCTCTCAGCACTTTGCTAGAGGGTTCTGGGTTAGGCTATCGGCTGCAGCGTAGGGGTCAAGTTATCTCCCACCTCTTTTATATGGATGACCTGAAGTTAATTGCCCCCTCCACTTTCCAATTGACAGCGTTACTAAAAGTAACTGAAACTTTTAGTAATTCTATCAAGATGGAATTTGGTGTGGGTAAATGTGCGGTCATGCATGTAAAACGAGGTGGGATTGTGGAATCTGAGGGTATAGAGCTTTCAGATTCCACACAACTTAGATCTCTATCTGCGTCCGAGACCTACAAGTATCTGGGTATGTCGCAGGCCTTAGGTATTGCTGAGACTGCCATGAAACAATCATTGCGGGAGCGCTTCTTGGGCCGCCTGAAGAAAATACTGAGAAGTTTTTTATCAGGCGGCAACAGGGTGCGTGCCTATAATGGTTGGGCCATGCCAGTCTTAGCATACTCCTTTGGCATACTCAGATGGACTCAATCAGAACTGGAAGCCCTGGACAGAAAGGTCCGTTGTCTATTGACTAAATATCGGATGCATCACCCGCGGTCATCAGTAATGAGGTTGTACATCCCGCGGAAATGTGGTGGTCGTGGTTTCTTAAGTGCTAAGGACCTCCACAACCGCGAGGTGTACAATCTTAGAGAATATTTTCTTAAGGCTGATACGGGTGTGCATCGTGATATTGTTGCTGTAGACAACGGACTTACCCCGTTGGGTCTGGCAAAAGAGAGCTGGCGCAAACCTGTTGTACTTAGTACTGAAGAGCGCAGGGAAGTATGGAAAGGCAAAGAGTTGCATGGACGTTTTTATCGGGCTTTGCATGGGCCCGATGTAGACCTCATGTCATCAGTAGCCTGGCTACGGTTTGGTGATTTATTTGCAGAGACCGAAGGTTTTGTTTGTGCAATTATGGACGAAGTTGTCATGACGAACAACTACCGTAAGTATATTCTGAAGGATGGGACTGTTGACATATGTCGGGCGTGTCACCAGCCCGGCGAATCCCTCAGACATATAGTTTCCGGTTGTTCTCGTCTTGCCAACGGTGAATACTTGCACAGGCACAATCAAGTAGCCAGGATCGTCCATCAGCAGCTTGCCTTAAAATATGACCTTGTACCCTTTGAAGTACCGTACTACAGGTATGTGCCCGATCCAGTTCTCGAAAATGGTCGTGCCACTATGTACTGGGATCGATCTATCATCACCGATAGGACTATCGTGGCTAACAAGCCCGATATTGTGGTGATAGATCGATCAGAACGCCTTGCAATGATCGTTGATGTTACTATACCCCATGACGAGAATCTCGTGAAAGCCGAAAAAGATAAGGAAATCAAGTATTTGGACCTAGCTCACGAGATTGTCGACATGTGGGATGTGGACTCGGCGATCATTGTACCGATAGTCGTGTCAGTTAATGGTCTCATTGCCAAGAGCCTCGACCACCATCTCAAGAGGCTCTCGTTAGACGGCTGGATCAAGTCCTCTATACAGAAGGCAGTATTGTTGGACACGACGCGCATAGTTCGGAGGTTCCTCTCTCTGGAGCCCTAACCACCGGTAGCTTGGTCCCTGTACCCGATACCGGTGGGTCTCCGTGGTCCTATTTTATATGGTTAAATTTTTTTATTTATTTAAGTGTATAAAATTCTACCATGAGAAAAGACGTAATAAAGAGGAATAATAATAATTTAAAAGTAATAAGCCCCCTATAATCCAACCATACGTCCGAGTCGACCATCTGACTCACGTGGGGGGCGGACACGCAATATTTCTGTTACTGGTGCGGCTAACATGGCTCTGGAAACCCATTTCAATGGAGAAAATGATGTTACGAAGTAGACGTTTAGGACCGCTTCCCGGGGGCAATCGCCGGGGCACACCTGGAGCTGACGCTGGGTGTCACAGCATAGGAACCGTCAGCGGAGAGGAGTTGAGTAGGCGGGCTCCCTCCGGGTCACCCGAAAATATTACAGCCAACCACACAGACGATAATATTAGTTTACATTCACACAACACAATAACAGAACCGTACAGTCCATCAACAGCCTCGTACATACCGAGTCCTGTACCGTCCACTGACAATAACTCGCGGGGAACACTTACACCAACACCGACCTTAGATGTTGTGCGGGGGGCGAATGCCTTTTTACCTGCATCCACTAAGGCCGGTAAACCTAGGAAACGCATGAGCTGGAGTAAAGATGTTAATAAATTCATCATGCGAACCTACTACTACATCACCAAATTAGAGACAGACATGACCACATATAGACAGCAACTTCACGAACTTTTCGCAAAACAATACCCTGAAATTAAAGTAACTGAACAACGAGTATCTGACCAGAGAAGAACTATCATAAGAAATAAACTATTGCCGCTAGAAACACTAAACCAACTAAAAGAGGAAGTGAGAATACAGTTACAGCTTGATATAGAAAATAATTTAGCTGATAATCCTACTACACCAATTAATGATTACATCAGTGGACCACACCTGCAGCCACAGACTCAAGCCCAATTGAGATACGATAGTCAGTCAAGTGTACATTTACAACCATCACCATACACTCACACACAAACATCTCACACATCAACTCAGACCGACACCTTTACATTGATGCTGGAAAATGATATAGAAACACTAGTTGACTGTAGCCACGTTAGAGATATACAAACTCAAAATATTCATGATAAATTTAGAGCAGCTCTAACACAATATTCTGGAATGGACCCAGGCGCCCGACCCAAATTACCGAAGTTAAGATACAGTAATAAACTTACAAGATTAACTAATTTGTTCAATAATGACATCTTGAATCAATTTTTATCAGAAAATATAGAATTAAATGACATACACACTTTAATATACTGCACTGCGTTAGTTGTATCCGAAGAACTTAACTTTAAAATAACAGATTACTCAGGAATAACAAAACCAAAAGACCTAAACAAGCCGGCATGGCAAATAAGACTGGAAAAGGATATTGAGAAGTTAAGGGCCGATTGTGGTAGACTTACACAATATATCAATAACAACAGATCCAGGAAAGTGGTTAACAGAGTCGAACAAATATTTCAAAGGAGCAAAATACACACTAGACATGAAAACGAGAACAGAAATCCACAAGACTACCTAGATACATTAAAACAAAAATTAGCTGTAAAAGTACATAGACTCAAAAGGTATAAAAAAGCTCAACAGCGGCGAAGCAGTAATATTCTGTTTACTACAAATGAAAAAATGTTTTACAGAAACTTATGCAATCAACACCCACAGAGACCAACCACCGGTCCAACCACCAATAATACAACATTACCCTCAAAATTGCAACTCGAAACATTCTGGGCAGACATTTGGGAAAAACAAGAAAATCATAACTCTAATGCAGATTGGATCTCAGAAGAAGAAAATAGGTGGAGTGAAATAAATCAAATGGAATTTGATAGCATAACTGAAACAGACATAACTTCAATAACAGCTAGGCTACATAGTTGGAAATCACCTGGTATTGACAAAATTCACAACTACTGGTATAAGAAACTAACGTCACTTCATAAATCTATAGCTAAAAATCTAACACATATAATACTAGGCACACAGAAAATACCCGAATTTATTGCTACTGGCATAACTTACATGCTACCAAAAACCACATACTCACCTCAACCTTCTCAATACAGACCCATCACGTGCTTACCTACAATATACAAAATATTGACATCTGCAATAGCCCAGAAAATCAGAACACACATTGAACATAATCACATTTTAGCGGAGGAACAAAAAGGATGTAGACGAGGCCACATGGGGTGCAAGGAACAACTCATCATTGGCTCCACAATCCATAAACATGCTACTGCAAAAAATAGAAACTTACACTGCACATACATTGACTACAAAAAAGCATTTGACAGCATACCTCACTCTTGGCTTTTAAAGATTTTACACATTTACAAAATAAACCCAAAAATAACGAATTTCATGCGTAGTATCATGTTACAATGGAAAACAACATTACAGCTTAATAATCACCAAAATACAATTACAACGAGACAAATTAGAATCAAAAAAGGCATTTATCAAGGAGATTCCTTAAGCCCCCTCTGGTTTTGTCTGGCATTGAATCCTCTATCACACTTACTACATCGTTGCCGAGTAGGATATGGTCTAACACACACTACAGACACAGTTATCTCACATCTTATATATATGGATGACATAAAATTGTACGCAAGATCAGAAAGAGATATGAATACACTCCTGGAAAAAACAACAACATTTAGCAAAGATATAAACATGGAATTTGGTTTAGATAAATGCAAAACATTACACATAATAAGAGGCAAGATCCGAGCCGGCGACTACACAATAGATGATACACACACAATTTCAGCGATGGAGCCCACTGATCTGTATAAATACTTAGGGTATAATCAACTTAAGGGTATAGACCATGCAACAATAAAGCAGACCCTGACAACAGAGTACAAGAAAAGGATAAACGCCATCTGCAAATCACAACTGTCTGGGAAGAATCTTATTAAAGGACTTAACACCTACGCCGTTCCAATACTCACTTACTCATTTGGGTTAACAAAATGGACCAAAACGGACTTGGAACAACTAGAACGAGTAACACGAACGACACTAACTAAATATAACTACTCACACCCTAAATCTGCAATTGAGAGACTCACAATCAAAAGGCAGAATGGAGGCAGAGGATTTATAGATATTAACCACCTATGGCAAAAACAAGTACACAATTTAAAAGCATTCTTCCTAACAAAAGCGCATTCAAGTAATATACATAAAGCAATAGTAAAATCTGATCTTAACTACACACCACTCAACCTACACGACCCTATTAGCGCACAAATTCTGAACAATAGCGACATACAACTACGAAAAATAGACACGTGGAAAAAGAAAACACTACACGGACGACACCCACATGACCTTGAACAGAGCCACGTGGACTCAGTAGCGTCGAATAAGTGGTTGCAAGTAGGTAACTTATTCCCCGAAACAGAGGGATTCATGATAGCGATACAGGATCAAATAATAAACACTAAAAATCATAGGAAATATATAATAAAAGATCCCACCGTTACAAATGACAAATGCCGCAGATGCCATACACAACCCGAAACTATCCAACATATAACCGGAGCATGTTCAACACTCACACAAACAGACTACACACACAGACATAACCAAATTGCCAATATTATACATCAAAACCTAGCACTTAAACATAACCTAATCCGAGACATAGACACACCATATTACAAATACAAACCACAGACTATCTTAGAAAATACTACACACAAGCTCTACTTCGACCGCGCTGTTCTTACAGACAAAACCATACACTATAATAGACCGGACATAACATTAATCGATAAACACAAGAAAACTACATATCTCATAGACATAGCCGTTCCTAATACACACAACATACAAAAGACTATTACTGAGAAAATTAGCAAATATTCAGAATTGAAAGAAGAGGTAGCAAGGATATGGAACCAGAGCAAAGTTTACATAGTACCAGTAGTGATTTCTACCACTGGCGTCGTTCCTAAACATCTTCACCATAGCTTAAAGTTAATAGACCTCAAAGACAGCCTTTATATACATATACAGAAAGCTGCCATCTTAAATACTTGTAGGATTGTTCGCAAATTCATGTCACTTGACGAAAATGACACACCACAAATCACTACACCATAATCCCTACTCACTACACACTACATTTACTTGGTGTTTACCCGTAGATGTAGTTAAAACCAGCTAAAAGCTGAGAAAAAGAAAAGAAAACCAATAATAATAATAATAATAATATTCCACTACATTCACACAACACCATCTACTCCCAAACTAAGCAGAAGCTTGTACTATGGGTACTAGATAATGGATAAACATACATATATACTTTTTTTTGTAAATACATACATATTATACATAGAAACACCCAGACCAAGACAAACACCCATGTTCATGCACACAAATGTTTGACTTGAGTGGGAATCGAACCCGCGACCTTCGGCGTAGCAGTCGCATACACTCCCGCGGCGCCAACCGGTCGTCAATATAATATTAAGTTAGTTGAAATTAGTTTTCATGGATGGCCGATTATAAAGAGATTTATATAGGTAACTAGCTTTTGCCCGCTGCTTCGCACGCGAAAATTACGATTAGATAAAATATTTTGTACAAACACCCCTACCCTCCTCAAGGAACATAGTATACATGCGAAATTTAACCTTCTTGCGCCCAGTAATTTCGGCTGTAATAATTATGTCAGTCAGTCAGTCAGTAACGAAAAGATTTTAACAGATTTTAGTGATTCCATTGAAAAATAAAACTATTTACACAAACTCAGAATGCCTTTTCCACCCTTTTAGGGGAAAATTTCCAAAATAAATGTCTTTGTGTTCGCTAACGTCATATGCGGATCCAATAAACAAAGTATGAAGTTAATCCCTTGAAGGCATAAAAGCAATTCTTTGCATTCTATGCAAATTATGACTCCCGTTTTTTCCACTTAGGGTAAGAATTTCCAAAAAGACTTTCTTAGTCTTCACTAACTTCATTTGAGGAACCAATAGGTATACAAAGTTTGAAGTTAGTCCATTGAGGGCATTAAAAGTTTCATACATATTCTGACAGCCAGTTTAACCACTTTAGGGGAGGAATTTCCAAAAATCCTGTCTTAGTGCGCCCCTACACACCTCAAGGAACATACATGCTAAATTTCATCTACTTGCGCTCAGTTGTTTCGGCTGTAGCATGTCTGTCAGTCAATCAGTAACGCAAGGATTTTATATACAGACAGATTATACAAATAAATCATATATTATATATTGACTGCCTCCATGGGCAGCGTATGCGTCTGCTAAACGGGAGGTCTCGGGTTTCATTCCCGGGTCGGGCAAAAGTATTACTGAGTTTTGCCGAATTCTCAGTAGCAGCACGAAGTCTGCCAATGTGCTCGGTAACGGCAATAGGCTCGCTCTCTATTACGTGGGACCTAATATGCAACATGGCGAAATGTGGGTGTAATATTACACCTCTGCCTACCCCTTCGAGGGTATCCCCGAAGGGGTAGGCTAGGCTAGGCAGGGGTGTAATATTAAACCCACACGCCTGTATAGGCGTGAGACTATAAAAAAATAAATGAACAAACTGTCTGTAATCTCAAAATAACTGTATTGCATATTGTTGCTAACCCGTATCCAGTACCCCAATGATGTCTTTCTGTCTATTTATTCAGGGTAATCTTAAAAATGACTGCATCGATATAGATGTGTATTTTACTAATGGTTCATGAAAACTCTTGAACAAACTATGAAAATTTGATTTAGGCGTAGCTGCTTGCTAGTTAAAATTATTTAGTCAGAGATTCTGTAGCAATATACATTTGCATATCTCAGCGATATTGTAAAAAAATGTAAAATAAATTATCTAAGTTCAAAACCCCTTTCTTAGTATTTTAGGTTAAAGAAATGAGAGAAGCCTTGGTCAGCATTTGGACAAAACAGATAACTGATAAAAATTCCTTACCTACTTAAAAATAAATAAAAATAGCAAAAACAAGGTTTTAAGCATTTTGGCTTCAATTGGTCATATAAAGAACCATCCTACATTTTAGTTACTGAAGATGAAGAGCGCTTAGATGAGAGCCAGCCACATAAATTTAAATTACATAAATGCACATCAGGGACCATGAAAAAAACTCAAGTGAAGGAATTAAAAGTTTCAGTTTAGTTTAAAAATAGGGGTGACTTCGAAAACTCCTTTCTTGGTGTTCACTAACGTCATTTGAAGAACCTACATACAAAGTTTGAAGTTAATCCAATGAAGGAATAAAAAGGTTTCATACAAATTCTGACTCCCCTTTTTAACCCTTTAGGGTAAGATGTTCCAAAAAAAAATTCTTAATGTTTACTAAGGTCATTACAGAAACCAATATACAAAGTTTGAAGTCGATCTACTGAAGGAATAATAAGTTTCGTTTAATACACACTTTGATCCCAGCTTACCTCCTGAAGGGAGGAATTTTCAAAAAACAAATTCTTAGTGTTCACTTTCGTCGTTTGAGGAACCAATATACAAAGCTTTAAGTCAATCCATTAAAGGAATAAAACGTTACA
This sequence comes from Euclidia mi, assembly GCA_944739405.2. NCBI lineage: Eukaryota > Metazoa > Arthropoda > Insecta > Lepidoptera > Erebidae > Euclidia > Euclidia mi. The sequence goes on from OX123189.2 coordinate 8,931,934, forward strand.
TATAAACTTTGAATCAATCTTACCCTCTTAGGGGTGAAATTTCCAAAAAAAATATTCTTGGTGCTCACTATTATCACTTGAAGACATACAAATTCCGACTCCCCTTTTTAACCCTTTGGGTAAGAAATTCCAAAAACATTTTCTTAATGTTTACTAAAGTCATTATAGAAACCAATATACAAAGTTTGAAGTCAATCCACTGAAGGAATAATAAGTTTCATTTAATGCACACTTTGAACCCCTATCTAACCCCCTGAAGGTAGGAATTATAAAAAAATAATAATTCTTAGTGTTCACTATCGTCATTTGAGGAACCAATATACAAAGTTTGACCTCAATACACTGAAGGAATAATAAGTTACGTTTCATACACACTTTGAACCTCTAGCTTACCAACCGAGGGGAAGGAATTTTCCAAAAACAATTCTTAGTGTTCATTATCGTGGTTTGAGGAACCAATATACAAAGTTTGAAGTCAATCCATTAAAGATATAAAAAGTTACATACAAACTTTGACCCTCAATCTTACCTTCTTAAGGGTGGAATTTCCAAAATATTAATTCTTAGTGTTCACTATCATCATTTGAGGAACTAATATACAAAGTTTGAAGTCAATCCACTGAACGAATAATAATTAACACACTTTGACCCTATCTTAACCCCTGAGGGTAGGAATTTTCAAAAAACAAATTCTTAGTGTTCACTATCGTCGTTTAAGGAACCAATATACAAAGTTTGAAATCAATCCATTAGATAGATAAAAAGTTACATACAAACTTTGACCCCCTATCTTACCCCCTCAGGGGAGGAATTTCCAGAAAAATAATTCTTAATGTTCACTATCGTCGTTTGAGGCACTAACATACGAAGATTGGAGTCAATCCATTGAAGGAATAAAAAGTTTCATACAAACTTTGACCCCCAGTTTTACCCCCTTAGGGGTGGAATTTCCAAAAATCCTCTCTTAGTGCTACCTAACACTCCTCAAGGAATATACATGTAAAATTTCATCTTCTTATGACCAGTAGTTTCGGCTGTAGCGTGTCTGTCTGTCAGTCAGTAACGCAAGGATTTTATACATACATACATACATACATATACTCACGCCTTTTTCCCGTCGGGGTAGGCAGAGACAACAGAACGCCACTTGCTCCTATCCTTACAAACCTCACGCGCTTCCTCTACACTCATTACTCTTTTCATACATGCTCGCCGGTTGCGGGTACTTCGGACCTTTCCGTTTCTTAGGATGTCTCCAATTTGGTCGAAGAATGTCCGCCGAGGTCTGCCGCGACCGACTTGCCCACACACATTTGCCTTATATATCTGATTCGTCATTCTTTCTTCACTCATTCGCTCCACGTGTCCAAACCACCTAAGCATTCCTTTCTCAATCCTTGTCACCACATCTTCTTTCAGTCCACTGCTCTTTCGTATAGTTGCATTCGGAATTCTATCAATCAGTCTTACCCCACACATACTACGCAGTGATCGCATCTCAACTGCGTTAATTCTTTCATGCTTTTTCTGCCAAACCCAGCTCTCACTTCCATACATCAACGTGGGGACAAGCACTCCATTGTGAACCGCCAATCGTGCCTCTTTTGGCACCGTCTGACCGTTCATAAACGCCCACAGTGCTCCATTTACACGATTTCCCGCAGTCACTCTCCTTTCAATGTCTCCCTCACATCTTCCGTCCCTTGTAAATACGCTACCCAAATATACAAATTCCTTTACTTGCTCTACAATTTCACCACCAATCGTAATATTACACTCAGTCACACTTTCATCTTTTTCAAACACCATCACTTTCGTCTTTCGTGCATTAACTTTTAAGGATTTTATATATTAAGATTAAATTTAAAAAGCCTTGAATGAAATTTAAAATGTCTTTCACTGCTTCTACTTTATTTTCTGTTTCGGGAGATTGGCAAACAGTTATCCAAAGAATACGATTCATTTCAAAATTGTTGATATAAAATTTTGTGGTAAGGATAACAGCAAAGTTACTGTAAAACTAAAATATATGATACATATTGTAGTACACATAATATCCTTCTGCGTATAAAATAGATATTGTATGTTTTTTATAGCCTCACGCCTGTATCCCCGAAGGCATAAGCAGTGGTACATAACATTACACCCACATTTCGCCATGAATTTTTAGGTCCCACATATAGACAAACATCACCAGACTCCGTGCTGCTACTGAGAATTCGGAAAACCCCAGTAATAATCTTGCCCGACCCGGGAATCGAACCCCGGACCTCCGATTAGCAGTCGCCTACGCTATCCACTGGACCACGGATGCAGTCAGTCTGGATATTGTATGTATATTAAGTTAAGTTTAAATTCTAACGACTATTATATTTAACTCTCGCCATGATAGTACAGCGAGTACGTGACTCTTGCCAACTGTAACACAATTTATTATTTATTTCTCGCACCGAGAATGGAGACAAATGTTAATATTATGTGCGTCTTGCATATGCTAGTAGTTTTATGTGTATATTAGCTCACGTGTTCATATCTTATGTGTACTCATTATATTTTTCATAAGTGTATTAACAGCACTTAATTTTTGGACGTTATTGGATGCGCGTTCCTGCAGTATCCAACGTAAGATACGCGTGGCGAAGCGCGCTGTTTTTATGAAAGCTTCCCTATTTTTAGTAGCGAATATTGACGCACTGTCTAATGATATTTAATATGACGCAGGTGTGGTCATCAGTCGCAGAGTTTTATTACGTAGGTAGATGAGCGAACCAGGTTTTGTATAGAGTCGTCATACTAGAGTACCGTCTACACTAGTAGTACATGTAGGTATCAAGAACGTAGATACTGGGTGTAGATGATCGTCATGTAGCATGGAGTCACTGACATAAAGCCTATGGGCGCATAAATGACGCATGGTGCTTAGAATTAAAGGTGAAAGCTACCACTTCATCGCTAAATGCAATTGACGATTTCGACAACATCAGGTAAGACGTTGACGAGATCATCGACAGCAGTATACGCCGCCGCTAGCTGCCGTTGGTGCCCTTGCTATCACCAAGCAACAATGTACCGTAGTCGTTTGTTACGTACTGGGTGAAGGAGGATCGATGTGTAACATGGAGTCGCCGTGTTACCAGAGCGCTGGGTGCACGAGTGACGCGTGGCACATGGCGCTACAAGTTATAGCCGCCACACCACCACTTGCTGCCGTCGGCGCGTTCGCCACAACCTCCCATCCACCGTCCACCACTAAGAAACAACATTGTGAAGTGTATAAGAGCACTCAGAAAAATAGGGTTATTATTGCTAGTTTAGTGAGAAAGGAAGCCTTTCTACTTATTGTAAAAATTGGAATGAGATGATAAGGGGAATGATGCAAAGGCAAACTTAATGTCAAAGGCGTCTTCCTTTTACTCTTGGACTTGTTAAGTTACAAAACTAAATTAAATATTGTTACGGTAAACGTGAAATTTTAAGGTTATGTTGTTTAATTTTCTGTTTCAAGTTGCTACGTTCAGAGTGCATATCTTGCCTAATTCCGTGTCCCGTACTAATGTATTTTAAAAAGCTCGTATTATTAAATGATTGTCAATAGTAGATATTTAAAGACATACCTGGTTGCAGCGACACTTCTCTTGAAAGTGCAACTCCATGTGCGTTTGCGGCGCGACATCGCACCATCGTCGCGGCTGCCTCATACCCGCCGGCCGTTGGCAGCACCTCTAACGTACCATTACCGTACACCCGCCTGCACAGAAATAACAGCAAGATAAACATTACAATCTTAGAAACGTCAAGTCTTCTGATACCAAGTCATCCAGATACTGATATATTCCTAAAGGAATAAAATATAGAAGTTAATCTTTTTGAAAGTAACGAAATATCGTACATCAGATTTTTTGGCAATTGAGGTATGATTTTTTTTTAGTACTAGTGACCTTTTCTTACACTCATGCCAGTGCATTCATAAAATTCAATCAGTCAATTTGCACCATTTCAATGAAGGCTCACAATAAAACAAAATGCAACGTGAGAAGAGAAAGCGCTACAAAGACGGCGCTACCAGTAATGAGTTCGTTTTGTCCCATCGTCGGTGACACCAAATATAATCGCTCTCATTTTGCATAATTATCGTCTAAAAGGAAAACACTTTGAAGAGACTAACGACTATGGGCTCAATTTGTGCCGCCGGCCTAATTATTTGCTATTCATAAACAAAATTATAACACTTTCAAAAGACTACCAAGCATAGGGATCGGCTGATGGTGATTTAGCGATCAAAATAAGCACAATTGTATGTTAAAATGGTTTCTATATCTTGGTGATACAAAAGCACCTAAAAGCACCGTGTAACCGTAATCTTTTTTACAGGAAACCGTATTTCAGTCAAACCATTTAAGAGATACTAGTGAAAATAAATGTCCTCACACACCTAAAGAATGCCCCACCTAGAAGCGGAATGCATTATTTTTTCCCTCTTTAGTAAAAAAAAGCGCCTTTATATTTAATAAATAATAGTAGATAGAGGCAGAAAAATTGGTATTTGGGTGAGACTTGAACTTTCAGTCTTCGATCATTAAAGCAATAGGCATCAATTTGAAAACTGCAAATATACTGCCCAGAAAATATTTTACAAGAAATGAGTCCAGTAGATGCCTGGACAAAGCGAATTTTTTTTGACCGTCAAACAACACGTGTCAGCTAGATGTCGTTTCGGGTGCAAGAGACTTTTTTCTCAATGATGATAGGTCCATTAGATTAACACGATGTCACGCCATCGTATATAATATTATATCTATCATCGTATATAAACATGGATACCAGCAAGGTGCAAGAGTAAGTCAAAGTATACGCCGCGTGACAGGTAAAAGTGTGAGCCTTTGCATTATGATACAGAGTATTTGTAATAAATACAATCATAGCTTCTAAGACAACCATCTGAAATCGACCAAGTAAGAAACAGTTTTACCTACTAGAAGAGAAGTAAAATATTTTTGCTTTATTCCAATAAAATAAGAGAGTATTTATTTGTTGTAAATAAATCGCATAGAGCGTCGCGCAGGGACTTGTTTAACAGTGCAATGTGTCACGTATTCCCTGCACTAGTCGTACGATATACAAATAGTATTGATTGCAAAGTACCGGGTGGTAGTAGGAGCGTACCTAGCAGAGTGCATTCAAATGAACAAACAGATTTCATCTTTCTATAGACTTCCCTAGACATCTGTTCTACTGAACAGTCACAAATGTATTCTATTGAAGATCAGCTATAACATTTTATAGATTGAATAGAGCTTGGTTTTAAAAAAAGGTGTTCCTTAAAAAACTAGCTCTAGACATACATACGAGGTTTGGCTATACCAGGTCGACTATTCTCTGATGTAGTCTTCGTAATTAATTAGTGACTGAACTTTAGGGAACGAATAAATTGTAAGAAAACAGGTCTCATATATTTTACACAATAAGGTAGGCTTCTCACCTGCAAGGCTAGATAAATTACATATTAATGATACTGGAGTGTATAGCCGTCAATAATTAGCAGTAATTACTTAACTTTAGGTACTGTGATATTTTTTTATTCTTAACTCTAATGGTATGTGTCTCATGGCAGAGTTAGGATTTCAAAATGAAATAAAAGTCAATTGGCATATTTTTGTGAAAACATTTTTATTGAAAAATTATTGGACTATAATGCGGATTTTATTTTTTAAAGATTACATCTTCCAGATGTCTTCCATTTCGTAGCACGCACTCACGGAACCGATTCATCACATTTTGCATAACGCGCCTAAGCATAGCCGGCTCGATGTCGCGTATTACTTGTTGGATATTTTGTTTTAGCTCAGCGATATTCCTCGGATTATTGACGTAAATTTTGCGCTTAAGGTACCCCTATAGGAAATGGTCCATGGGGGTCAAATCTGGTGATTGCGGAGGCCACGCGATATCACCAAAGCAGGATATCAATTTTTGTGGAAACAATAGACACGAAGTTGGTCCACAGTGGCTCTTGCAGTGTGGCAAGTGGCTCCATTCTGCTGAAACCATGTTCTTGAGCTGTAGGTTGGATATTCTTTCAGTTGGGGTATAAAATAATTGGATATTTGGTGATGTTTAAAGCCGCCGCTCTTTTGCGTATTGACAAGCGTGGATTACGACGAACGCTAGCTGCCACTTCGTTTATTGTTTCTTCCGTCCTTGAAGTTCTGCTTGGGCCCGGACGGTTGATTTATAGCGGACCCGGTAGCTCAAAACTTGATAATCCATTTACGAATCAAATTTTCGCTTGGTCTATCGCGTAAACGTCTGATATTGTAGTGAGAACAAAACTGTCTCCGAGCCAAAACGTATGAATCTACACCTTTCAAAAACGCTTCGATAGCGAACGCACGGTGCTCACCCGACCACTGCGACACCATGAATAACGAATCCGCACGAACGACGAAGCTACTGCGCTCCTCCCCCCGCGCTTACTTGCAATGGTTTTTTAAATATTCAAATTTAAAATCCTAACTCTGCCGTGAGACACTCTGTACAACAATAAATATACATAATAGGCATTCTTTTAAAAAGCTACGCGGTTATCTTGTTATAATGGCATAGCACATTAGTATCGGCTACGGCATTATACTGCTACGAGATGTAGTAAGATCAGCTGATAAATACTTTAAAAGATTCGCGATTTCTACACATAATATTTAGGTACCTTATCTGTATCGCATAATTATTTGAAAATTAAGGTGACGGAATCTTCCATTAGCGCCGTAGTTTAGGCATGTGTTATATCAGCAGTGGTCATGCTATAACCTAAAATATCGTCTCAGTAATTACGCAATATAGACTCATTATATAAATATCAGTAAGTTTACCTGCTACCTGGAACGTCGTGTAGCGTAGTCCCATCATCAGCAAGCCACGTGAGCGTAGGCGGAGGGTGACCCCGCGCGGCGCAGCGTATTCGTACTCCACTGCTCGCGGAGTATTGCATGCGTTACGCTGGTTCTACCACCAGTGCCCACCAGTACCCAGCATTGATAGATCACCGCGACATACTGCAAAAAATACTGTATTATTATTTACGCAAATACTATCACACAAGGGCTACACTAGTTCTATGTTTTGTTGATACAAGACCAGTATTGCTATTCATTCAATGCTGATTTAGACTCTCGGTTGAGAGTACATGAGTTCTGGATCCATAATGCAGAAAAGAAAACTGTAAATTTACTTGAAATTTGAAACGTGCTTCGAAAAATGTTTCTTAATATTATTCAAAAAGTTCAACGTCCGCACTGGGTGTAATTTCTGGGTCACAAGGGACTTTAGATTAAAACGACTGATAGTAACGACTTACAACACCTAGAACTGAAACAAGTATTTGCAATTCATACTAATTAATTTCCTAGAAAATATGATTTTTATTAATTGGCGTGAAAATGGAGTGGCCTATATCCTGCTGAATATAGGCCACTCCAATGCATCTAAAGGATGTGAAATTGGTACCTAAAACGACAACAGTGATGTAAAGAATTGTCGTGCCGTTTCATTTAATTATTTCTAATTCATCAATTGCTTGAATCAAAATTATAAAAATATTGACTTGAGAGTCTTAAACTGTATACCACGCCTAATTCACATTAGTTCAGAATTCCCTACAGCTGAATACGCCCGCCAATAATATACTAGTTTTAGATTCTTATCTCCACAATAACTGGTTTGCGGGAACAGAATACTTACCACGACAGAACGCTGCCCCGTATACATACGTCAATAGCGGTTATCTATCCGCTTTTCGGAAGCACAATGCTTCCGTTGAACTCGAAAATAAATAGCTCTGCAAACGCAGACTGACGTAGAGATGTTCGAAATGGCAATTGAATGCAGAGAGCTACGGGCATGCTTGTTATTTGGCCGCTGTCGAAAATTCGTTACAAAAAGATTTATTTTATTGGTAAATTCAGATATCCCAGATAGTATTTAGAGGGAAAGAAAGCCTTTAGTCCACAGTCCCAACTACCAATAGATGACTATTTCATATTCATAATTTAGTTGATTATTATTAGCAAAACGTCTCGAGCACACATTACAGTTAGGTACTTAATTAATAAAAAAAATTATACCGCTTACATAAGTGTTATAACATACATTCATGGTATACTTACAATTATAAATATTTTATTTTATATTGGGTTTGTTGTTAATATTTACTTAACAATCCCATTTAAATAAGAAGAAATCTCGATTTTGTAGCAAATGGTTTACGGCTCGGTCCTTTTCAAATCAAAGTTTTCCTTAAATATACTTGTCGCAACACCGGTTGCCGGACATGAGAAGTTTAATGATTCTTCATGAGTCAGTATCAATTTCACGCTGGATTTATCACGTAAAAATAGTTTTATTTAAGGAAATAAATACGTTGCCAGAAAATGTGACGAATAACAACGGCACGTTGTTAAAAGCCGAGTTAGGAACAATATTATTTTATTGAGTTTCTGGGCTTCGTATGTAATACTATCCTATCCTTTTTAGCAAATCTTACCTTTTACGGCAAGCAGGGGCAATTTTCTAGGTACAAATATCGTAATAACTACAAATCGGATCTGCTCTTATTAGCACTCAAAAATCATACAACACATTATCACTGTTCTTGTAATAGTTTCAAAGCAGTAGTTTCAGTGTTTAGTCAAACTCGCACTGACAGTACTACTGGGCTGCACTTGATACACATTACGCTGCCACATTAGGCAAACCTTGCTCGGCTCAATGCCAGAGGAACATTTTATAATGTTCGAGCAATTCCCTCTGCGCTCTCGATCTAGCCTATTTTCCAACTTGGCCAAAATATATTGCCAATACAACCTGGACTATTACTACACAGGCTTGTCGAATCAAGACAGACCGGCCCATACTGGTTTTGTTTGGTATTTGCTCGTTTGATATATATACATGAATATACACATGAATGCGTCCGAATTTCGGTGTTTGAATAACCGTTTTATGTTTTACTGAACATTGCCTACAACCACTATATTAGGACCTACTTCAAAACTCCCATGTGTATACACACATGGGAGTTTTGAAGTAGGTCCTAATATAGTGTTTTGCTCGCAGCTTCCGCCTCTGTGAGCGTCCGCTATCGCGACAAAAGGTAACCTACGCATTATTCTGATATATTAGTACTGTAACTGAAAAGTTTTATAGCCCGGTCAATTTAGACATAAAAATATTGGTCAAATAACAATAATTGCCGGAGAGCCAAATATTGGTGGAGAGCTAGGGTTTACCATTACAAGTAAAGTTTTAAAAATCCCCATCGTTCCAAAGTGTGCTTGATAAGTTATTCGGGGTCAAATGTCAAAATTTGAGGATTTTTGGATTTTTCTCGAAAACAATAAGTTTTATCAAAATAAAACCTTGACCAAATTCGTAGATCTTAAAATTCTCTACAAGAATGGTACTCTGATTTTTTTCCTAAGAGTTACCATTTCTGAGATATCGCAATTCTAAAAGTCACATCATACGTGATATGCACACATTTCTACGCCACCTGTGAGGTAGTGTACTCGGCGCGTTTTTTTTACCGTGGTTTCCCCAGTAGGCCTACTCCACTAACTGTCATGACTATTTTAGGATAATTTAAGGGAACAATACCCGTCAAGTTCTAGATATTACCTTATTATTGATATTGATTATTGATATTGCTATTGATTATTGGGTTAACTATTGTTTTGATTTCTTTAGATATTTTAATCAGGTTCATACTCTTGAAAGTCTACTTCCACAGTCATGTCTTCTTCGATTTCTTCTTCTTCCTCTTCCTCTTGCTGGATGTTCATAAATTGTTCAAATGTGGCTGAATCATTGGTTTCTTCATTAGAATCACAGGATTCTTCCTCTATTGTACTCAACTGGACATTTGAGCAAGACTGACCTTCTTCGCAATTGGTACACGCTGGAGAACACAGCAACCCGACTTTTGTACAGCCACATATGGCACTACAACAATTTTTGCAATTGCAAAAAATAGTGTTGAGGAGTTTTTCTGGAGCAGATGGGAGTAATGTTTAAATCGGTTCCAGAGTATTATCTATCAATTTCCAACCCCAGTCTTCTGGGTTCAGTTGATTGCCTAGCCATGTTTAAACTTGATAGTATATACATATACTTGATACAGGTGATGAATAGTAGATGCCGATGATGGAGGAAGCCATGATAGTTTTACTTGTTTCTTGTTTCGCGTATTTTTTACAAAAGTTAAGTAACGAAATTTATCAATGCAAGTAATTTTTTTTGGCACTCCATAAACCGCATCGCAACCGCCGCGAATAAAGCGAATTCCTTCCGTAATTATTGTTTGAGGTGTGGAATCAATTACTGTAAATATTTTTTTTCGAATAATTTAAATTCATATGTCCAGTTGTGTACAAAAGAGGAAGATTCCTGTGATTTTAAAGAAGAGACCAATGTTTCAATTATAATAGATTGGCGCTAAGCAACGCCAGATTCGATTAGCATAGCATATCACGGCTGCATAATTAACTTAGGTTAGGATGAATACATTACACCTTTAGTAAGATTGTGTTTTATTGAGTAAAAAATGAGGCCACGGTTACACCGGCGGTATTTTGTGCTATTGCATTGCCCCCGTGGCTCATAGCACGATGTTATCTAGCCTGTGATCTTGATATTATTATCAGCCCTTCATCCTGTCCCATTGCTGGTCACGGGCCTCTTCTCACTATGCGAAGGCTAAGGCCACAGTCTACCACGCTGGTCAAGTGCGGGTTTGCAGACTTTACATGTCTTTCAAGAACATTATGGAGAACTCTCAAATATGCTGGTTTCCTCACGATGTTTTCCTTCACCGCGAAGCAAGCGATAATTAACAATTTAATGCGCACTTAACTTCGACAAGTCATTGGTGCGTGACGTGGATTCGAACCGAAGTCTGTCGGTCTCCCCACTCGACTATCGCTGCTTATTTATCTTGATAAATGAACACTAATTCAATAGGTAATCAAATATAAATAACGCATTATAATTTAGTTATAAGATTCAGTAGTTTACCATAAAATTACAATGTCCTCGATGATTGTTTTATATGAAATTCATATGATACTAGCTTTTTCCCGCCGCTTCGCGCGCGTTAAAGTCGGGGTAACACAAATCTACTTTCAGTCTTTCGTTGTGTGAAGACACTCCTGATTATTGTAAAGAGCCAGAAGCTCTATAGGGTACAAAGTGACTCGCTCAGTATCCATGACAATGTCAAAGCCATGTTTAAATACATTCGCATTTATAATTTTAGTAGGTAGAGAAAATCGTTTCGGTTGAGCGTAGTATATAATTATTAGTTAAGATATCCGAACAATGTATTACACGCACAATATGACAATATGTATGATGTGACACTTGACAGTACTGACAGATAGCACATGCGCATCACTCAATTATTCGCGCATGCGTTCTTACTTCCAAGAGGAAAATTTCTTCCGTACAAACTTCTAACCTCCCTACAATCCCTCCCAGTTTAATTTTTGCAACTTATGGTAGCCTATGTCCGTCTCCATGGTCCAATATATCTCTATATTAAATTTCAACAAAATCGGTTCAGTCGTTTTCGCGTGAAAACGGAACATACATACATACATACATACACACTTTCGAATTTATAATATTAATAGGGATAATGCCTAAATCACCGATTATAGAGAAAATCAAATCAGAGTATATTTGCTCCATCGAGTATATCTTGTTTTCGTGTTCAACTTAAAAATACAGTAGAATTACGAAAAGCCAAGTAGTATACTGTACTATTAGTACGGTATACACATTTTAAGTGTCAAATTATATCAACAAACGTCTGTTAGACGCATTCCTTCGGCATCACCGGAGGGGTATAGAACATTTAAAAGTAAATAAACATACAATGCTTATTCGCCCATTATATAAATCGCGGGCGCTGCGATAAAATTCCGGGCGTTTTTAACATTTAGGTGCACCCGTAAATATAAACTTGGAAGCGAGCAAAGCAATAAAAGTTTATTTTTTCCTTTTATTGAAGTATCTCTGGCAACAATCGCAATGTGTCCCAAGATGCAAGTACGAATAGGAAGAGGCGCGTGGCGCGGACCGCTCCACAAACAAAGACTAACTTTAAGCCACTTAAAAGTCTAACAGCGCAACTTCAGTTTTAAAATCGTTTGACCTAAAAAAAGTCGACGTCGGGTGTCGGGGGTAGCGGGAGTGGAGGTCTCTACCGCCAGGCGCGAGCCGCACTTTGAAAAGTTGTCCGTCGGCGCCCCAACGAATCGTCCTCAAATGTGCAATTCACTTAAGTTCGAGTCGCTTGTTTGTTACAATTAGTTTCAGTTATACTTTTACAATTAGCTGGCAGCGGTCAAAGGTAGTAGAAGTAAAATTATCGAGTAGCCGAGCGAGCTTTAATTAAAAGCGGCACGCGCCCGCCTTCCATTCCTCCTTTGTAGCTCACTGTGTAAACGTACCGGAGATATCACTCCGCCACAAATTAACGTCTCTCCCAATAACGTGGGCGCGACAAGCGCGTCAAATTAAACATAATTTAATACATTATCGCGTTCACAGTTTGCGTGGCGCCGTCACAAAACCAATCGTTTATTTCAGAGATGAGAATACGAGCGTCACCGCCGACGGGCTGTCGTGTGGAAAGGGAAATATCTCGTAAAGGAATTGTCGGGACAAGAAATGTGAAAAGGTGCGACAGTCAGGAGGCGTCTCCAGCGGAGATGTGCGGGACAACTGAGTGAAGCGGGAAAAACAGATACCAATAGTTTTACTTGTTCGAGATATAGGTCAAAGCTAAGCTAGAAAAATAATAGTAGCATTTCAGACACATAATTATTTGAAAATTACCTATACCATAACACTGAGGAGTTTGTTTATTTGGTTGAATAGTCTGATCTCGGCATTATTGGTCCGATTGGGATAATTCTTTTTGTATTAGCTAGCCCATTTATCGAGGAAGACTATCATTGCGTGATGATGTATTATTACAACCTATAGAGGTTTTATAACATCATGCAATGAGCCACGGGTGCGAAGCAGTATGAATAACGCGAGTGTAAGCGCGGGCTCACCTAGTGCCTTATCTCTGCCCCAGATTTTGGAATTAGTACGGAAAAATAACATAATTCCGTTGCTGAGCGTGTACTTTCTTCGCTCAGCTCCTTCGCACATAACTAGTGCAAACACAGCCTATAAGCTGAGAGAACGGCGTGGGTCTCGAGTTGGCAATCGGCCGGAGCCTCATTCTGTTACACAATCAAACATTGCATGCCATTCATATGAATTGCTTAATAAACATGCTCGGACACGCTCTTGTGATGTAGTTGTGGCCATAGCGACTGAGTAAGTAAAGTTGTCATAGTGCAGCTTAATTATATAGGCAGGTATAATTATTTGCGTCAAATATTTTGCTCAGTTTCGCCACCAGTTCTTACGCTATAGATAATTTTTTATAGACTAATTTGTCCCCGAAGGGGTAATATTACACTGACATTTCGCCATGAATTTTTTTAGGTCCCACGTAATAGGGGGCGAGAATATTGACGCTACCGGGCACATCACCAGACTCCGTGCTACTACTGAGAATTTGGAAAACCCCCGCAACACTTTTGCCCGACTCGGGAATCGAACCAGGGACCTCCGAACAGCAGACGCATTTGCTATCCACTGGACCACGGAGGCAGTCACTATAGATCATTTGTATTTTAATTACTTGACAGACCTCATGCCGATATCATATTTAGCTCAATTTTAATTCGATTTACCGAAGCTACCCTTTTCAGTTTTAATTACGCTCAGAAACCACAAGTGAAATTATTACTGAAATTTATTATAATGACAAGACTTACTCACGTATATAGATAACCAAATCATAACTACGTCTGATCATTTACTCTTTTTAATATTAAGCTCTATAGCTCTTTTCAAACGCATCATGAGGAGATTGGATGGACGAGAGAAAATAGCGATGAACTGCATTATGTATACTCATCGTCAAAATAACGAAAACAGTTTGATTTATAATTCTTATACCTGTTACATAATATATTAATATTTTCAGTTTTCTGCACTAATTGTCAAGTGGAGAAACTGACAGACTACTCAACAGAGGGTCTTGGGTTCGATTCCATGTCCCACACCAATGACTATTCAACGTGAAGTGCATATAAATAGTTAATTATCAGACACATACACATCTGAGATCATCATACATATCTGAGAGTTCTCTATAATGTTTTTAAAATACAGTTGCGCCAACACACCCTTGGCCAGTGTGCACTATGGTCCTAGTCTTTTCATAGTAGGGAAGAGGCCCGTGCCCGCAAGTGGGACAGTATACGTACAGGGCTGACGATGATAGATCTAGGTATTTTCAATGATATTCTCTTTAAATTCTCAGAGAACATCAGTTTAGGGCCTATAAAATACTGCAGATTGCGTTACAGTGCCCAGTGTTGATTGAAATTATTATAATAGTTTATCACAAACTATAAAAGACATGACAATATTTAAAGTCAAAGTCAAGTATTTATGTTAAAAGTAAATTGTATTTATTCCATTAATTTTTGTTCTGTACAACAACAAGTTAAAATATATAACAGTCGCCAAATTCTTCACAAGTTTTCTGTCTGCGGTTTCTTTTGTATTCAGAACTAAGTTATGTATCAAGTCAAACAATGACGTGTTTGACGAAACATTTTGCGGTAGCGATGCCGCAGTAGAATTTTCGACTCATTTGATATTAAGTGGTATTATAAAACCTCTTAAAAGAAGTGGTGGGAAGTATTTTCAGTAAAGATGTTTATCGTGTTAACTACGAACAGTTTCAAACGAAAGATAAGAAAAGTGTGCACAAAAATAATTTTTAGGCACCTATAACTAGTCTAAAAGCATTTAATTTTTAGAAGTCATCATCGTACCAGCGTTATACCGGTTGCATCCAAGACTTACACGCCTTAGAGCCCGAGGTCCGCTTACTTGGCTAACCAGATATGACAGATTATCAACTATTCCACAGAGCGACTGCCATCTAACCTCCCTAACACAAAGGGATAGCGATATGTCATGATTTAGACCAGTATCAGTTTATTTGAGGGACTCCTCGTAATGACTCTCAAAGATCTTCATGACAGCCGGGATCGACGGTATAACGTGTGCTCCGAGGCATGGGGTAAGCGATAATTAACAATTTAATACGCACATAACTTCAAAAAGTCAGTGGTGCGCGCCGTGGATTCCTCTGCATGGACATCCATTGGTATCTCCACTAGGCCTTTTTTTAAATAGACGTGACAGACATGACGTGTACACACATCAACCCTGGTCATAGGATGACCACAGGAGTCAAAACGTCAAGTAATGGGAGCTGCATAATTTTTATTTAAAAAATATGACGTTAAATATTCGACTTTAATTCACGACTTCGCATTAAATCACGTTTTTAATTGTTGAAAAGTTTTTGGGTAATGTAGTGCCTCCACTAGAAATTATTATTAAATGGTTTCAAAAATTCTTTTCAGAGGCTTATTTTTATGAATTAACACATTAGGTATAATAATTGTGAGTAAGTGCCCTAAGAGTAGTCAATCTCAATCACAATGTTGTGATTGAGTCGATGGATACACTGTCATTTAATGATAAAACTCTATGAATCTGACTGCCGCGGCCGAGCCAATCTGTTTGGCGTGAAACCAGCATAGCTCTCTTCTCATCTATACATATAAAAAAGTCCCGGCGCGTCCCATGTCTCTCGCTACGAACGCGATATACCTACTACTGAACGAATTTTGTACAGTTTACACCAATCGATGGTGTGCTTTTTGAGAAGGGTCTAGGTGCATGTATAATTCACGCGGGCGGAGCCGCGAGCAAAACCTCGTATTCTATAATACCATGTTCTGAATACTTACATATGGCTTGGAGTATTGCTAGCAGCGGCAGCAGCAGTGGCGGCGTGCGCATGTCGCCCCGACGCACGCGCCGCGCCGCACCGTGCCTGAGAACAAACAAAACACATATTATTTTTATCACAAACCTATGACAGTCATAGAGTAGTCACGAGTTTGTCGCTACTGCTGTGCTGTTTTGTGATGTGTGTGTTATAGATAATACCTAATAGCCTTGCGCACTGCCGCATAGACGAAAGGCAGATTCAGATTGGCTCGTAGCATAGTCATTGACTCACTCGTGTTCTTTAAGGTCTTAACATCAATCAGGGTCAATCATTGCCAGTCTGTCCCAATGTCAAGCAAGTCGGAGCGTGCTTGATTTGAAGGATTTGCGCGTGCTTGATTTGTAGGATTTAGGAGATAAGCATAATATGTCTTTTTTCAAGCGATAATAGCCTCGACAGTGTTAAGTGCGGCATGTATGCCCGTTGGTATAAAAATGATGGTTTATGGCACTCTTCACCTGCCATGCAATAGCATAGTTAAAATTGGTTGGACGGTTTTGGAGCTAGGTACGTGTGCACAAACAGTGTCACATCCGAGCCGTAAATTATTAGATACCGAGCAAGCTCATACACACACAGACACAAACACATACATGTACGTCCGATAAGTAGTATTCAATTAACAGAGACGAGTAGATCAACCACCTCCATCAAACCACGGCGGGATTATTTAGAATATTGTCGCGCCACTAAATTACCAGTTTAGTTGGAACACGGACGCCGCTAGGGACGGTAATATAAGCATTTTACTATCACTAGGTGTGTGGTGTATTGGATTTTAGACCAATATTTGATATTCAGGTTAAAATATATAAGATTTCATTTTTGGATATAGCGTGTAAAACGAAGGCTTCAAAATGGTTCATTCAAAACTAGACTTAGTCCGTGTGGGTGACGGCTAACGCGACAAAAGGTAGCTTTTGCGTTATTCTTATGTATAAACTAACTGAAAATCAGTTCTATAGTTTTTGAGGAAAAGGACAACAAAAATTCATTCATACATGGATGTGTGGCCACCATCACAATCTATCGCAGTTATATTAATAGTAAAATTGCCCCTCCGTTATACGTTTCGAAAAGCTGTAAGAATAATATGTAGAGGTTTCTTTGCCATAAGTATATCAATCTAAATAATAAAATTTATCATATTTCTTCAAAGATAAAAGTCGTATTTTTAAGGTTAAACAGAATATTTTATTTCGGCTTCTTTATCTTTACTTAATTCCTAAAGATGATATAAAATCACAGTAAAGAGAGAGTACCTATTACCTAATTTGCATTACTTTACTAAAAGTATGTATATCTGAGATATTTTCAAGATATTTTTGCCAGTATAAAATTGGCAAGAATATCTCGAAAATATCCGGCTTTTTATGTACCGCTCATAAAATAGAGAGAAGTCGTTGTACAACATTATCGAAATAATTATATCTTTCGCGATGTAGGTGTATATTGCGACAAGCTGACATTTTATGTGTATAATAGATTATTACATATTTATAGAATAGAAGAAGAGTTCAACTTTTCTTGTCTCAACTACTTGGATGTATTTTATATCTTTTTATAAAAGACAACTACTGCACTAGGAATGCATCCTGTATCGCAGAGGAATTAATAAATGGATAATAACGGACACAAAGAACGGCAGTATTCTGAACAATGGTTTGATCACAGAGTTTTTTTTTAAAGTAGCGACGCCGTAATCTCCTCTATGAGATCTCCACCTTGTCGTGGTGGAGGGACTCAGTAACCGTGGCTTGAACACCCGCGATGAAGCTAAGCGGGATCCCGGGAGTGGAAGCTTCACGTGGGCTTGGGTGTGGCCTGCGTAGAATGCGTCCAAGGGAGCGGGTGCGGAGGACAGTTCTGTCTGTCCCTCGCAGTCGCGGGAGCGGGCGCGGTTGCGGGAGGAGAGGCTTGTCGGTGTTGCGTTGCCGCGCGCCCTATCTCTCGCGACCAAATGGGGCCGCACCATTTGCTGCGTTGCGGTGGGGCTTCAGAGGAAGAGGAGATGCGGTGTTGCCAGGTTGCAGTCCTCCCTATCCCCTGCGGCTGCTGGGTTTTAGTGCCTGCGGACGGCGAGTGCTGGGGCTGCCCCCGTCCGCCAAAAGGCAAGGAGGCGGCGTAGTGTCCGCGCTGCCACCCAAGTAGCTTTAAAAGATGACGATGGACCAACGGCGAGCCAATACTGGGTGGAGTCACAGAAAAGTATGCTATCCGCGAATCGTGTGACCCCGCCACTACTCGGGACCCGTAGGAACACCGCGGCGGTTTTAGGTCGATCACACTCTGGCCGTCGGGTTGGCGTCGAGTTGGGATAGCTCATAAGGAGGGTTTCGACCGTAGTCAATAAAAAAAGCAACGCCGTGATATCTTTGCCCAGAGCGCGCTTAAACAGTTATTCCTCAGTCTTAATGCACGTCTATTGTCTGATATTACGAAGCCACGGCATTTTCCATTTTCCAATACTTCGTTTTCCGTCTATATTGCCCATCATGATATTATTGTTTAAACCATACTGTTCGTTAGCCGTAGTATATGACCGAGATGACTTTCAATAGCCTAAACGTCAGGAAACATAATAATATAGATAATGTAATTGTAAGACGAATATTAGTTAGTTAAAGTGCATGAAACTTGCAATCAGTAGAGCTGTATCGCGGTATACGTCGTGTCGATGTCACATGCACAAAGGGATACCAGCAACTCTTGCCACCCGTTGCACTGTGTTTGTAATGCTATCCGAACCTTTGTGAAACGATTCACAAACGATGTGCTTGCACAATATTGTTTAACCTGGAGAGATATAACGGTTGAAGCGGTGTATCAGAAGGAGCAGCTTTAGACCTAGTCTTTGTTTTTCAGTTCTGACAGTATTTTTTTATTAAATTGTTATGGCAAAAAATAAAAAATAGCCTGTTCTATGAAGAGGTTTAATGGTCGTCTTGCTCTGATCAATGTGTATGATATAAGAAAATACTTTGTGACCCACAAATTGTTTCAACTCCACTGCTGGACATAGGCTCCATCAATCTCCACTGAGCCACCTGCATCCATCCGCAGCTCGTGATCCCAATAAGATCGTCGGTTCACCTTGCGGTAGGCCTACCTCTTCTGTGATGTAAGAATATCCAAAGGTATTCTGAATGTTCATGTTTGCATTCTAGTAAAGTACCAAAAGACAGAAAATTAAATCAGTATCGTTTGTCGTTTCTTTTTTAACTTTAATAAAAAATAAGTTTAAAACTATAACCCGACTACGAAACAAGGGGTCTAAAAAAGTCGAAACAAGAAAATAGCTCAGAGCCGTGGTCGCACCTATTTTATATACAAGTGTACATCATTTTAGACCCCTTGTTTTGTAGTCGGGTTATAGTTTTAAACTTATTTTTTATTTAATCCTTTTCCGTACTCCGATGGGGCATGTAAACTAACCGTCCGACATTTACATTGTCATATTTAAAGAAAGAAAAATAGGTAACTCAAAACGTCTGAACCACGCGAATAAAATTGTAATTACAAACGCGTTTTAAACTTATATTTTGACTTAAACGGTATACTATATGTACATATTTGTAATGTGCTCACCAATACCTTGCTTTTGATATCAAATACGTTATAATTACCTCAGTTATTTTTTTTTTGAAGTTGAAATCTGATGTACAAGTTGCGTAATATAAAATTTTGATAAAATTTATATAGCCTATGTCATCCGGGCCATTTTTATGAATCTATTGACACCCCATTTGTTAAAATCGGCGAAGTAGTTTAGGCGCTATGGTGGAACATACAAACATATATACATAGACTGCCAAAAACATTACCCTTCCTTTTGGCTTCGCCGTAGTCGGGTAAAAAAAAAAGATAACATTTATATAGCCTATGTCACCCGGGCCACTATTACGAATCTATTGACACCCCATTTATTTAAATCGGTTCAGTAGTTTAGGCGGTATGGTGGAACATACAAACATACATACTTACATACATACTCTATAGGTAGTAGAGCCTTGCTGATTTCAGCGTGAATGGGCCGGCTCGACTGGGGAAGTACTACCCTCTCACAGAAAATCGACGTAAAGTAACAGTACAGTAAACTTTTGCGTTTCGCTCGGTGAGTGAGAGTGCCGGAGGCCCCATCCCCTATTCCTTCTCCTCATTCCACTCCTCCTCCCATCCCTTTTCCAAACCCAAAGGGCGGCAACGCACTTGTGGCTCCTCTAATGTTGCTTGTGTCCATGGGCGACGGTAATTGCTTACCATCAGGCGATCCGTCTGCTCGTTTGCCGCTTATGTCATAAGAAACAAAACGTAGACTGCCAAAAATACACACTAGTATTCAAATACTAGTATAAAAACTTTCTTAAGACATTTTAGCACCTAACACATTAAACTTATCACAGTATAAATGTATAATATTTCAGCGGATGGTCTCATTCAGTAATCGCAGCCAGCCGAGTCCCCGAGCAATTTCCGATCGCATTTAGATCGGTACACGCGCGAAGTGGCCTGTATTGGCAGCGGTTCAATGAATTGATAACGATGTGTGTGTTGTGTCTCGAATATAGGAGGAACATACACATATATTGGGCTAAGGCTTAGACTTACGGCGAAGATAGCACGCCTATTTTATTATTCTGTAAAATGCAAGAAGTAACTGTAACCTATTGAACTTGTCCTTTCTTTATTTTTCGTGTGAGTTTGTGGCGAGTGTAGAAATTTATAGAACGTCCGAAATCTTCCGAAATGACTTGTAGATTATTTTCCTGAGACAAGAACCCGATGGAATTGCGTTCCCTCCAAAACACAGTTACGCTCTGATTTTAAAACCACAAAGGGCAGTCACCAAGCCAAGTAATAATGTAAACGTTGCATAACTTTGACGATCCATTACGAACACATGTAATGTCACGCTATGGGCGTTACTTGAGTTGCTGTTGAAGTACCATGACTATGAACTTTTAAAGTGTGTTGGATAGCAATTTTTAAGGTTCTGATATCAATATCAAATAAAAAAAAGTATTTATATAAATATTTGATTGCTGATCTATTAAATAGTTTTTATATACATATACTTTATAATTATTGTAATAATAACTTTAAAAAAAGATAATTTGAAAATGTACCAACATAAAATCAAATATTTTAAAAGTAAAGTGTTTGTAAAAGTCATCATCATATCAGCCAAAAGACGTCCACTGCTGGACATAGGCCTCCCCCAAGGTTCTCCACACAGACCGGTCTTGAGCCGCCCGCATCCAACCGCCTCCCGCGATCTTGACGAGATCGTCGGTCCACCTTGCGGGGGGCCTACCTCTGCTGCGTCGTCCGGTACGTGGCCGCCACTCCAGAACCTTTCTGCCCAACGGCCATCGGTTCTTCAAGCTATGTGCCTTGCCCACTGCCACTTCAGCTTTTAAAAAAAAACAAAAAATAGCTGAAGTTTGTAAAAGTAGTTTAAGAGAAATTACAGCAACATTCATAGCAAAATTATCGCTTTAATGTCTTGGTGACAGAATAATTTGCTCTTTGATTCTACTTTATAATTTAACACTTCGCTATATATAATATCAGTGGGTTAAATTACGTTATAAGCAAACCCAAATTGGTATTCAATCCAATCTGTTTAGACTGTAAAGCCTTTATAATAATTCATACCAAAAAATCTAGTATAGGTAAACTCTGTTAACATTCCTAACATAGTAATACCTGCAGACATCACATTCCAATAAGCTTTTAATAAACGCTAATACATATGAACGTGTATTCCTATCAGCGCATTAAAGCCTCTATGATAGAAAGAGAGAGAGGGATGGGAGAGAGAGGGGTGCTTGAGTACAATAACGCGTAAATACCGTGCGTGTTTGCACTGCGTTCTCGAGATTGACTCGAGCACATGATTGGCCTCTAATTGAGTTCGAGGCGCTATTTCACCTGAAGCTGAATATCACCAGGGCTGCACCCTCTGGAAACAGCGCCGATATTAAAGAAATATTAGCATTTTTTCCTCCTGATAAATATTAATGAAACGCTTTTCAACGTTTATTAAAAATATTTATGACGGAAAATATAATTACGTTTTTAATGCATTTGAAAGTGTTCCTTAATAAAATTTTCGAGTGATTTAAATTCGCCTTAAATTAAGTCACTTTATTTTCGGCAGTTGTTTGATTTATAGGCATATTTTGAGTTTTGTGGGCGTAATAGATTTATGTAAAATTTGATTTATTACGAAGTTCAAAAATAAGATAGGTTGACAAGTTTTTATTATATTGATGCTTAAAGTACAAAAAATATAAATAAGAGTTCTTTGTGAATGTCCAAATACAAAATTAATTCGGCTAATAGCAAACGCAAACAGACTAAATATGGCTGCATGTAAGAGTTACACAGACTTTAGAGGATTGTATTTAAGTGGTAAAAATATTATCTGACACGGACTGTGAGAACTATCATCGCTTGTACGACGAACGACGATATTAAGCCAGTTTGGCCGTTGCACAGATGTTCGGAGGCCGATCTATGCCGAGGCACCGAGAGTGCCGTTGCTGTGGCCATATACTGGGCTGGTTCCACTTGACGTCTATAGCATCGACTCGAGAAGAAGAAGAAGTAGATTATTATTTAGTACCACGTACATTGTAACTACTAGGCTACTAGAGTTGTGTTATCACTGTAGGGCCACCCTGTAAATTTTCGTGACGGGGCTTCCCGAACCACCCGACGGTTGAGAACGTCCTCTTTGTCACAAGCAACCATATTATTTACCTATAAGGTGACAGGACGTCCAACTCTGTCTAATTTTTTGTATGGAAGTTGACTTTGTCATATCTGGGGGCACGGCAGTGCCCCCACCAAGTCGAGCAAAAAAGCGGCACGGCCGTACCATCCTTTTCTCGAAGCAATTCAGGCCATTTTCGATCCCCTATAACTTCGTTGTGGATAAAACTGGAAGCCTTTTTAGGAACCATGCAATAATTGTATAAACATGGTTTATTTTAAATTACATTCTATTTGAACTAGTAGTTTAAGAATTATAACGAGTCAAAATTCCTAATTTTGTCACTCACTGACCGATCATCAAAAGTCTAAGGCACTTCTAGCAGACATAGAAGCTTCAAATTTAGAATACGATTAGTGTTTAGTATATGAATTAAGGAAAAATTACAATATTTTTCAATTTCTGACCAGTTTTCGAGATACATCAACTGCATAAATAACTTTGTAATCCCATATAAACATAAAGGATTACAAAATTACATTTGCAGTTAGAGCTTTAATAAAGAAAATTCGTTGTTGGTATACAAGAAGTAGAAGGTACCGGAAAGGACAAAAGTAAGACTACCTACAAAAAGAAATGAGATTCCATAAAAACAATACTTGTCAAAAATACCAAGTCTCGCGACCGTAAAAAGTTGTGAGATCCATGTAATACCAAGTCGGTTAATTAAAAATCTTGAATAATATAAATAAATATATTGACTTGGCAATCGCATTAAACAATCTAATATATATATGTATTACTTATGAGGTATGTATATTGTGTTTTCATGCGATGGCCGAGTCAATCTATTTATTTATATTATTCAAGATTTTTAACTAACCGACTTGGTATTACATGGATCTCACAACTTTTTACGGTCGCGAGACTTGGTATTTTTGACAAGTATTGTTTTTATGGAATCTCTATTTATCTACGTAAGCCGAGTGTCCGTCAATGTGTTAAGATCTGTGACAGTCATTAACAGGAAACAGTACACTAGAATATATGAGACTGGTCTGAGCTATAGAATATCGTTATTCCTCTTGGTCGTGTAGGTGAGGCATATTCTATGGAATTGCTAATGAGAAATGCTATTATGAAAGTGATAGCAATATTTATTGGAAGAGATGCAAACTCTCCATTAAACTCTATAGCAACTCGACAGACCAGGCAGCGTGATAAAGCTCCTCACCTCCTGCATCATAGAATTAAATTTTATATATACCTGCTATTTAAAAACAAAACATACAAAATACAATATGTTACTACTACAGTAACTAAAACGACCACTGCATGTTCAATGATTAAAAACACAAACCTGTTAGTGTATCAGCCCTAAAATGAGTGAGAAACGCGTCCTCCCCACACTCTCGTGGGACCCGCGCATCAATTGCGAGGACTATGGCTGCACTTGAGGAGATGTCCTCCCCTCACACCCCTTCGGACTATCGTCGGTATTTCGTTACAGGGTGTGTATTGTCGAGCGAGCTTTACACACACATGCACATTTATTTCCTCACACACTCGTGCAGCAGTGACAAAGTATCCAGTACTCGAAACAAAGGTACGTGCTACATGTCCCGAAAGAAAATTTACACTGATATATTTTGATGATGAGAATGCCATATTATGATTCGTTTTGTTCCGAAAAACATCGGTGGGTTGAGGTGCATGTGCAGCCTTACACAAAAGCATTAAGATAAGCATTTTAAACAGAAACCAGAATCAAGAGTCAGAGGACCTGGCAATCAAATGAAAAAAAACTGTTTTAATCAAATTACCAGTAAATTCATGGAAGTTCTTTTCCAAAAATTTTGAGAGTGCTTTGTATATGTTTGAAAAAGGTGAAATAATAGTTTATTGTTTTCTGCGAAACTTATCAGAGACACGTTATACGGGCGCTACAAATCTCTTTGAGTTCTATATTTTTATCTTAATTTTAACTCTACAGCATTTTATGACAATCCCACCTTCCCTATTCCATGAAAACTAGTGAAAATGAAATATTATAGGTAGATACTAGAAAAATAATACTACAAGATATGTATACTATTTTCTTGAGTCGTTATTATTACCGAAAAATATTTAGATCAGTTACAAGCCGGATTTTAACATTTGCTCTTTGTCTCATAAAATTGACTGAAATCAGCTTTACAAAACTTTTTCAATAAATTGTCCAGTTTTGCATAAAAGATACGATAGCAACATTGTTAAATAGTTGGCATTCTGCAGAGGATTTTACAATCACGAATTGGAGGAAGACATGTACTAGTCGATTTATATTTAGTCCAATTTGTGGTTTGACATTAATAAACTGTTTGCTATGAATGTGTTCATTCAAGGTGATCATCATCTCAGTGTAAATCCGTCCACAACTAAACATAAATACGTCTGACCTCCGTAGGTATCCAACACAGATTGTTTTGGAACTGCCCTCATCTAAGCCCGCGCTGCGAGTCGGCTCGAACTCAAACGCTTTCGTTATTCTAGAAAGATTTTATGAAGTGGCTTTCATTCCAAAACCTTTCTGTTCATCAGTTTTTGCTTGACGAATACTATGTAGAGTTGAGTGAAACATTTGAGGGAAATAGAGCACAATTAAATTTTAAATTCCGCTTTGACAAGTGTCTAAACAGCTACGGAATAAAATGTAGAAATATAAACTACCTACATACATACATACATACATATCGTCACGCCTTTTATCCCTGAAGAGGTAGGCAGAGGTGTATTTCTACACCCACTTTTCGCCAGATATACTTTAGTCCCACGTAATAAGGGGCGAGCCTATTGCCGTACCGGGCACATTTCCAGACTCCGTGCTGCTACTGAGAATTTCGTGAGAGAAAAACCCAATAACACTGCCCGGCCCAGGAATCGAACCCGGGACCTCCCGATCCCACGCGCACATTTATGCCGCGAGACCAACGAGGCAATCGTATAGGGTTTGATGTCGAGTTTTCCGTCTCTACGCAAAGATGGTATTTGCATCGTATTATCCCTTAGTCGCCTCTTACGACACCCTTTAAACTACCTATTTTACCTATATTTCTAAAGTCAAAATCATTTATTTCACAAAGTGACGCCTATGAACGTAAAAATTTAGGTTAATTACTTAATGATTCTACATTTACATTGACTGCCACGTTCGCAATGCAATAAGTAGAACCACGAAAAAGAACGGGCAATAAAACTCATGGCCACTCTTTTCAATCAAATATAATGGTTGTACATTTTATTTTTGTAAAGAGCTGCAACTATTTAACATTGTAAGACATCTACTAGCAAAAATTTTAGATACTATTGATATCATACTCAAGCACTCAAGCAGTAAATAATGTTTATTTGGTAAGCCTCCCAAAGTAAATATGGTGAAACAGGAGCATCCTCATCATCCTCATCACCAGGACTGCCTCGTTGGTCTCGCGGCATAAATGTGCGTGTGGGATTGGGAGGTCTCGGGTTCGATTCCCGGGTCGGGCAAAGTGTTATTGGGTTTTCCGTTAGGAAATTCCCAGTAACAGCACGGATTACTATTACGTGGGATCTAAAAATTCATGGCGAAATGTGGGTGTAATATTACACCTCTGCCTACTCCTTCAGGGATACAGGCGTGAGTCTATAAAAAATAAGAGCATCCATCCACTTAAGTCTTTTTAATGAAGGCAACTCGCGAACATGGACCGAACTATGGTAGAAGTGAATGTAGCAGAAAGAAACGGTTTATGAAACCAAAGCAATTGACAATCTATTAGTTAGTCCATGATCAGTTACCCACATTTTACAAATCCGCAAAGTTATAATGAAAGCGTGTAACATGAATGCAAAATATAGTATTAAATGAGAATATGGTAATTAACTACACAAAATAAAACTACTTAATTATTGAACTAGTCAAAAGCGAACAACTACTTCCAGCCAAACCTATCATCAAAATAATCCTTCAAACTATAATATGCCTTATTTATAACATTATTTTTAACTTCTGCCTAAAAAGAACTTAAATAATTACGCGACATGGACCCGTCACATAAATTACATAGCTATAATTAACTAAACGACCTTCAGTAATGAAGAGAACTACGAAGAAGAAGAATTAACTAAACCCATTATTATGTAACCTCAAGAATCATCGGTGGTTACATAATATCAACATTTTACATGCTTGGTGGTGAAATTATCATCATAAATGACTATCTAACGTTGAGAAATGTCTAATGATAGAGATAATCATCATATATGAATTTGTCGTATATGAAGTCATTGAACTCTTGAATTCTTTGCTTGTTGTGTAAGTTTGAACATGTAAGTCTAAGCACTAGCGAGAGCATTCCATATTACTAAGTGCCAAGTTCCTCGCTTAGCGACTAATCTAAGTAAACATTTGTACGTAGGTATTTCATACTATCACAGTTGGCCACAATGCAAGCAACGCGCCAAGTTTGATGTCTATTTAGTAATCTTCTCGTCTTTTCCGTAGCTTGGGTCTTAACAATAAGTGAGTTATTTCGAAGAGTGGCTTTAGCTTATGGGATTTTCTTATACATATACTAGATTGTTGCCCTCGGGTTCGCCTGCTTAGTAATTACTTATCGCAAATAATGATAGCCCATGTAATTTGCCTATACCGTTCGGTAGTATTTGCGTGAAGGTGTAACAAATATACAGCCATCTCTATGATATATCCATTCTCACAAAATTTCGCATTTATAATAGAAGTTGGACATTACAGAAATGAAGATAGAAACTTTTCTGTTTTCTTAGTAGAAGCAAAGAATTTGCTTGAAGCACTATTTGACGTAATTGATTAATACGACCCTCCAGATATCTGACCTCCGTAACCCAATTAGTGAGATAGCGATCGAGCCAACAGCTACTCTAGTTGCATAATGTGATATAGGCCATAATAATCAAATCACATCAATCAATACACCATTTGGGCTGTCAAGTATACCTTTATGTTTGTTTATAGAGCGATATAAAGGCGAAGGAAATCAAATACACTAACTTGTGTCCATTTTCATTTATAAGTTACTTCTATAGTCCTCTGATTTTCTACTATAACGTATAGGTTAACCAACATTAGAATCCTATCCATCCTATTTCGACCTAAAAATGCGCAATGTAATTCAAGATGTAGTTAAAATGTACCTTCTTGATCTTTCAAGTCTTTGAGTTGAAAAATCAATCTAATTTTTAAGAGCTACATATATGTAAAATTCCTTGTGGAAAATTTTAAAATGGAATAGGGTTATTAGATAAACTTTATCTATAGTTTACTAGATAATAATTATAGTCGTTTATATAATAATGATTAAAGGAGATCAGGCTTCTAATAAAATGTAATGTTCATGAATCAATTGGGCTTTAATTAGAAAGAAAATTACATTTCCATTAGCAAATGAAACAAAATTACTGAAAGTAATGTTCTAAATAAAATGAATGTTTAACAAATATCTGGTTGAAATTTCCGCCCGATATTTTTGATAATTAATGTCGATAGCACAATAAGCTTCAGTTATTTCATTGTGGTGAAGCGGCCTACATCGCACATCGAACGGAATCAATGAGCTTGATTTTCATTATGAATATTCATTTAAGCAATAATATTACGTAACAGTGTGATAGGCAATGTAGCGAAACTGATAAAAGTACGATTAAAAGTAGTACGGTAAGTTGGCAGGCGTTTGCTTCCAGCATAATAATAAGCAAGGCTTTGGACTAAGAGCAAACTTGAGTGTGTAATATAGCAGTTGGAAGGTGCGCCGTGGTCGAGGAAACGGCACGCGGCCCGCGCTTCGACGTTTAATCCACTGTAGGCATGGGCGTTTTCGGATTTTTCCGCAAACCGATACAAATTCGATTTCAGATACTGAAATCGATTTCAAAAACCGATTTTAGAAATCGATTTCTGTAGCGGATGTCGGAGCGACGAGCGTAGTTACTAGTTGCGTAGACAAACGCAAACAATCGAATTCTTATTGTATTGTCATGTCATGCGTCCATATTTCGCTTGGTTTGCGTGACATATTGAAAAAGAAAACCTACTAACTACCTAAAACTAATTGTTAAAAAACTCAGTCGCCAAACAAACTAAAATTACACAACACGAATTGTTTCTATTTATTTACACTTTACAATCCTAACCTACTAACTACCTAAAACTAATTGTTAAAAAACTCAGTCGCCAAACAAACTAAAATTACACAACACGAATTGTTTCTATTTATTTACACTTTACAATCCTAACCTACTAACTACCTAAAACTAATTGTTAAAAAACTCAGTCGCCAAACAAACTAAAATTACGCAACACCAATTGTTTCTATTTATTTACACTTTACAATCCTAACAACGTAACAATAAAACTTTTTAAATCCTAATAGTATAACTTTCACGAAAACCAAATATAGGTACTTAATTTTATTATTATTACGCGCGCACCGCACTGCACGTGTCACCTAGGTCAAGTGAACAAATAAACATTGATCAAGTCAAAACTCTCCAAACATAAATCCCTAATAACTATTAAAACTATTTGCAATTTTCAAAACAAACATTAAATAGTTGCAATCTGAATTAGATCTTATCGCCTCGATGTTTAGTTTTATTTTTTCTATTCAATCTGCAATTCATAAAACCGCCAAAATCCATAACACACTAGGTACTACGACTGGCTTGCTTGGCAACGATCGATATTCGCTTCATCTCTTTTGCTCTTTAAACGGATCACTAAGTAAGAAAGAAATGGATATGAAATTCGCTCTCTCTCATTCTAACTAAGTAGTCGTTGGGTAGAGTGAAAGAGAACGAATGAATATGAAAACTATCGAAAAACGTAAGCTTTAGATTTACTTTGTAGTTTGGTTGCGCTTGCACAGTTTCCGTTTGGTTTGGATTAGATTGTTTGCGTTATCGTGGTATTGTTTTACGTTTTCTAAAATCGGTTTTCTCATATTGGAATATCGATACGATACGATTTCTGACTGCAATCGGATTTCAGTTTCGTTTTGATATATCGGTCTCATGCCTAATCCACTGTCGTACAGCTAAATGGCTACGGCGTAGTACGACGTAGCAGCGTAGACGCCCGTAGCACTTTAGCTCGCGGATGGAACACAATGTGATTTACAGAATGGCGCTTTAAGAGATTAAACTCGAGGTGCTCAAGTGTTGCGTAGTCTTGCATATTTAGTCACAGATGGAGGATTTAGGTCCGTCTCTTGTTCTAATGGAGAAACGTTCGACTACGGACTTGCGGTACCACGATATAATATGTATTCAAGACCTAATCGATACAAATAATTACGATAAACAGTGCTTTGACATAATATAAAGCAATCTTTATGAAGACCATAATTATTATCATAAAACCTCTAAAATATCTAAAATTTTAAGATAATGAGGATCAACAGATACTCATGTTGCACTTTTTATTATTTGAATAATGGATACTTTTATTACAATATTGAGGAGTCAATTAGTTACAGAAAAAAAGAGAGACAGAGAACATTGTTCGATTCAATCGTAGTCTGGGACTACCGATTTTGATGATCATTAATCGTATTAATATCTTAAGCAGCCGTACACAA
Organism: Euclidia mi; assembly: GCA_944739405.2. NCBI lineage: Eukaryota > Metazoa > Arthropoda > Insecta > Lepidoptera > Erebidae > Euclidia > Euclidia mi. Next base: position 8,962,289 of record OX123189.2, read on the forward strand.
CAATAACTTCGAAGGGCATCGCGAGATCGTTACGTGAGCCACTTGTAATAATGATACCAGACGAGTGCGCTGAGCATATACTTCCTGATACAGTTGCGTCCTTAAAATAAGATTAGTTATTCTCTAGATTTATGGACCCTTGATAATAATGTTCTAAATATTGCAAGCGACGGGCGCTTGTGTAGTAATAGAAAATACGGAGGGGAGAGGAGTAGTAATGTTTTTACGATATTATTTGTAATGCCCTAAATGTTTGATTGCGTTAGAAATCTTAGCTGTATTTGACCTCGGTGCTTAAAATGTGGAGTGATTGGCACTCTACATACTTCTTCTGTATACCTAAATATAAGTGTATGGGCATTTGAGAAACACAATGAAAACTGACCCTCTTTAAATTTTGAGTGTGGTGAAAATTGCAACAGATTATTTCTATCTAATTCGAAACCTTTTTATAAAAAGGTTTCGAATTAGATCCGTTATATGAACAATCACATAGGCAAAATTTATAAATGATATCAAACTCTGAAGGTAAATATGTATAAATAAGTCGTTTAGAGATCCTATGTCAACTAGTATATTAGCGACTCTTTCAACATATTTTATAAACGACGATTTATTTTGACATAAATTATTCACAGTAGCCAGTTCAACAGCGACTACAGAAAAAGTGCAGCTACAGCTTACATTTTATAAAAAAATATAAAGCTTGTTTATTCACTGTCACACCCCACTGCATAGAAATGTAGTTTTAAAATACATGAGTTTATAAAATAATTCCACTACTCCAGCTAAATCAGAACAGAGATTGCACATACTTTTGAGAATATAACAGAAAAATCTCAGACAATGTGTTTATGTTATAAAACATTTAGCAAGCAGTGCAGAATGGAAATTAATGCAAAAGTAAGTACTAAGAATTTTGAGGGTATTTTCTTGAATATATTTGTGTCAAGTATTTATAAAGTTCATAGTGTTTAAAACGTGATTTAAATTTTCGTTCGTAATAAACCGGAAAAGTTAAGCAATGTTTACACCGGTCACCACATGGATGGGTAAAAGCTCGTTGTGAGTTTTACAACGGAGTACTACCATGCTTCAGAGAGGGTGGCAGCCACCATTTGGATGCCGTTATAAGCTCGGTCTCCATCGCTGGCTACACATTCACAGGAAAAGAAGGCCAATATAACTTTGAAACACCGGTACGTACTACAAATGAAATATAAAATCTGTGAGTAAAAAAGTAGCCACTACTTATTTTAGCTTATTTAAGAGACGGAGTATTGAACATCAAACCCTATACCAACTCGTGTGTCCAGCATGATGTTGTAGACCAAATCTTCTTATTGATTCACAATGCTACTCATTAAAATTATACTACAGTTTACGGATTTTATCCACGTTTCGAATTCTTTACAGGCTTCATGGTCACGGCAGATTGTCGTGACCATGAGTCCTGTAATCAAATCGGTTAGGGTTGGCTAGTAATAAATAAAAAAAATGTAGTAATGTAGTTTCTAGATCGTTCGGTTTAAATGTAATAACTAAGTAAAACCAATATATCGCGACAAAATCTGTAAACTGTAGTTTAATTTTAAATGTCAGGCGGGGTTGTGGCAGTAATGCTATCGTAGTTCCCTTGACTCCGCCATTCTATTGAACGAATCACAACACTCGGCGCAATTGTAAATATCGAGGGGACCACTTTAACCATTTTTAAGGCATATCACGCAATAGGCATAATTTCTGTGTTGCTGGGGACTTTAAAAACATACAGCCAGTGGACACAAAGTGCATCTAGACTCGAAACAACATTTTATTGATCCCTAACCTATACGCCATACGTGCAGTCATATTACCTTATCGTACCATTTGGACACCACTGTTTATATTATAAAAGTTAACTGGCTCACATTAACATACATATTGGCGAGGAACCGCGAATGCCTTTTATTTTGTCACTTCAACCTCCATTACTCGTGTCTTTATTATTGGGGTGTACGCCCCGGTCAATATAGTTACGGGTATGTCACAGCAAGAGCAAGACGAAAGGCAGGAGTTTTGGGAGAGTTTAAGAGAGATTTTGAGGAAATGTCAGAATAACGAAAGATTGATCTTGTTAGGGGATTTCAATGGATGGGTGGGAGTAAAACAAGATGGATTTGAAAAGGTGTTAGGTGCATTCGGTGATGCGAGTGTGAATGAAAATGGAAAAGCACTGCTTGAGGTTTGTTTGGAGTGGAGCCTTTGTGTGACAAACACCATGTTTGATCACAAAAGGATACATATACACGCATATACACGCGTGAGGCGAAAAATGTTAGAAGAAGTATGATTGATTTTGTAATAGTAGATGATCGATTGAGAAAGAATGTGTTGGATACAAGGGTGTATCGAGGTATCGGCATCCACACAGACCACTTCTTGGTGATGAGCCGGATAAGTGGGCTCTTTAAAAGATGGCGACACCGAGAGCATAACGAAAATAGAGTCTTGGAAAGAATAAAAGTAGAAAATCTACAAGAGAAAGATGTGAAAGATGGGTGTAAACGAAGATTGATAGCAAGATTTGAGAGGTTCGATGGCATAAATGATATGGATGAATTGTGGCAATCCTTTAAAGAAGAGGTAGTATGTGTAGCGTCTGAAGTATGTGGTGTGATCAAGAGAAGGAAAATACGAAAGGTTAAGAATACATGGTGGGACAAGGATGTACAATCAGCAGTGTCACAGAAGAAGAAAGCTTGGTTAGATTGGTTGGCTGTCAGAGCAAATGAAAAAATGGGAAAAGCAACGAGCGAGGACATAGATGAAGCAAGAAAGGAGTTTGTTAGGTCAAAAAGAATAGTGAAAGAAATGGTTAAAAGGAAAAAGAGGAAAAGAAAGATGAGTTTGATAGCAGATTATCTGACGATTTCCGGAGAAACATTAAGTTTTTCTGGAAATCCGTTCGTGAAGTTCGTGGAAGAACTCAATCTTCAGAATACACATCGATCAGAGACAAGAATGGAAGGATAGTGAATGGTGAATCGTGCGTGCTGAAGAGATGGAAAGAGTATTTTGAAGGGTTATTTGAAAGAACGGCGATAGAGACACCGATCGATGAAATGAATGGTAACGATAGCAATGATGAAAGCGTTATTGGCGTGGATGAGAACGTGAAGGCACTGAAAAGTATGAAAGTAGGTAAGGCTGCAGGATATGATAGGATTACAGTCGAAATGCTGATGGCTGGACAGGGCATCATAGTTGGTCAGTTGCAGCGGTTATATAACTTGTGCTGTAGCACCGGCCGAGTACCTAATGACTGGGCCACAGCTGTAGTTGTGCCTCTTTATAAAGGAAAAGGCTCGCAACAAGACTGCAAAAACTATAGAGGCATTAGCCTTCTCAGCACTGTTGGCAAATTGTATGCAAAAGTACTGTTTGAAAGAGTTATGAAAGTAACCGACAAGAAAATATGGGATATACAAGCGAGATTCCGAAAGGGTATGGGATGTACGGATCAGGATTTTTCCTTTCGAAGCATAGCCGAAAAGTTTTTGGCCAAAGGTCAAAAGGTCTATTGTGCATTCATGGATTTGGAAAAGGCTTACGATAAAGTGGTGAGGAATGAAATTTGGTCGGTGCTGTCAATGAATGGGGTGGACAGCAGCCTCATTCGAGCTCTGAAATCCCTTTATGAGGATTATAGAGCTAGTGTGAGGATAAACGGGGCATACACTGACTGGTTTACCATCGAGAAAGGTGTAAGACAGGGATGTGTAGCGTCGCCGTGGCTGTTTAAACTCTTCATGGACAGTTGTTTGCAAGATTTAAAACATAGTGACTGCGGATTAATGATGAATGGGTTACTCGTCAAATGCCTCCTTTATGCTAATGATCAGGTAATTCTTGCATCTTCAGCGGAGGAGTTGCAGAAGATGGTAACAATCATGCATGGTGCGTTAGAGAGGAAAGGAATGAATGTAAGTAAAACCAAAGTTATGGTTTTTGAAAAGGAGGAATGCGTTACAGCTTGTAATGTTTTGATTGATGGACAGTGAGTTGAACAACTGAATGAGTTTGTTTACTTAGGTACGTTGTTTACGAGAGATGGTAAGAATGAAGAAGACATTGAACGAAGAGTTAATGCAGGTAATAGTGTGAATGGAGCTCTGAAGGCGTTTATGAACAGTCAAAACGTGTCCAAAAAGGCGCGTTTGGCTGAGCATGGAGGGGTGTTAGTGCCTACCCTTATGTATGGTAGTGAAAGTTGGGTATGGCAGAAGAGACTTGAAAGTAGAATAAATGCTGTAGAAATGAGAGCACTGAGAAGTATGTGTGGTGTGTCTTTGACCGACAGAATAAAGAATCGTGTGATACGAGAGTGGTGTGGGGTAAAAGAAGATGTAGTGACAAGCATCGAGAAAGGCATGTTAAGATGGTTTGGGCACATGGAGAGGATGTATGACGAAAGACTGACGAAGAAGATATATAAGGCAAGTGTGAATGGGACAGGACGAAGGGGAAGACCTAGGTGGACGTTCTCTGGCCAGATTGGAGACATCCAAAAAAAAAAGGACAGGTCAGAAGTACCCTAAACAGAAGAGCATACATGAGAAACTCGATGGGAGTGAATGAAGCAAGAGAGGTATATCAGGATCGTTGCAAATGGCGTTTCGTAGTCTCTGCCTACCCCTCCGGGAAACAGGCGTGAGTCTATGTTTGTATGTATTTATTCAAATGACATGCGCGTCTTTTGGTCGAACCTACAGCAATCAGCGAACTGATAAATGTAAGACAACCTTTTTAATCGTTGTGCACTTGTTTTAGGCAATAGGGCTATGTCAGATTTAATATTAGTGCATATTTAATACTAGAATACTGGTTTAGTCACAAGCTACCTATAAATAGCATAGTTTGCTTTAAATACTTGCATAGTTTCATAAGAGAAGTAAAAACTTTGTGTACATGTTTAGTAGATCGTGCAGATACCAGTGTGTGATGTAATTTGACGTGTTGAAAGTTTGTTTTGAGAAGGAATAATCTAATCAAAAATTCTAACTTAACTTAAATATAAACAGCACCAGACAGGCCCTTGTTTAATTGATGATGATTGTTATGATAATTCCATGGATGCTTCAAAGCCATGGATGCATTACTTATAAGATAAGTAATTTGCTGCATCCAAGGCTTTGTCAGTGACGACTATAAAAAAAGTTTTAAGAAGGCTACTAAACTGAAACCTATGAAAAGAAAATAAAATTGGATGACAATTAATGAAGAAGTGTTTTTTTATTAAGAAGTGTTCTTCGATCTTTACATTTCAAGTAAAGATCGAAGTCCTTCAGTACGTACTTACAACACTTATTTACGTTTTGTAATGCAAATTACGTGATCCATACGGTTTAACAAGATTTATAAACTAATAAATCAGCTTTCATCCTTTGACAGAGGTGAACATTACTCAATTAACAGTACAATACTATCAATCGGGTCTAGACAGATATCGGCTGTCAGCTTTTAGGACCACAATACTGGCCCTTTGCGTTTGGTATCTAGTTTACCATTCAGTTGTAGATCTACTTAGCATAAAGTCCTAATACGGATTTACTAAGAAATTTCTAGAACATGTTCTATTTTGCAACTATTGTCGAATAGCCAGCATTCAAACTGTATCATGCTTTTAGTTATACCGTTGCTTTTGGTTTTATATTAGTATGTTGTATTTTGTATCAGGTACATAAGAAATAAAAAATAATAAAAATATAAACGCTATTTTATCTGTATATATAAAATTCTTTCGTTACTGACTGGCTAACAGACAACGTATAGCTGAAACTAATAGCCACAAGAAGCTGAAATCGAGCATGAATGTTCCTTGTGGAACGTAGAGATGCACTAAGATTTATTTTGTCGGGGCTTTACCAAAATTTCCGCAGGATCGACCAAAAACGGTAAAATTTACATAAAATGTGCAGGCGTAGCTGCGAGCATCCTCTTGTACTAAAATAATAAGTAAAGATATTGGTCAGTGAAATACAAAGCTTTGAATAAGATTTGAACAAATATTTGTACGATTGATAGACATGGTTTAGGTACTATGGCCTAAACCATCTCATAGCGCGCAGAGGAACCGGCTAACCCAGCAATGGAACACATTATACACAAGACAAATGCTAGTATTCACCATAATTTCAAGATTCCAATACGTTTGTATTACGAGCGCCATGACGACGGATCAGCTAGAATGTACTTTATGCATTCTCTTTGTAATCGTACCAGTTCCTTTTTTACGACTTAGAATAGTACGCCTGGTGACATAAATGGTTACAGTTTACCCATAGTTTACAGTTTCTGTAACCACAAAGCGCCGAAACTTTTAAAGTAATGCACAATAGTAATACTGTTTAAAATATTACTTAACTATGTTAAGTTTTACTTAAGTTGGTGAAGTTTTAGTTTGTGCAGAATATATTTTCGAATTATTAGGTGAATATTAGATAATTTGTTAAGTTTTACTTAAGTTTTAGTCATGCAGAATATATTTTGAATTATTAGGTAAATCTTAGATAATTTGTTATACAGGATGAATTTGTAAGTTATTATTAGTACATATATGTATTTGTACATGTTCAATGAGCATATAGAACTAACGATTCTTATTCCAAAAATATGTCACAAGTGGGGCCTTAATTTTTTTGAATATTTTTCAAATTCCCATAATAATAATCGCTTAAGCGTCATCGCCCGTCATTAAAGTGTATGTAATGCCCACAAGTAGTTATCACACAGCACTCTATTGCATTTATCTTTATTCTTGTATTTATATCATGTTTGTACAATAATATTTGACAGAACTTGATTTAACCAACCAAATTCTATCGCCTCCTTCATTTTGTACTTTGCTTAGAAAAACACTTAAGTACCACACTGTATACTGTTCAAAATAATTTATTTCAATTCAATTATTTTACAACTAATTACATGTCTACTAACTATTACCTGATAACTATTAACAGCTAAAACTATACTTATAAACCTATAAAGGCACGAGGCGTTTAGGCGTCGTAGTATACCTCCGCATCAATGTCATGGGGTAACGTGCCCAGAAGGCTGGCAGCATTGCCACGCTGGATGGTAATGCTGATTCTTTGAGCAAAGAATAAACCAGCCTTCTGGTCACGTGAGACGTCGATCAAGCGTTTCGAAATTTCTCAGTACAAAATACGAGCGCTCGGACCCCATGGGCCCAACGTTTCTACCCCAAACGGCTCAAATATGTAATTGCCGACTAAATTTCCGTATTTGCGCCGTTTGAGGGTTTCCGCCGTACTACTTAAGTATTACATAATAAATATCTTTATAACTTATATAGGCAGCGATAGCCTAGTGGAGATACCAACGGACTGCCATGAAGAGAATGACTTTTTGAAGTTAAGTGCGTATTAAATTGTTATTTATAACTTGGCCCGTGCCTCAGAGCATCATGTGCGTCATGAAGCTCTTTGACAGTCGTTGCGGGGAATCAGCACCTTCAAATAAACTGATAATATACGACCCTCTAGATATCTGACCTCCGTAACCCAATCAGTGAGATAGCGATCGACCCAACGGCTACTCTAGTTGCACAATGTGATGGAGGCCATAATAAAAAAATCACATCAATCAATACACCATTTGGGCTGTCAAGTATACCTTTATGTTTATTTATAGAGCGATATAAAGGTGAAGGAATATAACTATCTATATACATATAGTCGAATAGCTAAATCTTGAAATCAAATACACTAACTTGTGTCCATTTTCATTTATAAGTTACTTCTATAGTCCTCTGATTTCCTACTATAACGTATAGGTTAACCAACATTAGAATCCTATCCAGACACCAAACTCTAAAAATACGCAATGCAATTCAAGATATAGTTAAAATATACCTTCTTGATCTTTCAAGTGTTTGACTTGAAAAATCAATCTAATTTTGAAGAGCTACTTATATGTAAAATTCCCTTTTTTTTGTATTTCGCCTGTAAATCTTAGGTAAAAGATTGGCATAATAAAGCTGTCTGTCAAATCTGGTTAGACTAGAAAGCGGACCCTGGGTTCCAAGGCTAAAGTCAAGTGGATGCAACCTGGATTATTTCTCAGAAAACACAGATAAAAATAGTATTCTTATAATATTACATTAAACTACGGGTAATAGTGTTCAAAGAATTGGAAAAAAACCAGACTCCTGTACTAGTTAAAAACTGTATCACAGGCAGTTGGGTCGCTCTTAGGAAATTCGTTGATTTGCATTTTATCAATACAAAAATATAATTAAAAAATTTGACAGTATACAATATAATCAAGGTAATTAATAGAACTAAGTTACCATTTATTAGGTACATATTAATATAATCATTGATCGTATATTAGAATCAACAAATTACGATATTATAATATGGATAACGCTAAGACGATTGATTATTATGATGTTTGACTTTAGAAATAAATGTCTACCGTGCATCGACCACGAGACATTTATAATTTCACCATAATTCTACAAAAATATACTAATTATGTTAATAATAAATTAATAGCCCAATACAAATGCTCTTCACATAACTAATATTTAATCGGAGCTTATCATATTAAGATTTAGATATCACTAGGTATTTATTATTATATAAACGCCATTAATTATTATCTAGGAAACTATAGATAAAGTTTATCGAATAACCCCCTTCAATTTTAAACCTATAGGGTTCTAATAAAATGTAATGTTCATGAATCAATTAGGCTACAATTAGAAAGAAAATCACATTTCCATGGGCAAATGAAACAAAAGTACTGAAAGTAATGTTCTTAATCAAATGAATGTTTAACAAATATCTGGTTGAAATTTCCGCCCGATATAATTAATGTCAATCGCACAATAAGCTTCAGTTATTTCATTGTGGTGGAGCGGCCTACATCGCACGTCGAACGGAATCAATGAGCTTGATTTTCATTATGAATATTCATTTAAGCAATAATATTACGTAAAAGTGTGATAGGCAATGTAGCGAAACTGATAAAAGTACGATTAAAAGTAGTACGGTAAGATGGCAGGCGTTTGCTTCCAGCATAATAATAAGGAAGGCTTTGGACTAAGAGCAAACTTGAGTGTGTAATATAGCATTTGGAAGTTGCGCCGTGGTCGAGAAAACGGCACGCGGCCCGCGCTTCGACGTTTAATCCACTGTCGTACAGCTAAACGGCTACGGCGTAGTACGACGTAGCAGCGTAGACGCCCGTAGCACTTTAGCTCGCGGATGGAACACAATGTGATTTACAGAATGGCGCTTTAAGATATTAAACTCGAGGTGCTCAAGTGTTCCGTAGTCTTGCATATTTAGTCACAGATGGAGGATTTAGGTCCGTCTCTTGTTCTAATGGAGAACCGTTCGACTACGGACTTGCGGTACCACGATATAATATGTATTCAAGACCTAATCGATACAAATAATTACGATAAACAGTGCTTTGACATAATATAAAGCAATTTTTATGAAGACCATAATAATTATCATAAAACCTCTAAAATATCTAAAATTTTAAGATAATGAGGATCAATAAATACTCATGTTGCATTATTTATTATTTGAATAATGGATACTTTTATTACAATATTGAGGAGTCAATTCGTTACAGAGAAAAAGAGAGAGAGAGAGAACATTGTTCGATTCAATCGTAGTCTGGGACTACCGATTTTGACGATCATTAATCATATTAATATCTTAAGCAGCCCTCAGTACACAACAATAACTTCGAACGGCATCGTGAGATCGGTACGTGAGCCACTTGTAATAATTACCAGACGAGTGCGCTGTGCACTAACTTCCCAAGAAAGTTGCGTCATTAAAATAATGTTTGTTATTCACTAGATTTAAGGACCCTTGATAATAATGTTCTAACTATTGCAAGCGACAGGCGCTTGTGTAGTAATAGAAAATACGGAGGGGAGAGGTGTAGTAATGTTTTACGATATTATTTGTAATGCCCTAAATGTTTGATTGCGTTAGAAATCTTAGCTGTATTTTACATCGGTGCTTAAAATGTAGAGTGATTGGCACTCTACATACTTCTTCTGTTTACCTAAATATAATTTGAGAAAAACAATGAAAACTGACCCTCTTTAAATTTTGAGTGTGGTGAAAATTGCGGCAAATTAGGGTATTATAAAAAGGTTTTGAATTAGACCCGTTATATGAACAATCACGTAGGCAAAATTTATAAATGATATCAAACTCTGAAGGTATTTCCAATAATCATTGTGTGAGTTGTTGCGGTGATATAAATATGTATACAAATCTTATTTCAAAATCGGTATTGTCAGACTATGTTTGAATCGTCATAGCAGTACAAATCTCTCTATCTCTCTTTCTTTCTCTCTTTGTTCACAAAACGAATTGACTCCTCAATATTGCAATAAAAGTATCCATTATTCAAATAATAAATAATGCAACATGAGTATTTGTTGATCCTCATTATCTTAAAATTTTAGATATTTTAGAGGTTCTATGATAATAATTATGGTCTTCAAAAAGATTTCTTTATATTCTGTTAAAGCACTGTTTATCGTAATTATTTGTATTAATTAGGTCTAGAATACATATTTCGTGGTACCGCACCTCGAGTTTAATTTCTCAAAGCGCCATTCCGTAAATAATAGTGTTCCATCCACGAGCTAAAGTGCTACGGGCGTCTACGTTGCTACGCTGTACTACGCCATAGTTGCGTAGCTGTGCTACAGTGGATTAAACGTCGAAGCGCGGGCCGCGTGCCGTTTCCTCGACCACGTCGCAACTTCCAACTGCTATATTACACACTCAAATTTGCTCTTAGTCCAAAGCCTTCCTTATTATTATGCTGGAAGCAAACGTCTGCCAACTTACCGTACTACTTTTAATCGTACTTTTATTAGTTTCGCTACATTGCCTATCACACTGTAACGTAATATTATTGCTTAAATGAATATTCATAATGAAAATTAAGCTCATTGATTTCGTTCGACGTGCGATGTAGGCCGCTCCACCACAATGAAATAACTGAAGCTTATTGTGCGATCGACATTAATGGTATCGAGCGGAAATTCTACCAGATACCTATTTGTTAAACATTCATTTTATTAAGAACAATAATTTCAGTAATTTTGTTTCATTTTTCAATGGAAATGTGACTTTCGAGCTTGTAGACTGAATTGATTCATGTACATTAAATTTTATTAGAAGCCTTTAGGTTTAAAATGGAATAGGCTTATTCGATAAACTTTATCTATAGTTAACAGATAATAATTATAGTCGTTTTTATAAGTATGATTAAGGAGTTAATAATAATAATAATATTCTACCACATTCACACAATACCATCTAGTCCCAAACTAAGCAGAAGCTTGTACTATGGGTACTAGATAATGGATAAACATACATATATACTTTTTTTTTGTAAATACATACATATTATACATAGAAACACCCAGACCAAGACAAACATCCATGTTCATGCACACAAATGTTTGACTTGAGCGGGAATCGAACCCGCGACCATCGGCGTAGCAGTCGCTTACACTCCCGCTGCGCCAACCGGTCGTCGTAAACTTTATCTATAGTTAACAGATAATAATTATAGTCGTTTTTATAAGTATGATTAAGGAGTTCAACAGCGACTACAGAAAAAGTGCAGCTACAGCTTACATTTTATTAAAAAATATAAAGCTTGTTTATTCACTGTCACACCCCACTGCATAGAAACTTAGTTTTAAAATAAATGAGTTTATAAAATAATCCCGCCAACTCCAGCAAAAATCTGAACAGAGATGAGTGACTGTGAATGTGTGAGTGAATTTGTTTATGTTATAAAATATTTAGCAAGCAGTGCAGAATGGAAATTAATGCAAAAGTAATAACTAAGAATTCTGAGGGTATTTACTTGAATATATTATTTGTTTCAAGTATCTATAAAGTGTTCAAAACGTGATTTAAATTTTCGTTCGTAACAAACCGGAAAAGTTAAGTAACCTTTACACCAGTCACCACATGGATGGTTAAACGCTCGTTGTGGGTTTTACAGCGGAGTACTACCATGCTTCAGATAGCGTAGCAGCCATCATTTGAATGCCATTATAAGCTCGGTCTTCATTGCTGGCTACACAACTTCGAAACACCGGTACGATCTACGAATGAAATATAAAATCGGTGAGTAGTTAAGTAACCACTTCTTATTTTAGCTTACTTAAGAGACGGAGTATTGAACATCAACCCTTTACCAACTCGTGTAGCATGGTGTTGTAGACCAAATCTTCTTATTGACTCACAATGCTACTCATTAAAATAAAATTATACTACAGTTTACGGATTTTATCCACGTTTCGAAGTATGTACAGGATTCATGGTCACGGCAGATTGTCTTGACCATGAATGCTGTAATAACGTCGACTAATAATAAATAAAAAAATGTAGTTTCTAGATCATTCGGTTTAATCATACAATATTATTTAGCAGGTCTTAGTCGCGATAATTTACTTATTTAAAGGCATAAATACCTCTGTTATTCTCCTACGTTTCTACTGGCTTGCAACGGTTGTGGTCGCGGAGGGACTGATGTCAGCTCAGCGCCGTCCTTGTGGAGGGCGGGTTTCGGCAGCTACCCTCACTTGTTTTGTATTATTGATTTTTATCCGCACTGTCGGTACTTCGACAAACTACACTTATGACGTCTACACACTGATGATTTGTGTTACTGCGGCGTTGTTTGCATTTGTTAAGGCGCTGTCCTAAGCGACTGTTTTGGTAAATGAGGGGGTGAAGCAGGGGAGGTGAAGGGAGCTTAGCTCCGTCTACTGCGGGGCGCCCCCCTTCATTCTCATCGCGAGCGGCCGTATTCTGGCGACATCCGTATTCCAATATTTCAAAATCGCAAGCAAATCGTTTTAGCATATTGAATTGAGATACTGATATTAAAATTTATATAACATACATCAATCTGTTTGTACAATATAGGCATAGCGCAATTTTTGTTCTCAGTGCAGCCATGAGCAAAACTGGTTTACATTAGACGTTATAGGTATTTAATGTTGACGAAAGTACGTAAATACCTACGTGCCGTAACATGGTAAAAATAATTAAGTCAGTTCCATGTATGGAGAGGCCATTATTATGTTTGTTTTGTTTTTGTATAAAAATAGTGAAGCAGTTCATAGAATACCTACATCTAATTCCATTCCTGCCAGTTTTCAAATCTGTTTTGCAATAAATTGGCTGTGACATACGGGCGGACAGACAGACAGACATTGCGAATCTATAAGGGTTCCGTTTTTACAATTTTTGGCTACGGTACACTAACAAACACAATACTGCTCTACTAAGCGCAAAAGCCGTATCTCAACTAAAGCGAGTTACAAGATAAATGAAGTTTAGTAAAAGTTGATTTCTTTTATTTATTTATGGATGTTTATTGTTATTATAGGTATAATTATTATGGCAAAGGTTTCGAAATACGCCGCCGTTTTTAGGGGTTGTGAGTGATTGGAGAGAGAGCAGGGGAGGTCTTCAAACCCCCCTCACCATTTTCACTTGCCGGAAATACTTGGTTTCCTCTGAAAAAAAAAATCTCCAAACGTCGGTGTGTATGGCACTGCCAACTTCCACATTCATCACACTAGTTTAATAAACTAAGGTTGTCGGAGCCCAGCGATGGGCTCCTATTTTCGGATTAAGGGTCAAAAGAGAACTTAACATAACCTATTTATTTACTTATTACAGTCGCACCTAACCCAAGGCACTCGAAAGCAATGACGCACAAATTTGACATTAGCTGTCAATATGATCATTCCAAGATGGCAGTTTTGCGTTTCGTTTCACGTTTTTCACATAAAACCTAAAAATTACATTTGTAAAACTGTACTATAGTATAAAAACTATGTTCCGTTTTGCATAATTGCCGAAGTATTTATGAAATTTTGGAAATTGTTTATAAATATTTAGACGCAACTCCGGCAGCCAAAATTAATTTTAGGGGATTAAAACGAACTACCTTAAGCCCCCCTACACTACCAATACCCTCAAATTCAGGCGACTCATTTCGAAACCCAACTCATTATTATTTTTCAAAATAGATGAAACATCAAAAATATATGTGGATATACCTTATTCATGAGATACTGCTATGTCGCTTAGAAAATTATAGAATTAGAATTTGAGTTACTGCTTTTTCGTTAGCTCTCGTCATACATGTTTGTATGGAAAAATATAAAAAAATTCTTTCGCTTCAAATATGTGTTGTTTCAAAGAAAATAAATATTAAAAGATATTTATTTATATTCATTTATAATTTATTAACGAAATACAGAGTTTACAGCTCATCAAACGTTAGCTGTCTGCTACAACCCGGCAGGTTTTCTTTATTCTCATCGAATGTTAAAGGCAGTGTGTGAGGTGATAAGACTTATTATTTGCTGTTGTTCACGAGGCACAGTTTCATTTACTTTCCTTTTACGGCTTGGTATTGTAGAAATTTCAAGCACTTATGAAACATTTTCCTCTCCGTGATCTCGCAATGCCATCCCTTGAGCTTGACGAGAATCAACAATTTCAGGCAACTGCCAATTCATATAAAACGCCACAAGCTTCTCCCAGAAAACATCATCTATTTCTATAATTTCTATTTTTAGTGGTATACTTTCGCCACTCCACACAGCAAATAAACACTTTTGTTTGCGTGTAACGTGGTGTTGCCCCTGAATTTGGTAATAACAATTACAATATTTGTTTAGACTAGTCGGTTCACTTTTTTATCATGTTTCCATATTTGTATTTTATTTGCTCTTATACTATTCTCCAGGCCATTCTTATAGGCAACTTTAGAACATTAAATTTCCACAATCGTGTTTGGACCTATTAATCCATCTGGCGTGGCACCAATAATCGAATAATCCACAAGGCTCGATTGTTACATTTTCTTGCTTTGCCAGTTGTTGCAAAGCCAGTTGTTCATTTTAGATTCCATGCGCAACTGATTTTACATTGCAAATATTTTATTTGTACAAAATAATTTTTACTAAGTTGGCTTGGCTTTACTGCTGTTATCTCTTCTTTTTACCAATATACAAAAATTTCAATCTTTCAACATATTCTTACGCAATTCGAACCAGTCACCGCTATCCCTCTTGTAATTTTTGCTTATCACTACGGAATTAGAGTCAAATTTGTAAAAAAAATTGTTTGGCATTTCTTGGCTAGCTCTTGAACAGATCGTCTTAGGAATGACTGAAGTCAAATGTGTGTAAGACGTTGCAGAACTGTTATCTTTAACTTCACTGTAATTACAATAATGATAATTAGTTACGTACTTTATTATTAAAAAAATACTATATCTTGTGTTATAGCAAACAGAGAAGTCACTTTCTTACTTATAAATGATTGATTTTTGAAATTAAAAAGATATTAGATGTACTGAGACATACCTAATAGTTTATGAATAATCAAAGTTTTACCCGATGTACCTAAAAAGGTTTATGTTCAAAACACAATAATACAACATTCGTTACCGCTTGTGTGCGGATTGCGGAGCGCCATATTAGCGCTGTCATCATTATTGTTCGCCGTGGCGGCATCTTAGCGCTCCAGGCGCTCTGACAAGCTAGTGAATTTGAAATATACCTAGGTACATAAAATGATTATATTTTATGTTATTACTCTTTCAAAAATTGAAAACTGTGGCAGCTATGTATTGTGAGAATAATTTATATAATTATATTATGCATAATCGATAATATTTAAGTAACATAGTTAGTCATAAAAGACTCTTATGAAAATAATTTGTGTAAAAATTTTACATATTTCATAATCACTTGGCCATGGATGAATTTCTATTTTATTACGACGCTTTCTTGTACAAATCCTTCGTAGAACTTCATTTCTCTAATTGTCCATATTTTATTCTTCTAATTATATATTTATAAGCACAGAAACAATAACACATTAAACGCAACAAGAGTATAAACTTAGGTCCTAATTATATGTGCCCATAGTTACATGAAAAGCCTATTTGATTCAAAGTATTCAGTCTATAACATAAAACATGAAATTACGAACTCAAATCGGCGTATTATAATAACAAACAGATTTACGTAAAATTTCGTGCAGCGGAGACGCAAGCGACATGACCTATCTCTCACAGGGCTCATAGCCGAATGATGAGGTCTGGGCGGGGTGTAAACTAGCAACTGACACTCAGTACACCGCTTATGCTAATAAGGTTTAAATTGCTGAAGCGTTTGATATTAATGGGATCTACCGAGCGTCAAAATCATAGACGTTTGGCAGATTTTATTTAATTTTACAAAATATACACGTATAATATGAAAATAAATAGGGTAATTCTTTTGTTCATTAGATTGCCTACAATATTATCAGAAAAAATATGACAGCTTACGATCAAAATATTGCAAACAGTGAGACGAAAGATTATTTTCTGCCTCGATTTTGTGATTTTTTTACCGTGATTCTATTTTACGTACATGAAAAATTCTTTCAAAAGTCTTTTGTTCAGACTTTTGACTTTAAGCTCTAATTTTTGCTAGTTTGTAATATGTACCGTTATGGCTAGATGCGCGACGAAAAATTAGGTGTTTCACGGCTTCTGAGGTATAACAGCGCCTTAATGACTGGGTTCCAAGTGGTTGATAGTCTGTATCCATCCTCCCGATTCGTCGTCCGTCATCCCGGAAATCGATCATTAGGTTTAACTAAGTAAAACCAATATATCGCGATAAAATACGTAAAATGTAGTTCAATTTTAATGTCAGGTGGGGTCGCGGCAGTAATGCTAACGTAGTTCCTGTGACCCCGCCATTCTGTGGGATCGGATAGAGGAACACTATGGTGGTTTTAGTGGGTAGTCTAGGCGCTTTTCGTCGCGGAGTCCCACACTCTCCCTAGCCTGAGCCCCTTTAGGGGCCCAGCCTGGGGGTTAGTCCGTAAATAGTTTGGTTTCCAGCATGCGACAAAAAAAAGTTTAATTTTAATGTGTAACATTCGCGTAAACCCAAAAGCATATTATCACAATGCTACGGTAAAGCAATTTAGGAGAGTCTTAACTCCAGCAGTGGACTGCAGAAGTCTGTAAAGTAAGTAGAAAAGTAGGTATTTTTAATCGTGATTCTTAGTTTCTTGTTTATATGTATATTATTCCAGTTTTAAAAGGTAAAAATAAATTTAAGGCGCTGTCCTAAGCGACTGTTTTGGTAAATGAGGGGGTGAAGCAGGGGAGGTGAAGGGAGCTTAGCTCCGTCTACTGCGGGGCGCCCCCCTTCATTCTCGTCGCGTGCGGCCGTATTCTGGCGACATCCGTATTCCAATATTTCAAAATCGCAAGCAAAACGTTTTAGCATATTGAATTGAGATACTGATATTAAAATTTATATTACATACATCAATCTGTTTGTACAATATATGCATAGCGCAATTTTTGTTCTCAGTGCAGCCATGAGCAAAACTGGTTTACATTAGACGTTATAGGTATTAAATGTTGACGAAAGTAGGTAAATACCTACGTGCCGTAAGATGATAAAAATAATTAAGTCAGTTCCATGTATGGAGAGGCCATTATTATGTTTGTTTTGTTTTTGTATAAAAATAGTGAAGCAGTTCATAGAATACCTACATCTAATTCCATTCCTGCCAGTTTTCAAATCTGTTTTGTAATAAATTGGCTGTGACGTATGGGCGGACAGACAGACAGACATTGTGAATCTATAAGGGTTCCGTTTTTTACAATTTTTGGCTACGGTACCCTAAAAAACACAATACTGCTCTACTAAGCGCAAAAGCCGTATCTAAACTAAAGCGAGTTACGAGATAATTGAAGTTTAGTAAAAGTTGATTTCTTTTATTTATTTATGGATGTTTATTGTTATTATAGGTATAATTATTATGGCAAAGGTTTCGAAATACGTCGCCGTTTTTAGGGGTTGTGAGTGATTGGAGAGGGAGCAGGGGAGGTCTTGAAACCCCCCTCACCATTTTCACTTGCCGGAAATACTTGGTTTCCTCTGAAAGAAAAAATCTCCAAACATCGGTGTGTATGGCACTGCCAACTTCCACATTCATCACACTAGTTTAATAAACTGAGGTTGTCGGAGCCCTGCGAAGGGCTCCTATTTTCGGATTAAGGGTCAAAAGAGAACCTAACATAACCTATTTATTTACTTATTACAGTCGCACCTAACCCATGGCACTCGACAGCAATGACGCACAAATTTGACATTAGCTGTCAATATGATCATTCCAAGATGGCAGTTTTGCGTTTCGTTTCACGTTTTTCACATAAAACCTAAGAATTACATTTGTAAAACTGTACAAAAGTATAAAAACTATGTTCCGTTTTGCATAATTGCCGAAGTATTTATGAAATTTTGGAAATTGTTTAAAAATATTTAGACGCAACTCCGGCAGCCAAAATTACTTTTAGGGGATTAAAACGAACTACCTTAAGCCCCCTACACTACCAATACCCTCAAATTCAGGCGACTCGTTTCGAAACCCAACCCATTATTATTTTTCAAAATAGATGAAACATCAAAAATATATGTGGATATACCTTATTCATGAGATACTGCTATGTCGCTTAGAAAATTATAGAATTAGAATTTGAGTTACTGCTTTTTCGTCAGCTCTCGTCATACATGTTTGTATGGAAAAATATAAAAACTTTCTTTCGCTTCAAATATGTGTTGTTTCAAAGAAAATAAATATTAAAAGATATTTATTTATATTCATTTATAATTTATTAACGAAATACAGAGTTTACAGCTCATCAAAAGTTAGCTGTCTGCTACAACGCGGCAGGTTTTCTTTATTCTCATCGAATGTTAAAGACAGTGTGTGAGGTGATAAGGCTTCAATACTTATTATTTGCTGTTGTTCACGAGGCACAGTTTCATTTACTTTCCTTTTACGGCTTGGTATTGTAGAAATTTCAAGCACTGATGAATCATTTTCCTCTCCGTGATCTCGCAATGCCATCCCTTGAGCTTGACGAGAATCAACAATTTCAGGCAACTGCCAATTCATATAAAACGCCACAAGCTTCTCCCAGAAAACATCATCTCTTTCTATAATTTCTATTTTTAGTGGTATACTTTCGCCTCTCCACACAGCAAATAAACACTTTTGTTTGCGTGTAACGTGACGTTGCCCCTGAATTTGGTGATAACAATTACAATATTTGTGTAGACTAGTCAGTTCACTTTTTTATCATGTTTCCATATTTGTATTTTATTTGCTCTTATACTATTCTCCAGGCCATTCTTATAGGCAACTTTAGAACATTAAATTTCCACAATCGTGTTTGGACCTATTAATCCATCTGGCGTGGCACCAATAATCGAATAATCCACAAGGCTCGATCGTTACATTTTCTTGCTTCGCCAGTTATTGCAAAGCCAGTTGTTCATTTCAGATTCCATGCGCAACTGATTTTACATTGCAAATATTTTATTTGTACAAAATATTTTTTACTAAGTTGGCTTTACTGCTGTTATCTCTTCTTTTTACCACTATACAAAAATTTCTATCTGTCAACATATTCTTACGCAATTCGAACCAGTCACTGCTATCCCATTTGTAATTTTTGCTTATCACTACGGAATTTGAGTCAAATTTGTTAAAAAAATTGTTTGGCATTTCTTGGCTAGCTCTTGAACAGATCGTGTTAGGAATGACTGAAGTCAAATGTTTGTAAGACGTTGCAGAACTGTTATCTTTAACTTCACTGTAATTACAATAATGATAATTAGTTACGTACTTTATTTAAAAAAAAACTATATCTTGTGTTATAGCAAACAGAGAAGTTACCCTCTTACTTATAAATGATTGATTTTAGAAATTAAAAAGATATTAGATGTACTGAGACATACCTAATAGTTTATGAATAATAAACAAAGTTTTACCCGATGTACCTAAAAACGTTTATGTTCAAAACACAATAATACAACATTCGTTACCGCTTGTGTGCGGATTGCGGAGCGCCATATTAGCGCTGTCATCATTATTGTTCGCCGTGGCGGCATCTTAGCGCTCCAGGCGCTCTGACAAGCTAATGAATTTGAAATATAGGTACATAAAATGATTCGATTTTATGTTATTACTCTTTCAAAAATTGAAAACTGTGGCAGCTATGTATTGTGAGAATAATTTATATAATTATGTTATGCATAATCGATAATATATAAGTAACATAGTTGGTCATAAAAGACTTATGAAAATAATTTGTGTAAAAATGTTACATATTTCATAATCACTTGGCCTTGGATGAATTTCCATTTTATTACGACGCTTTCTTGTACAAATCCTTCGTAGAACTTTATTTTTCTAATTGTCCATATTTTATTCTTCTAACTATATATTTTTAAGCACAGAAACAATAACACATTAAACGCAACAAGAGTATAAACTTAGGTCCTAATTATATGTGCCCATAGTTACATGAAAAGCCTATTTGATTCAAAGTATTCAGTCTATAACATAAAACATGAAATTACGAACTCAATTTGGCGTATTATAATAACAAACAGGTTTACGTAAAATTTCGTGCAGCGGAGACGCAAGCGACATGACCTATCTCTCACAGAGCTCATAGCCGAATGATGAGGTCTGGGCGGGGCGTAAACTAGCAACTGAAACTCAGTACACCGCTTATGCTAATAAGGTTTAAATTGCTGAAGCGTTTGATATTGATGGGATCTACCGAGCGTCAAAATCATAGACGTTTGGCAGATTTTATTTAATTTTACAAAATATACACGTATAATATGAAAATAAATAGGGTAATTCTTTATTTCATTAGATTTCCTACAATATTATCAAAAAATATATGACAGCTTACGATCAAAATATTGCAAACAGTGAGACGAAAGATTATTTTCTGCCTCGATTTTGTGATTTTTTTACCGTGATTCTATGTTACGTACATGAAAAATTCTTTCAAAAGTCTTTTGTTCAGACTTTTGACTTTAAGCTCTAATTTTTGCTAGTTTGTAAAATGTACCGTTCTGGCTAGATGCGCGACGAAAAATTAGGTGTTTCACGGCTTCTGAGGTATAACAGCGCCTTAATAGAGCTGAAGCGCAGCGGGACTGCATCTCGCTCTAACTAGAGGAGCCTGAACTGGAGTACAGACAAAGATATAAGCAGATAGTAGTCTATTTGCTTATATTATCTGCTTATATCTTGTGCGCAGCAATGAGGACAGTTTACATACAATAATCTACACTAATATTATAAAGAGGAAAAATTTAATACCCATAACACAAGCTGTGTATAGTGTGTATGTGGTAGAATATTATATAATTATTATTATTTGTATTTTTGTTTGTTTGTTTGTTTGTTTGTAATGGATAAACTCAAAAGCTACTGGACCGATTTTAAAAATTATTTCACCATTAGAATGCTACGTTATCTGCGAGTAACATAGGCTACATTTTATTTTAGAAAAAATAGGTGTCCGTAAGATATTTGGAGTTTTCAGGTACGCTAAGTAGTTCTCTCAGGACGCGGGTGAAACCGCAGGAAACGGCTAGTATGTTATATAAGTATTTAATGTTTATTTGAGAATAGTAAGAAAGTTGCACTAAAACATCTTCAGACTATTATTCTGATATCTGTACAGCAACTTTTTGTAATGAAAGTGTAATGTTTCATGGTATTACAAATATATTTTCACATATTATGCAATATAGACTCGTAATATAAATAATAGAATTACAAATACATTTGTTTATTCCAGTTTCTACTTACCAGTACTAGTTGGTACTGGCGTACTCGTACTATGTGACTACGCTGGTTGGTATCGCCAATACCACTGTGGATGCATTCATTGGTACAATTTTGAACCAGTGTAAAACGCAGCTTCGAATTCTGAGGTAAGTGTATAAAATAATTATTTCTCAATGCTCTCATCCCATTGTTAATGCTATGTAATAATATTAATACTGAAAAAAGTGTAAAGTATATACTTTACAGTAAATAACAAAGATGCACTTAATGCTGTGTATTATTTTTGACCACTATACTTTATGGTGATACTGAAAAGAGTCCAGAGTATATTATGTCACAGAAAAATTGCGAAAAACGTTACATTACAATCTCGAGAGATGTATTATAATCCAACGTTTCTTTGCAATCTTACGTTGACATATATAAACAATTTATTATGGAAGTTGTCGATGCGTACCAAGAGTTATGGGGATTGGATTGAGATCTTCTAACAGCCCCGTCAATATTTGAGCAAGATGGTCTCGCGTAATGAATGATTAACTTTTTGTGACACATCTACTTTGTTTTAAAAAAAATGCCAGAGTTGTTCTCTACAAAAGTTCAGTCACGGTATAGCTCTACATCGAGAATAGTTGTGAATTTCAACTTTACACTGGATAATAATGAATCAAAATTGTTATTTCGAGCTTGTCTTTTTGTAACCGTTAATTAAATGTTTTGTAAAGGAAATAAAATGAAATGTTGTGTCTGTTGATTGTGAAGTCTTCATAATATATAGTATATATAGTATACATAGTCGTCACCTAAAAGCGAGCAGAGCCCCAAGCACGAAAAACTCTCGAGAAAGTATTCGTAAGGTAAATGTCAAAATTTGTATGACAATTGTACAGCCTATACACTATCGTGAGTAAGATGCAACTAATATTGGCAGCACCATAGCTCAAGAAGACTGGCCTGCTCACTTCGGTGACAGCGTGCCGTGGGTCGTCGAAATGACGTCAAAATTACGTCATATTTTTATTGCCACTTTTTGAAAAACGCTGTTTAGGGTAAATATTATGTATTGGAGATCTCTTAAGAACAAAATACCATACAAGTCCATATCTTATAGTTATTTGTAACGATTTAATAACATCTTGACTTCAGCAATGCTTCTCTTACTGGCCTAATAATTTTATACAAATAGCCTATCGATTTAAATGAGTACAATATATTTACAGTACTGGCAACATTACTCCGGTGACAGCATTGACAGATACAAAGTACTCAGCTATTGAAAACGTTTCTCTTTCCAACACATTAGAAAGTCGCTCATGTTCACTCGTTTACTCATTTTTAACTGATATTCCCAAACTTTTCTATCATCATGGTGAATTATAAAAGTAAGGGCCGATTTTTCAATCCTCAGATAAACAACCAGATAGTATTTATTCTGAGGATAGCGTAATATTGCGTTTTTCAATGGTCAGATAGGGTTTATTCGTCGAATAAATCACCAAACTAAGGAATAAATTTAACTGCCCGATCCTCGGTCAGATAACCGCTTATTTGACTGTTAAGTTGACGTTGAGATACATTTGGTTGGATTTTGGGCGTGGTATATATTACGAAATATGGAAAATATGGTCATTTTTCATATTTTTGATGACGCAACAATCGAAGAGGAGGCTATTATAAACGAATAGGTATATTAATCGACCTAGAAGGTGATAAAGAATTGTAAGACTGCTGGGCGATCATTTTAATACCTATATTGGATTCAATGGAGAGCTGATATTATGAAAAAGTGAGACAAATCAGATAGCATGTATTTCAAACATTTATTATACCTAATACACACATTTATGGCATAAAAATATAGACTTATATTTTCAAAACCGAATTACAATTTAAATACCTAGGTACTATAACTCACTATTTCACTAAAGACTAATTTATAATAATTCAACTACCAAAATTTACATCATAATATTATTTAACAGTCATGTATTATTACGTTCATAAGTCTTAAATGGTACTTAAATGTAAAGATGTCCTGTTATGTTAAAACAGATGCCTAAAACTCTTTCTTTGGTCATGGTGGGAGCGTTGGCTTGTTTTTGAAGAGACGATTTCTTAGACTCTCGTATTTAAGCTTTAATTTTTGGCACTAACGATTATTTGTAGACACACCACATGAATTAGAAGCACTTTCTGTCTTTACACGCACATTCCTTGTCCTGATTAGTTACCGCATCAGTCGTTTTATTTCTATTATATACTTGTATTTTTCTATTAAACTTACTAGTAGTTGAATGTCTTTAATATCGCATTCAAATTTGAGGAATGCTGGCATTGTTATTATAATATAATTTGATTGAAAACGAACAGCACAACACTCACAAATTCCGCGAAAATACAACAGTCCAAACATACTTATACAAACAGAACCCCGAAATAATGACAACCATCATTTTGACAGTTAGACCAGGACAGGCAATAAAGCTTATGTTTCCTGTCCTGCTCTAATTTCCTGTTCTACTCTTCCATGCACTTTTCTGATATATTTGTTTCACCTCTCTGAAGTTAGTGACAGGTACGATGATGTAATTCGGTCAGATAGTTGCCCACGGAATAAAAGACTATTGAAAAATTGACACAAGTTTAACGGACTGTTATACAGGCCAACAAATTTATCAGTGGAATAGTTATTCATCTCTTTATTTGAGGATTGAAAAATCGGCCCTAAATCGGTGAAGGGAAGTTCAATTCGCTTTTTTACTCTACCGAAGAAATAATCTGTTGCTGATGAATGGCTGCGTCATTGTCGTTTAAATACGGACAAAAAATATGATTTGTGACTTTGTGACCACAAATTAACTATGACATTATAAAATCGATGTCAAGACTGCGTACTTTTAAACGATTACGGGAGCTAAATAGAAGCATAATTATGCATAATAAAAAAAGAAAGCTATACCACCTAACTAATATCGATTATTAGAAGCTCCTATTTACCTACATTGATTTAACTGATTTATTTTCGTTTTTTATTTTATATACTTATTTTCTTTTATAATATGCCTTTACTTTTTATTTCGAATAGGTACCTTTATATATTATGATAATTGAATCATCTTTGTCAATTCACAATTTACCCACAAACTTGTGGGTAAATTGTGATACGAAAAGTTTGAGAACCATCATACTATCCCGATGACGTACCCTTGGCCAAAATTGCTAGGTATTTTGCCGAATCGAGCAGGCCTGTCTTCTTGGGCTATGGGCAGCACAAACTACTTTCGACGACTATCCTGCGGTAAATGTCATGCAAATGTATTGAGCTTTCTAAAAAATAAGCAAAAAACGGCAGCATGAACTCTGATTTGACATAAGCAAAGTAAACTTAATGTTAACCTAATGTAATTTTTTCGAAACAATTTTCACCTAGAATTTGTTGGTTTGTTTCAATTTGGTGTGGGACGCAACCTACGTAGACACCCTCGCGCCATCCCACACGCCTCGCCATCAGGAGGCCATGCTGGCGCTGCTGCTGCATCTGCGGAAACCCTCAAATGGCGAAAATACAGTAGTCTAGTAGCTAATTCCGTATTTGAGCTGTTTGGGGTGGAAACGCTAGGCTCATGGTGTCCGAGCGCTCGTTCTTTATTCCGAGTTTTATCTAAACGGTTAATCGACGTCTCACGTGACCAGAGGGCTGGTTTAATCTTTGCTCAAAGAATCAGCATTGCTATCCAGCGTGGCAATGCTGCCAGCTTTCTGGGCACGTTTACGGATGATATTGATGCGGAGGCATTCTACGACGCCTAAACACACCTGTACATAATATTGTCACCTTTTCTTTTTATATTTATGTAAGTACATATATATTCTTAGATATTATGATTATGTAAGATAGTAATGTACCTATATAGTTAAAATTAATCTGTAATGTTATTGTGAAAAAAAAGTTCTATAACAATTTTATTGTAAAGTTATGTATTGTATGGTATCAGATTTATTATTTGAAGACTCACGACTGTAAACCGGAAGGGGTAGTCAGAGGTGTAATATTAAACCCACATTTTACCATGCTATGAATTTTAAGTTCCTCGTAATACGGAGCGTTTTTCGGCTTATGTTACCTGGCACATTACCAGACGCCGTGCTGCTACTGAGAATTCGGAAAACTCAGTAATACATTTGCCCGACCCGCGAATCGAACCCGGGATCGACCCGGGACGCTGTGTATCCATTGGAACGCATTCAAATAGTACAAGGTACCTGAAAATTAAATTTATACGTTGTCGTCAAGCAAGTCCTCCACATCGCAGTCAGTTATAAGTGTGCACAGAATATTGGCAGCATTGCCATGTGGCGTAGCTTCGTATGCCTAATTTTGGTGTCAAGTGTACGCCCACCCTCTGGTCACCCGAGGCATCAGGCCAGACTCTTTTAGGGTTAGAGGTCTTGGGTAAATTTTCCCTTAAATAATTACTAATAAAAATATATTACAATTGAACTAAGTCCTTAGGTTTGTTTTCAAGAACTCTTTGTTCATCAAGTCAACAAAGCAATACATAGCACTTGATGAGATTGAACGCGTCTGGAGGTGTCAAGAATTGGAGGGCTATGAGGTGGGAGGCATGCTCGTCTTATTAGCTTCATACAAGTGCTCCTGATCGCTAATTGGAGAGAGCCACGTCGACTTTGTGCGATTGGAGATTCAAATTACGACAGGTTGGCTTAGGGTTGAGGTAGAGGTAGCTCTCTGTATGTCTTAGTTGAACAAAATTTCAGCTAGTTGCGATACGAACTCGATACGACTCCTATTCTTTAACCGTCTTTAAAATAAGGAGGAGGTTTTCAGTTCGGTAGTTTTTTTAAGTTTGTTTGCAATAAACCGGAGTTTAAAGACCGCACAGGTATCGCCTCACATAAAATATATTTTGCATATGTGACTGTAATTTTTTTTACAAGAATTCAAATACCAATTTGAGAATGAGCGGATCGAACCCATAACACTCGAGGTCTGGCAGTAAAAAGAAGACGTAAACGACCTTATACTAAGCCATCCGTGCAACCTGTTTAAGTAATATGTTTTATTGTTGACACCATCGTAGACAAGTTGTGGTGTAGGTATATTTTCGGTTTTCGTACACAAAATTATGTGTTACACATGCACATGTATCCACGGCAGGAGTCACAAATCACAGGAGAATGTTACGACGCGGGTCGGTGTTTCGCGCGTTTTATTTATTAAAGCCAGAGAGGTTGGACTACTTAATAAGGTTATACATTCCTTGAATTTTCAATATGTTCTGAATTATAGTCTCTTTTGTACATGTAGTATATTGTTGGTATTTGCGGTTATGGTTTTATAGAAAAGCTAAGCAACTGTGCGGTGTCATGGTCAGAAAGATGCAAAGGTAAGACATTAGCAGTAGCGTTCTTAATATTACTTATGATGTGGGTGCATGACAATTTGTGTGTGGGCACTGTAATATGAATTTTCATGTTATAGTTGTTACATAAGTCCTGTAGTTCATTGGTAATAGTCCCTTTTTTCAGCGTATTTATGTTAAAATCACCTATTTATTTTGGATTTGTATTTATTAAATATATCATGCAGTAGATAATTTAGTTTCGAGATAAATTGATTAGAGTCTGAGTGAGGTGTTCTATATACACATATCACAAATAATTTGTTTGATGTTATCTCTACACCGCAGAATTTGAACGTATTTTGTGTAGCGTATTTCCCTACCAGTGCCAATTCTTTGAAATTTATACCCTTTTTAATTAAAATACAGGTACCACCTCTTTGTTTTTCCCTCCAGAAGTTGGCCGCCATTTGGTAGTTGTATATTTTTACATAATTTTCATTGCCTTTTTTTATGAAGATTTCTGAAATACATATTATATCTGGCTCATTATTTCCTTCTTTTAATTCCTGTATGGTTAGTTCAAGTAATTCTTGTTTGGCTAATATACTCGCAATATTTTGGTGGAATACTCTAAAATTATGCCTTATCGTGTCGGAGGGGCAATTCTGAACGAAAAAACTTATCATTCTTATTTACGATAAGGTATAAGGCATAGTGCCTTTGCGTATTGTTTTACCGCATTGTTTATGGTCCTCATGCGTAGCACGGCATGGTTTTGTTTGTTTTTCGTGTGAGTGTGTGGCCAACTCTGGTGTCGGAGTTTTCAGACCGCCCGAAGGCCTCCGACATGGCCTAACGATCCTTATCCTTAGACAAGAACCGGGACCGACAGCTTTACGTGCCCTCCGAAGCACGGTAGCGCTCAGATGAAAATGCCACATACGGTCACCCATCCAACTGGTAACCTGTGCAAGCGTTGCTTAACTTTGCCGATCTGTTACGACCGGTAAGCCAAGTCTCGCTATGAGCGCTACCACGGCATGGTGGTGATTTTATATCGCTAAGACGCCGGAAATAAACTGGGATGGTCCCTTTTTTGGGTTCCTTCATGCTACCAATTTTTTATCGCCTAATTTATTACAAGTTATGTGTTTTCTGATTTCGCGTGGATCCAAATACTTCTCATTATAAGACTATAATTAAAAAGCATTAAATTACGTCATAGATTGTATAGACATACAATCTATGACGTAATTTAATGCTTTGCAAATATTATAATGTTCATAAACTTTAGAAAAGGCGTTTACTTTATAATCCAGAAATTGACAATGTTTGTATTTTTAACACAATTTTTTTAAAGAACAGTATCTAGATACGTGCTTTCCATTACTTTCAATACAATTATACTATTATTCCTAAAAGTCTGTAATAACATTCGCAGTTGAGATAAAATCAGTCCCAAGTTATTGTCGTTTTCACCAATACATATTATGAGCTTATCGTTAGATTTCAATCTTATATTACAACTGTTCCTAATGACTTCGGTACATGGTGCATTTGGCTTCGTTTCAGCGATAACTTTGTATTGTTCGTACTGTGTATTTGTCCTGGAGTGCGTTAGAGCTGCCGCAAGCCCGATGCACTGCTGTGTACCAAAAATAAAAATATTTTTCCGGATGTAAATTTCCCTTCGGTTTGTTACTGTTGGTTCTTTATTTATTATACAAGTGTTACGCAGAGTATCTTGTTCATGCAATAGTTTAGATTCCTGACTTCGAATGCTATGTTTACTGATACCAGGTTGAGTCATTGCTTGAAGACGATTCGTTAGATCAGTGACGTCATGTTCAGCGGTTTTCAGTTGTAGTTGCAGGCTTGTTATTTTATGTTGCAGGTGTAATATAAATTTTTCGTTGTCATTGACCTTTTCATTCAGCTTGGATGATAGAGGCGTGGATGGTGTAGAAGATACACTGTTTTTATGCAGGGAAGATTTACTTTTATTTTTTACTATTATACCAGGACTTTCTGATATGGAGGTGGAATTACATAGCAATTTTAACACTTTAATTTCAGCGTTTAACTTGTTTATTTGTTTATGTAAATCAGTATTTTCTAGTAGTGTATTTTCTAATTCATTTTCAGTAGTTTCTAGTTTTCTGGTAAGCTGTGATATGGTCATCTTAAGTTTGGAGTTTATTACTAACTCAGAAACTGTTCCGTCTATGCTCCTTGAGAATTTGTTAGGGGTGATATATGACTCGTCAGATGTTGCGCAGTCTGTAAGTACATGTGAGTCCTGGATCTTCGAGATATCCTTTTGTTTGGATTTTTGACGTGGCGTTGGTGTTTTCCTTGCATTGCGATCATGTTCCTCTGGAGAAGGTGATTTTGGAGGTTTCTGTTTTCTTCTCAGGGTGACATTTGATGCTGTACCGCTGACGCCGGTGCCAATGTCTTTCTTACTTTTAATACAGCATCTCCAATTTTTTTTAGATTCTTGACTCATAATAAATTCGATATGTTTGTTCTGGGTATCCATCGCAGCTCAATTCGAATCTGTTATCACAAATTGAGCATAGCGCGGTGTTTTTTATATTAACTAATTTTTTACATTTATGGCATGTTACAAGCGCTGCCATCCTGCGGCTGATTCGGGGTATTTTCTTCTCGCTGGCAATACAATTAATCAATATCGATATGAATGGTCGGCTTTATATTCTCTGCCTCCTAGTTATCATTCGTTCATGTGTCACAACACTAATGGCTCGGTTGGACTGTCAGTTGACAGTTCTGTCTTAGTCATAGTAGAATTCAAAACAAAATTTTTCCTCTAACGGCACAGAACACTATATGTCTAATGGTTTTTGTTTATGATTGCGTTGTTTAAGCATCAGTTCTTCGTAGTTAATAATGGGAATGTGTACAATTAAGAAAGCTTGAGCATGTGGGAATAAGAGGCAAACAATTGCAACTACTTACTGACTTTCTTAGCGACAGATGTCAGTGTGTAAAACTAGGTAAAAATCTCAGCGTGGATATCACTAATCCCCCCTTTGGGGTGCCTCAAGGGAGCATTTTAGGAGTAACTTTGTTCCTAATATATATTAGGAACAAAGTTACTCCTTATTAATATATATTAATGACCTATGTTACCTAAGTCTTCATAATGGTGTCATTGTGTCTTATGCAGATGATACGGTACTGTTATTTACAGGAAATACTCGTACTGAGGTATATACACATGCTCAACTAGGTTTCAATACTGTAAATAGCTTTTTGACAATATACTAACCTTAAACACCCAGAAAACAAAATATATCCACTTCTCAATACGTAACAATAACATTCATGAATCACCTAACAACACAATATTTTATTTATTTTTATTTATTTTTAAACTTCCTGTTATACAATTTGCACAAGGCGGACTTAATGCCAAAGGCATTTTCTACCAGTCAACCTTTAGGGTGATGCAGAGATGATAGTGGCAGGTGTGTTTTAGAGAATAAAACAAGAAAACTTAATATAATTATAGATTATACAAGGTAATACATATTTGCGAACAGATAATGCCTATACATACGTACATAATATAACATACATAGGTACATAATAATATGAATAAATATTAATTTTTAATTATATATAAATAAATATATATATATGACATATATAAATATATATTAACATATAATTAATGTTGCAAAAGTGTAATCTGCTAATACATCGGTAATAAGTGAGTGCTGCTACTGAGAAGTTTCCGATTGTCCAAAATATAACTGACGAACCTTGAACTTGAACGTGTCACGTGTATTCCCCATCCTAATTTCAGGAGGGAGAGCGTTCCAAAGTAAGATAGATTGAATGTAAAAAGAAGAATGAACTAGATTATATAATATTCACTCACGACAGTAAATGTCATTTCTCTGCTGACGCTGCATGCGCCTGTCCTACTTTAGAATCTACACAATGTATCAAGTACCTTGAAATAACACTTGACAACAATTTTAATTTCTGCATTCAAATAAACCTCTTATGTAAAAAGGTACGGAAATTAATCTTTATTTTCAAAACAATGCGTAGCGCTGCAAATTTTAAATTAATAAAACAAATCTACCTGTCGTTGTGTCAGTCAATTATAGCCTACTGCATTACTTCATGGGGAGGGGCATCCAAAACCATCTTATTGCCACTAGAACGCGCTCAGAGAGCTATTCTAAAAGTGGCGACGTTTCGACCTTACATGTTTCCTACCTATGAATTGTATCAGTCCACTAATGTCCTAACTATACGTCAATTGTTCATACTGCACACCATACTAAAACAACACGCACTAATTCCATTCAAACCACTGCCCCCAGACAAGAGACGGAAAGATCTAGTCTGTACTAAGTTTCATGGTAAACATGTCTTTATAAATAGATTTTTCTTATTCATAGGCCCTTTTTATACAATAGATTAAATAAGTTACTAGATATATATAATTTTTTTTAGTTGCCGTGTGGTTGACGGCATAGAATACAAGTGTCACCACCCCCTATCTTCCCGTGGGTGTCGTAAGAGGCGACTAAGGGATAACACGATGCAAATACCATCTTTGCGTAGAGAGGGAAAACTCGACATCAAACCCTATACGACTGCCTCGTTGGTCATGCGGCATAAATGTGCGCGTGGGATCGGGAGGTCCCGGGTTCGATTCCTGGGTCGGGCAGTGTTATTGGGTTTTTCTGTCACGAAATTCTCAGTAGCAGCACGGAGTCTGGAAATGTGCCCGGTACGGCAATAGGCTCGCCTCTTATTACGTGGGACTGAAGTATATCTAGCGAAAAGTGGGTGTGGAGATACGCCTCTGCCTACTCCTTCGGGGATAAAAGGCGTGACGTTATGTATGTATGTATGTATATATATAATTTTTGTTATAAACAATGTAAAATAATTATAACTAGACACTTACAAACAATGACCCACTCCGATACTGAGAATTTGCTTCTTCTTCCTCAGCCTTTAACAGTCCACTGCTGGACTAGGCCTCTCCTTTGAAAGGAGGAATTGGCCTACTATACCACGCTGGCCAAACGGGTTGGTATAGGGTTTGTATCAAGTTTTCCTTCTCTTGCAGTGTTGTTCTCAGCATAATATGCTCCCTCTGTCGGCTCTTACGACACCCATATGGGATGATTTGGGGTGGTGACATTTCGTATTCTTAATCCGTCACCACACGGACTTTGCTTACTGTCATAAAATAATCACCTACTACTCAATAGCCTCGATTTTAATTATTATTGCGTCAATGTTAATTTTAAGCATTTACACATTTGTTTTATTTGCACAATTATATTACATAAGTACAAAATAGCCTGAAACACAGGTGAAAACCTAGTTCAGGCAATTAATTTTAAACCTAGATAGCACAGTAAAAAATAACCTATACCTTCTTTAAACTATAATTATGTTAAGTATTTATTGTTTATTAGATTATAAAGGATTATATTATTGTAAGATTATCCAGACCATGTATCCATCCACTGTAAACATTATTATTGAATAAAGATTATTATTATTATTATGACACACAGTAGGTCTTTAGCAAAGTTGTTTTGATTAACTTGCTTGTGAAGCGTATTAAACGCCGCATAATATACGAGTTTATGGTGTAGCGTTCATTTAGGTAACAGATTAAATGCTTAACTCAAGTTCCGATTACACTAACTCTAATTTCAGTCACGATTTGTAAATGTCAAGCCAGAGGTTTGCTAGCGTCTGGGCGTTTCCATATCAGCGCATCTGTGTTTTACGCCTCAATGATAATGTGTCCGTATACGCAGCAGGACCCTACGTTTAATTCGATTGAAAGTTAACTTTTTACGTGCGTGGTATTTAGTACCTTTCGAATTGTATAAGTAAAAAAATAGTACCTTCATTGCTACAGCGAAATCTTGAATTATTACCCAGCAGGACCCTCCGCTATTTGAAGGTTTTCAGACCAATAGTATATGTCACCGTTTAGCGATGTATTAGTACCTTTAAAATACCTTGGTTTCATTTTAATATAATTATTAGTTTATAAGGAAAGCGCCTGCAAAACTTTTATCATGCCAGCAGGACCCTTTTTTGTTTTGACGCTTTCGGCCCCGACAGTCATATTTCTTGTTAGCATTTTAATAGTACTTTTCAAATAACCTTACGTTCAAATCAAATACTTTGTAGTTTAACAAGCAATTTGATTTAAAACTTTTTTCACGATGACCTTAAGATTATACCATTCCAATGATGCTATTATTTTTATGGCACTTAAATATTATTAAAATTGAGGGTAAATGCAAAATAAATAATAATCATATCATAACGGATTTTTATTAAATTGTGTTCATAAAAATTAAATATATAAGTTCATCTAAAAACACCGGTTTAAATTAATAAAAATCTCTTTGATTAATGCCACCATGCTAAAAGTTATGAAAGCTCATACCTACATTGGCCAAACTAAACGTTAAGTCGCTGAAAAAATATTTAAAAGTTTTAAAACAATTTTTCTGCTATAATACAAAATATTTGAATTACACGTAAGGTTATTTGAAAAGTACTATTAAAATGCTATAAAGAAATATGACTGTCGGGGCCGAAAGCGTCAAAACAAAAAAGGGTCCTGCTGGCATGATAAAAGTTTTGCAGGCGCTTTCCTCATAAACTAATAATTATATTAAAATGAAACCAAGGTATTTTAAAGGTACTAATACATCGCTAAACGGTGACATATATATTGGTCTGAAAACCTTCAAACAGCGGAGGGTCCTGCTGGGTAATAATTCAAGATTTCGCTGTAGCAATGAAGGTACTATTTTTTTACTTATACAATTCGAAAGGTACTAAATATCACGCACGCAAAAAGTTAACTTTCAATCGAATTAAACGCAGGGTCCTGCTGCGTATACGGACACAATGATAATTTGTGCCACGTGCTTACAATGATTGAAAACCTAAATATTGTGATAAATCTGGTTAGGCTAGAAATCCGGCCCCGGGTGCCACGGGGCTATTACGATAATGGTTATAAACATATCCTTACTTTAATTTATTTTTCTAAGTTCAAAGAAGTCAATTCCAATCCAGCTACTAAATCCATTTCACTT
Organism: Euclidia mi; assembly: GCA_944739405.2. Classification (NCBI taxonomy): domain Eukaryota; kingdom Metazoa; phylum Arthropoda; class Insecta; order Lepidoptera; family Erebidae; genus Euclidia; species Euclidia mi. The sequence continues at coordinate 8,996,564 of OX123189.2, forward strand.
CTAAACTTGAAAGAACTGAATAGAACCTCCTCTCATCTTTAACCGTTTTAATGTACGTATTAAAAATTAAATTACTCTCATATTTGGTGCCCCATGTATGGTGTATGGTAAATCTCCAAACCAATGTTACCTAAACACGCCATTTTAACCCAACTGATCGCAAATGTACGCTACAAAAATAAACCTTAATATACTCAGAGTTAACGGTTAGAAGATGATAAGAGCCTACGTAAAAGGAAAACGCACAAAGAGGATTCGGAGAGATTGGGGAGAAGGGTGAATCCATAGTACAGATGATGTGCTATATTTCCAGTCGGAAAGTACCAGTATGTCAATGGGTGCAAGTAATTGGTTTACTGCATGTGCGTAGTCTATGGCATCACCGGCTCGGTGGGCGGACAGTTTGTTGGGGAGGCACGGCTTATGAACTCTGAACAATCGCTTTACAATGTTTGACTAGCAAAGCTTGCTCTAACTCATCAAATTTATTACTTTATTTTATTTTACCTTCGATGGACGCTAACTATAACAGCTTAGTGTTTAGATTTCTCTTAGTAATCAGGTCGATTGATTTAGATGACTGTCCGGTTGGCGTAGTGGCTTAAGCGGCGGCCTTGCCGCATGACGCTGCGCCGAGTGTTTTAGATTCAATACTCACACGATACAACACTTTGTGTAATTCGTAAATTGTAGTAGCGAATCTGGGCGTTCTCTGTGTCCATTACTTGTATGTTTGTAAAGTCCCCCGCGACACAGGATTTATTCCTGGTGCAGAAGGAGTAAAAAAAAACAAACCGAAAATTTATTTTTACTACTACAATCAGGCCTAGTTCCACAACACATGGACAGGTTTTATTTGCCAGATACTGAAAATTGAAATGTTTGTATGGGTTATCTGACAAATTAATTTAACAGAAACTTATCAGACAGTGGTGAAATTTGGCCTAATGTATGTCAACAACTTTAAGGTTATATATTTTAAAATTATTGCGCTCTTCGGCACCTATTAACACCCTGAAAACTGTATACTTGGCACTGACCCAGTCTCTTATAACATATTGCATCACCTGTTGGGGAAGTGCTCTAAAAACAACAATGCTGCAATTGGAAAGGGCACAGCGTTCGGTAATCAAAACTATCTATGGATAACCTTTTCGATACCCAACAACAGCATTATAAGGTAAAGGCTCCTAATACCGAGGAGGTAGTCAAAATCGGCTCCTAATTCCGAGATATTTTTAAAATGAAGAAATGTACTTTATTTTGGTGTACAATAAAGAATATTATCTATCTATATATCTATCTATTTTTGTTTTCGTTTTTATCTTTTGAATATTATTATGTAACTACTTAAAAACAGGATTCACTCATTCCATGGTTCAAACTTGCTCACATACGTGAAGTTCGTAAGTGTAACCCCGGAGCAACTAGCTAAAATCAAACAGTCTTTGCTACGGCGTCGACGCGAGTGGTTTTTTCATATAAACACGGATCCTGTTAGGTAAGTGAGCTCATTTTTTAAACGTAAGTTTTTGTTGTGATTTTAGCATAAGGTGTTGAAGGTAAGCAATTTGTCAGTATTTTGTGTTACTTTACGTGCCATAATTATCAAGATCATTTATGTTTTAAATTGATTTAGTATCTAAAAATATAAAACTAAATACCACGGAGTTAGGGTACGTTTTTTAAGCGTAGTTCCTAATTCGTAGGTACCATCGGTAATAGGAGAAACACTACATCGTATTCACTTGCTTATTACTTTTAATACAATATTCTTTTTAATGATGCGTTTGTTCATTTAAAATAATTAATATTCTTTCGAAGTAAAAACTAAATTCCGTGGTATGTTTTATTGGATAGAAATCTTATTAAATATTGTCAAACATGATCCAGAAAACAACATTTTCTTTGAAAGGCCTAAATGAGAAGTAGCTCTTTAGTCTAGTAAAATGTAATTATTTTGTACAGATTTTGACTGATATTAACACTTTTCAATCACAGAAATGTTGGTACCAGTAAGAATTGAATAAGTAATTTATTCGGCCGAATTTTATGGGTCGGAATTAGGATTACAAATTACAGGAATTTCTCCTAATTCCGATGTAGGATTTTTGTATACCTCGGTGTTAGGCTCTATGAGCTCCTAATACCAAGGGTATGCCTCCGTATAAGGATCTTCATAGAGCCTTATACCGAGGTATATGGCAACTACAAATAGTATTTTAGGGTCCCTTAAACCAAAACTTTCACGCCATATCGAAATCCTTTATACACGCGTCGGCCGCCCCGCTACAATTTAGCGTTTGCGCTTAGCCGAATTTTGGATTATCTTGATACCTACCTACTAAGATATATTCAAATTTTATATGAATGAATATGTGTGTTATTAATAATTTTGAATAAGTAAACTATCTACTTGAGATTTAATAATACTTTTTAAAACATTTATTATTTTATTTATAAACTCCTTTGTGACTAGAGTAGGAGTATATTTTCAAAAAATAGCACTACTATTTTACTATTATTATTTAACTTATAAAATTGCTGTACGGAACCAATTAACTCCTTTTTATTCTACCACGGAATTGGGAACCGTCTACCGCGGTATTAGGTTTCAAGCCTGAAAATACCTCGGAATTAGGGAAAACCGACTTTGCTATAAAACTATTGTTTTTCATGAATAAATCTTTTGAAAAGACACATAACAATAGAAGTTATACAAAATTTAATGTCCATTTTAGCTGAAATAATATTTTTACATAGGCTAAAATATTTGCAAATGCTTATTTTTCCTGCTTGCATACAAATGTCACGAAATACCTCGGTATTAGGAGCCTTTACCTTACCAGGAAAGCCTACTGTTAAACGTACGCCAATTATTCATCCTGAATACAGTTGTCGGTGCCCTCAAGAAAGTAATTCGATCTACAGAATATCCGAACCTTCTGTAACGTCGCGTGTACAGACTATCAGTCCCGTCAGTCAACACAAGTTTTGCCAAACGCCTTAGCCCTTTTACGGCTGTATTTATTTATAATAAAACTGCTAACGCATGCAAGATAAAGCAGTGCTCAGTGAAAGATATGCAGTTAAAAGTCACAAAATGGCTTACTTATTTGACATATGACTCCACCGAAAGTTTTATGGTATGCCTATCATAAACACACACACTTACTCACTCACTAACTCACGAACAACACAAACACACACACTCATGTATGCACACTCATACGCTACCAAATTGTTTTAGTCTTATAAGATACGTCGCCCGAGCTAAAATTGTAAAAATTTGAAGGAAATTCTACCTGGCACCCAAAGGACAGGCTATGCCTAGTGAGGGGCCGCTTTTAAATCCGATATGTAAAAATCTAGTTCATGCTTAAGGCTGTCCATAATAGAGCAATGACTGCAGGGTAAAATTTAATGTGACGGGTGGCGTTGTAGCCGCTTCACAGTTTGCCGCTGCGCAGAGTTTCGTGAGTTTGATACCTAGACGGGACAACTCTTTGTGTGATCCACTCGAGTTAGCCCTTTCGCGACCACGACAGATATCTTATCAGGAACCGTGACAGATAGTCAGTAAGATAAGCTGGTAGAAAAGTCGAAGAAAAACAGAGGTATAAATAAGTTACTTAACGCGACTCAATAACTTGTATAATGGGGGCTTTTTACGTTCCACTAAAAATTAAAATTGCGAAAGCTTAAGGTCGATGGGCTCTACTTCATTTGAGTGGGTGCCGTAAGTGTCAACTAAGGATTATACAAAGCAAATAGAGTCCTTAGGCAGAGACAAAAACTTGACATTAAACCCTATTTCAATTCGTCTTGCCAGTGTCAGTGGTACAGTAGGTCTAATTGCCTCATCATCATCATCAGCCCTGTATATATACCGCCTCACTGCTGGGCACGGGCCTCTTCTCACTATGAGAAGGGTAAGGCCATAGTCCACCACGCTGGCCAAGTGCGGGTTGGCAGACTTCACATGTCTTTCGAGAACATTATGGAGAACACTCAGGCATGCAACAAGCGATAAACTCAGCAACTCAGCAAGCGAGATAAGTAACCATTTAATAAACACTTAATTAACTTCGAAAAGTCATTGGTGTGCGCCGTGGATTCGAACACGAGACCCTCTACGTAGCAGTCTGTTGGTCTCTTCACTAGGCTTTCGCCGTTGTTCCCTATTGTCTCACAATGTTATTGCGGCGCAAATTAGGAAAGACATAATTATATCCAGCAGTAGGCTACATTAGGTTGTGTGTTGTAAAAAAAAAAAAATCATCAGGTAGTACTTGGTTCGTATTTTTACTGCCGATGCCACTCAATTATTCAGGTTTTGTCCTTATTGAACTACCTAATTGTGTAAAAGCTTACTAGTTTATAGTTTTCGCGAGTTTTAGACTATTATACATAATGGCCTATCAATAAGCAAATATTATTTTTATAGCCTTTACTACGTAAGTAAAAGTCGACTTACTCAAACTTACTTTAGATTATACTTTTGCAGGCCATACAATACCGATATATTCCGCGTGGATCGATACCCACTTGACCGGTTTTTCCATAATAAGGGTACCTTCATCCCCATTATGAAGGTTTGCAAAATGGTCAAATCATTAGATTTTTCGTAACAATCACACCACTGCAGGGCACGCCATGCCACGCTTTTATCGTTTTAAATATGTGTGATGGTTTACAGTCCGCGCTCAATTAAATATACACAAAGGGACTCGTTATTTGTGGCCATTGAAATTTGTCAAATAAACCCATTCTCCCTATACCCAAATGCGTGTTTGGATGAGCGTTCATGCGTGGGTAAAGGTCACGCAAATTATAGGTACCTATTACGTTCTAAATATAAAATGATGTTTACGTAACAATATATTACATATTCGGAATGTGTCAATAAAGTGTAAAAAGGACAATGGCAGATCTCCATATGGTAGCGCCATCTACCTTCCTATCTATAACTAATCGCATCAAGATCAATCGTTCCACGTCCTAGAGCGAGCGATATCATATTTCCGTCCCTGTCTCCCATTCCCGAGGAAGGAGCACTGCCTTCGCCTGATTCGTCGCCGCGATTGTTGACGCGAGTGACAGTCCAGAACATTCCGCTCGCTGAGAACGCCGTCTCGTTCGTATCGCGCCGCATCGCTGTTTGTGATTTATTACCGCATATATAAACCGCTCGCAAGTGGGACTGACGGTGAATTGAAGTGAAAACAAGCAGCTGCATCACGAAACCACCAGGAGACTGCCCTACGGAAACGAAGAAGGTTGTATAAGGTAAGTGCCCTCCATCCTTGAAATATCCTATACCCACTCCATCACCCCTTCCCGTAACCATCTCCTAGGCGGCGAAGAACCGCTATCCTCTGTATACAGTCCATTTCCTTCTCCAAGTCGCCTAGAACCCTACGGTTTCGGTGTAACGCCGAACTATTTTTTTTTATCCATACGAGTCGGATTCATTTACGTTTTTATACGTTATATCGCTATACCTAGGCAGTTATAGCACCTAGCTATACTCCTAATATATTCACATAACCGTCACATGGTTATTTCCGCCCGCATCAGTAGGTAAACTTTTATGTAGCTACCTACTTATTAAATTATTAATTCTGGAACTATCATAGTTGTCTTATAAATCTCATATTTCAAGCAACTTTTAGTTCCTCAGCTCTAAAGTGTTGCCTACTTAGCCTACTTAGGTAAAATAATAGATACATTAGATATTCTTATTTTGTTTCGTTCTCATTAGCTTATACTTACGTAAACATGTCACAACAAAAGAAGTCACGCGTGTCGGAAGACAAAGAGATGACAATCTTAGAAGCAAAACGCAATATTTTATTTGAGCGCATTCAAAACATCTATGAACGATCAAAAACCGCATCTATGTCTGACAGTAATAGCGAAGCATTTCTCAGTTATTGTATAACAGTAGATAGTATTCGAACAGATTTTCATAAGTTGTTAGACGATTATAACGCAAGATTACTTTCTATCAATCCTGATGAAAAACCGAAGTATCAGGCGTATACCTCATTCAAAGATCTTTATTGTATTATTAAGCGTATACAATCGCAATTCGAGGGTAAATGTTCGGCAGAGCCCGTTGCCCGCAAACCGAGATTACCGCCAATCGAGATTATGTCGTTTGACGGAGATATACGAAATTGGCCGTTATTCTATGCGAGTTTTAAGTCTACAGTGCACGATAATGGTTCTCTGACAGATGCTGACAGGTTGTACTATTTAATAGGTAAACTGTCACCGAAGGCCCAGTCCGTATTTGCAGGTGTCACACCCAGTGCTGAGAATTATCAGGTCATATTTCAGTCACTACTTGACAGATATCAGGACACGCGCGTCCTAGCGTCTACGTACTTTGACCAAGCTTTAAATCTCAAACTGTCCGGCAACGCGTCTGTCTCGAATTTCCAGCTGTTTATAGACAACTTTGTTACCGCAGTTAATTCTCTTAAAAACTTAAAAATAGAAGATCTTTCCGACTTTATGTTGCTTCAACTCGCTTTAAAAAAGTTTGACACTGATATAATTCGCGCATTCGAGATGACGGAACGCAATAATAAAATACCTACACTAGATAGTTTTATTTCGTTCATCAAACATCAGTGTCGAATATTTCATAATACGCAGTCTGGTTCACCTGGCCCGTCTAACACTAACAGCAACAAACAAAGGTTGAATAAATCCCGAAATAGTAATAATAACTCGGTCCCTAATCCACAATCTTACGTAACATGTTCGGAATCTAATAGTAATAATTCACAGAAGTGTCTGTGCAGTAATATAGTGCACGACCATTACTATAAGTGTCCTACCTTTAATGATTTAAATCCAATTGCTCGTTTTAAATGCGTAAAAGATAACAAAGCTTGCATTAATTGCTTAAGCATAAAACATAAAACGAGTAATTGTTCCAGTAGAACGAGATGTCGCTCGTGTAATTTGTTGGACCGGTTTCTTGCACCATCTTAGCAGCGGACCGCAGATTCCAGCATGAGCAAGTTTTTGTATAAGTAAGGTTTCGAAAAATCTGTGTAAATCGCGTGCACTTCACACCTATCTTCCATAGCATCTATTACGTCAGAAACATACTCAAGGAGGTTCGATGTGGTTGACCTACCTGGCAGAAAACCGTGTTGTTGCGAGCTAAAAAATGATTTTAGGTGGAAAGTAATATGCTTTTGAATCATAGATTCGAAGAGTTTACCCACTGATGATAACATTGAGATGGGCCGATAATTTTCTATATTATTTAGGTCGCCTTTTTTATAAATCGGAGTAATGTGGGCAAGTTTCCATTTTGTTGGAATAACTCCACTCGAAAGAGACCTGTTGAAAATAAGGTACAATGGTTTTATAAGTTTTGATGCACACATTTTGAAGAAAATTGGATGTATAAAATCAGACCCGGGTCCTTTATTGATGTCAATTGATTGAAGCGATTTTTCAATCATTGCTTTTGAAATGTAAACCGAACCGAGCGAGCTGGAAAAGTGAGATGATGAAACTAGAGAGTTACTCGACAACTCGACTCGGGACGAGGATAAACTGATTGAAAATATTCAGAAAATAGGTTGCTTATGTTTTGTCCAACTTGTGCCTTTTTGGTTTTAAAAAACATTTCATCAGGAATATCGCTGCTATTACACCTAGTACATTTTATAAATGACCAAAAGTATTTTGGGTTTATTTTTATAAGATCTTTTGCATTTGTTTTAAATTCATTAAGACAATTTTGCAACATTCTATCACAACGATCACGTAGTACCGTGTATGTTAAAACATCTCTTGGATTTGAATACTTTTTAAAGCGTTTATGAAATTTAGCTTTTTCTTTTAACGATTTGACCAGGGAATGACTAAACCAGAATGAATAATTATTATTCATTTTGCGCTGTGTTGGTGTATGCTTTAAAATTATGGCGTTTATAACAGTGTAAAACACATCAACTAATTCATCTACGGTAAGATCTGATTTCAAATGATTGTCCCATTCTTCTCTCCTTTCTCTTAGCGTTATCCCAGTTTCAATCTGGGGTCCGCTTACTAGTCTAACCGGATTTGGCTGAATATTAGCTTTTCCACAGAGCGACTGCCTGTCTGACCTCCGCAACCCGAAGGGATAGCGATATTCCATGGTGTAGACTAGTGTCAGTTTATTTAGAAGGTACTGACGCCCTGTAACGATTGTCAAAGATCTTCATGACAACCGGGACTGACGGCTTAACTGAGGCACGGGACAAGCGATAATTAACAATTCAATACGCACATAACTCCGAAAAGTCATTGGTGCGCGCCGTGGATTCGAACCTGGTACCCTCTGCATGGCAGTCTGTTGGTATATCCACTCGACTATCGCTGCCTAAATGATTGTCCCATTCTACGGACCTTAATTCTTCATTCATATTGTCATAACTAGCTCAGAAAAAGTTTAAGGTGGTGGATCTTTTAATTTTGGAAGCATTACGAGAGTTAATTTTTAAGGAAATAAGCAATGCAGGATGGTGATTATCTTCTTTCACCAAGGGTAACGTACAATTAGAAACTTTAAAAGAGTTGACAGTGTTGCTTATAACGAGATCGAGAGTACGGCCGTTTGCATTACCAATGTGATTTAGTTGAAGGAGGTCGTTAAAGGAAAGCATGTCAATAAATAAACTATCTGTCTGACTCAAAGTGCCGACTGGAGATAAACAGTTTAATTCGTTGTCTAACCGCCATTGTAGATTTGGAAGATTGAAATCACCTGCTAGTAAAAGCAGTGAGTTTTGAGGTATTTTGTTTTGAATTACGTCGGTCAACTTACGTGAAAAACCGTCCAGAAGCGAGTAGGTAACTGGTGGGGACAGGTAGACAACCCAGATGTACAGAGGTGTAATCAAATTACCTTGCTTTATCTTAAGAGTAATCCAGAGATCCTCAGCCGTAGATACTAATCTAATGTTTCGAACAGGTTCGTATTCTTTCAGAACACCTATTAGGACCCCTCGACCATCAACCTTACCAGAGCCGGTTGATCTACGGTCGCGCCTAAATATCGTGTATCTGCTATCGAGAACTTCATGATCGTAGACAGATTCGTTTTGCCATGTCTCCGTTAAAAGAATAACGTCCGCCTCCTGTTTAAGTACATTCAATAAAACATTGTTAGTCTTGGTTCTAAGACCTCTTACATTCTGGTAAAAAACATTTAAGCCAACAGATTTATAATAATTGCAAACCGAGACCATGAAATTAAATAAGCTATATAGAATTTAGAAAGTCAAGATCCTTTACAACAAAGCTTTAGAGTTTTCGTTCTTTCGCATATAAATACGGCCGTTCCTTATCCGGAAAAACTGATATTTTTCTCCTTGGCTACTTGACGAGCGGCTGCGTGGAGTTGCTTGTTGGTAGGAGATAAATGTTCGCTTACGAATACTGGCATCTTCTCGTCTGCAAGGCCTAGATGTGACGAGTTCAGTTTGTCGTTTTGATGAGTTCGGTTAAAAGTTTTAACCGCTGCTAAGATCTTGTCGCGGACCAGAGGGCTGGATAGTTTGACCACTATAGACCGCAGTTTCTTGGACTCTTGATTTAACTTAGCGATGCGATGGTAATTCAGTACCTCGTGTTCTGGTAAAGCGTATCCTACGATGGTGGCGAGTTGCTTAACAACTGTACCTACATTTTCAGTTTTGTGTTCAGGGACGCATTGAATTACCAAGTTGCAATCCCGAGACTGCTGCTCAAACTGGTCTAATTTGCGACTTAGATTTGCGACCAATACCTTTAAAGATTTGTTCTCCTCCTGTAATTGGCTGAGTTGGTCCGTCTTGATATCCAAGTCCTGTTTGAGTAGGTCATATTGGATGGAAATGAAATTGATGCTTTCAGTAAGTTCTTGAATCTTATTGCGAGTATCGGCACTTTCGGTCGCAAAGTCACGTCTAATTTCTTTAAGAAATCGTGACAAGGACTCCTCGAGCTTCCTGTCTATGTATTGTTTCAAAACCTAATTTTTATCAGTAGCTGGTGAATCCGTGGCTCTATTGGGACCTTTAGCATGCATTTGAGAATGCGATACTTCGTGGTCTTGTTGTTTGTCAGTGGTTTTGCAGCCTAAGCACTTCCACGAATTCTTATGGGCTTTAGATTCCACGAATTCTTATGGGCGTTAACCACTATGGGCAAAAATACATTAAAAAAGGAAGTTATTATTAGGCACATAAAGCTTGATTTAGAAATAAGAAGTTAAGAACATATTATAGCAGTCTACAAACACGGCATAGGCAGGCCTCCCGTAGGGTGGATCGACGTTATTATTGGAATCGTGAAGTGAAGGGCTCGCACGTAGACCGCGGACGTAGGCCATCTCTCTGACGTAAAATATCCACTCTAAGTTGTCGTGAAACGCAAAAAAGAAAAGGTCAAGAATACTTTAACTTGAAGGTCAAAAATCTAGCAAAGGATTTTTTGTGAAATCAGGTAAAATTATTTATTTGATCAACATGTAAATCATAATTATCGAGATTGAGGTACGTGAATTTCTTTCGTTTAAAAACTACAGTTTGAGTAACTATGCTCTAGTGGTAACATATTTTAAAGATATTTCAATGCGGTCTGGACCCAAGCCGCAGTAAAATGTTTACGTCTATTTTGTTCCTAGCCGCAACCCAGCATTACACACTAAAGCCAAGCAGTGCATTCTAATTCAACAAACGAATATAAACTGCACGCATACAGTAGTATTTTGTACTTTCCTTGATTGTAAGTTCTTCCCTAGTAATATAATATTCTTTGTGACAGCGTTTGTAGTTGCGCCGGGATATAAGCAAATAGACAAAACAAACAAACAAACAGGTATTGATCCCGGATAATTGGATAACCCTTTCATCCCATAGTAAAGGCAGTCTACAAAAGATGTAACATTCAATAAAATTATGTTTTATTTAGATCCAAAGTAAAGAATCTACCCTAGGTCCATGAGCAATGAAAAATGGAGATGGCTATGATTTGCGTTTATGAGATGAAATAGCCTCTAAATATTTAGAAGTAGTGGTTGTCGTTGCTTTCAACTAAAACTTTCTGGAGAATTAGTAATCGTCCCTTTTCTTCAAGTTCCTCTGTAGAATCTTTCATTATTTGTTGAGAAACTAAACCTACAAAAGCTATTAACTAAACCTACAAAAGCTAAAACTAGTAACTTATCGGCACATCAAATTGAAAGCAATCCTTAAATAATAAAGGAAAACAAACAAAGTTTTGAGTGTGTAGTTTGTAAGTGAAGTTCTCCCTGTTTTTTTCTCAAATAGAAAAAAAAAACGATTTAGAAATTACACCACTTATAATAAAAATAATTGATATAAGAAAAACTTATAATAAAAATGCTTTATATTAACAACGCTCAACTTCACCAGGTAATGTTGGAGTGAAATAAGGATATTAAAAAGTAAATAAAATAATAATAGTTCCTTCCAGCGCTATTATCTCTAGTTCCATTGTTCCCTCCTTTGATAGAGGAAGCGGGGTGGGTACTGGCCACGGTCCGCATGTTACGGACTTGCTCTGGTAACACTTATTGTTTCTTTGTCGGAGTGGTTACACACACTCATTTTAACTAACATTCAGACAGAGTCATTTGCTTTGTCGACCATGATAGATCGTCGACCAAAGTATTGAGATTTGAGATTTTTTTATAGCCATCGGTGTAGTATGGCAATAGCTTTTGTAGGTTTAGTTTCTCAACAAATAATGAAAGATTCCACAGAGGAACTTGAAGAAAAGGGACGATTACTAATTCTCCAGAAAGTTTTAGTTGAAAGCAACGACAACCACTACTTCTAAATATTTAGAGGCTATTTCATCTCATAAACGCAAATCATAGCCATCTCCATTTTTCATTGCTCATGGACCTAGGGTAGATTCTTTACTTTGGATCTAGATAAAACATAATTTTATTGAATGTTACATCTTTTGTAGACTGCCTTTACTATGGGATGAAAGGGTTATCCAATTATCCGGGATCAATACCTGTTTGTTTGTTTGTTTTGTCTATTTGCTTATATCCCGGCGCAACTACAAACGCTGTCACAAAGAATATTATATTACTAGGGAAGAACTTACAATCAAGGAAAGTACAAAATACTACTGTATGCGTGCAGTTTATATTCGTTTGTTGAATTAGAATGCACTGCTTGGCTTTAGTGTGTAATGCTGGGTTGCGGCTAGGAACAAAATAGACGTAACCATTTTACTGCGGCTTGGGTCCAGACCGCATTGAAATATCTTTAAAATATGTTACCACTAGAGCATAGTTACTCAAACTGTAGTTTTTAAACGAAAGAAATTCACGTACCTCAATCTCGATAATTATGATTTACATGTTGATCAAATAAATAATTTTACCTGATTTCACAAAAAATCCTTTGCTAGATTTTTGACCTTCAAGTTAAAGTATTCTTGACCTTTTCTTTTTTGCGTTTCACGACAACTTAGAGTGGATATTTTACGTCAGAGAGATGGCCTACGTCCGCGGTCTACGTGCGAGCCCTTCACTTCACGATTCCAATAATAACGTCGATCCACCCTATGGGAGGCCTGCCTATGCCGTGTTTGTAGACTGCTATAATATGTTCTTAACTTCTTATTTCTAAATCAAGCTTTATGTGCCTAATAATAACTTCCTTTTTTAATGTATTTTTGCCCATAGTGGTTAACGCCCATAAGAATTCGTGGAATCTAAAGCCCATAAGAATTCGTGGAAGTGCTTAGGCTGCAAAACCACTGACAAACAACAAGACCACGAAGTATCGCATTCTCAAATGCATGCTAAAGGTCCCAATAGAGCCACGGATTCACCAGCTACTGATAAAAAATAGGTTTTGAAACAATACATAGACAGGAAGCTCGAGGAGTCCTTGTCACGATTTCTTAAAGAAATTAGACGTGACTTTGCGACCGAAAGTGCCGATACTCGCAATAAGATTCAAGAACTTACTGAAAGCATCAATTTCATTTCCATCCAATATGACCTACTCAAACAGGACTTGGATATCAAGACGGATCAACTCAGCCAATTACAGGAGGAGAACAAATCTTTAAAGGTATTGGTCGCAAATCTAAGTCGCAAATTAGACCAGTTTGAGCAGCAGTCCCGGGATTGCAACTTGGTAATTCAATGCGTCCCTGAACACAAAACTGAAAATTTAGGTACAGTTGTTAAGCAACTCGCCACCATCGTAGGATACGCTTTACCAGAACACGAGGTACTGAATTACCATCGCATCGCTAAGTTAAATCAAGAGTCCAAGAGACTGCGGTCTATAGTGGTCAAACTATCCAGCCCTCTGGTCCGCGACAAGATCTTAGCAGCGGTTAAAACTTTTAACCGAACTCATCAAAACGACAAACTGAACTCGTCACATCTAGGCCTTGCAGACGAGAAGACGCCAGTATTCGTAAGCGAACATTTATCTCCTACCAACAAGCAACTCCACGCAGCCGCTCGTCAAGTAGCCAAGGAGAAAAATATCAGTTTTTCCGGATAAGGAACGGCCGTATTTATATGCGAAAGAACGAAAACTCTAAAGCTTTGTTGTAAAGGATCTTGACTTTCTAAATTCTATATAGCTTATTTAATTTCATGGTCTCGGTTTGCAATTATTATAAATCTGTTGGCTTAAATGTTTTTTACCAGAATGTAAGAGGTCTTAGAACCAAGACTAACAATGTTTTATTGAATGTACTTAAACAGGAGGCGGACGTTATTCTTTTAACGGAGACATGGCAAAACGAATCTGTCTACGATCATGAAGTTCTCGATAGCAGATACACGATATTTAGGCGCGACCGTAGATCAACCAGCTCTGGTAAGGTTGATGGTCGAGGGGTCCTAATAGGTGTTCTGAAAGAATACGAACCTGTTCGAAACATTAGATTAGTATCTACGGCTGAGGATCTCTGGATTACTCTTAAGATAAAGCAAGGTAATTTGATTACACCTCTGTACATCTGTGTTGTCTACCTGTCCCCACCAGTTACCTACTCGCTTCTGGACGTTTTTTCACGTAAGTTGACCGACGTAATTCAAAACAAAATACCTCAAAACTCACTGCTTTTACTAGCAGGTGATTTCAATCTTCCAAATCTACAATGGCGGTTAGACAACGAATTAAACTGTTTATCTCCAGTCGGCACTTTGAGTCAGACAGATAGTTTATTTATTGACATGCTTTCCTTTAACGACCTCCTTCAACTAAATCACATTGGTAATGCAAACGGCCGTACTCTCGATCTCGTTATAAGCAACACTGTCAACTCTTTTAAAGTTTCTAATTGTACGTTACCCTTGGTGAAAGAAGATAATCACCATCCTGCATTGCTTATTTCCTTAAAAATTAACTCTCGTAATGCTTCCAAAATTAAAAGATCCACCACCTTAAACTTTTTCTGAGCTAGTTATGACAATATGAATGAAGAATTAAGGTCCGTAGAATGGGACAATCATTTAGGCAGCGATAGCCGAGTGGATATACCAACAGACTGCCATGCAGAGGGTATCAGGCTCGAATCCACGGCGCGCACCAATGACTTTTCGGAGTTATGTGCGTATTGAATTGTTAATTATCGCTTGTCCCGTGCCTCGGAGAGCACGTTAAGCCGTCGGTCCCGGTTGTCATGAAGATCTTTGACAATCGTTACAGGGCGTCAGTACCTTCTAAATAAACTGACACTAGTCTAAACCATGGAATATCGCTATCCCTTCGGGTTGCGGAAGTCAGACAGGCAGTCGCTCTGTGGAAAAGCTAATATTTAGCCAAATCCGGTTAGACTAGTAAGCGAACCCCAGATTGAAACTGGGATAACGCTAAGAGAAAGGAGAGAAGAATGGGACAATCATTTGAAATCAGATCTTACCGTAGATGAATTAGTTGATGTGTTTTACACTGTTATAAACGCCATAATTTTAAAGCATACACCAACACAGCGCAAAATGAATAATAATTATTCATTCTGGTTTAGTCATTCCCTGGTCAAATCGTTAAAAGAAAAAGCTAAATTTCATAAACGCTTTAAAAAGTATTCAAATCCAAGAGATGTTTTAACATACACGGTACTACGTGATCGTTGTGATAGAATGTTGCAAAATTGTCTTAATGAATTTAAAACAGATGCAAAAGATCTTATAAAAATAAACCCAAAATACTTTTGGTCATTTATAAAATGTACTAGGTGTAATAGCAGCGATATTCCTGATGAAATGTTTTTTAAAACCAAAAAGGCACAAGTTGGACAAAACATAAGCAACCTATTTTCTGAATATTTTCAATCAGTTTATCCTCGTCCCGAGTCGAGTTGTCGAGTAACTCTCTAGTTTCATCATCTCACTTTTCCAGCTCGCTCGGTTCGGTTTACATTTCAAAAGCAATGATTGAAAAATCGCTTCAATCAATTGACATCAATAAAGGACCCGGGTCTGATTTTATACATCCAATTTTCTTCAAAATGTGTGCATCAAAACTTATAAAACCATTGTACCTTATTTTCAACAGGTCTCTTTCGAGTGGAGTTATTCCAACAAAATGGAAACTTGCCCACATTACTCCGATTTATAAAAAAGGCGACCTAAATAATATAGAAAACTAGAGGACGCCCGCAGCTACGCCTGCAAGTTTTTTAAATTTACCCGCTTTGGCCGTTCCCGTGGGAATTTCGGGAAATCCCTTCTTAGTGCACCCCTACGGTTCCCAAGGATCATACATGCCAAATTTCAGCTTCCTGCGCCCAATACTTTCGGCTGTAGCGTGTCTGTCAGTCAGTCAGTAACGCAAGGATTTTATATATTAAGATTATCGGCCCATCTCAATGTTATCATCAGTGGGTAAACTCTTCGAATCTATGATTCAAAAGCATATTACTTTCCACCTAAAATCATTTTTTAGCTCGCAACAACACGGTTTTCTGCCAGGTAGGTCAACCACATCGAACCTCCTTGAGTATGTTTCTGACGTAATAGATGCTATGGAAGATAGGTGTGAAGTGCACGCGATTTACACAGATTTTTCGAAACCTTACTTATACAAAAACTTGCTCATGCTGGAATCTGCGGTTCGCTGCTAAGATGGTGCAAGAAACCGGTCGCAACTTGTTATGATCATCACATCAGCCTTTAATTAGTCCACTGCTGGACTTGGCCTCTCCTTTGAAAGGAGGAATTGGCCTACTATTACCACGCTGGCCAAACGGGTTGGTATAGGGTTTGTATCAAGTTTTCCTTCTCTTACAGTGTTGTTCCCTGCATAATGTGCTCCCTCTGTCGGCTCTTACGACACCCATGGGGTGATATGGGGTGGTGACATTTCGTATTCTTAATCCGTCACCACACGGACACGTTATTTCAGGGGCTGTGTTATGATCAGGGGCTTTAAATCTGATACTAGGATTGTGCCATCTGGAGTACCCCAGGGTTCCCATCTCGGCCCAGTGTAATTTTTGGTTTTTATAAACGATTTGTGTAATAATGTCACGTCAAATCACCAAATGTTTGCTGATGACCTTAAGCTGTACCGAGTGATTCGCGATCATAATGACGTATTGTCCTTGCAAAAGAACATAAATAATATTAGCGAATGGTGTTCCAAAAACAGGATGTTACTAAATACTTCTAAGTGCTTCCATATAAAGTTTACAAGAGAATTATAACAAACGCTAGCTATTGTATAAATGACGAGGTCATCACTGAAGTCGCCTGCACACGCGACCTAGGTATAATAATTGACTAAAAAATGGATTTCCGTGATCACATCCACGAAATTGCTAATAAAAGTGCACGACTGGCAGGCTTTGTAATCAGGCAAACTAAATTTTTTAAAGACCCCGAAATCCCAATACTTCTTTTCAACTGCTATGTGAGGTCTGTCTTAGAATACTGCTGTCCTGTTTGGAGCCCTTCGTATGCCGTACATATTAACCGCATAGAACGTATCCAAAAACAGTTTGTTTATCACTTGGCGTACGCAAACAACCTTACGATTCTAAACTCTTACATTTTAAAATGATTCCTTTAGAGCAAAGACGAAATTTAGCAGATATCCTATTACTACAAAAAATATTAAAAGGGAAAATCGATTGTCCAAAATTATTAGGAAAATGTAACCTTCTTGCCCCAAGGGCCAAAACGTTCAGCCTACCACACTGTCGTACTAATTACAGACAACATTCGCCAATGTATCGCATGTTCTCAACAAAATTAGTAATAAGTTAGACATTTTCTACGAAACAGAAGCCTACATACATACATACATAACGTCACGCCTTCCATCTCCAAAGGGGTAGGCAGAGGTGTATTTCTACACCCACTTTTCGCCAGATATACTTTAGTCCCACGTAATAAGGGGCGAGCCTATTGCCGTACCGGGCACCTTTCCAGACTCCATGCTGCTACTGAGAATATCGTGACAGATAAACCAAATAACACTGCCCGACCCAGGAATCGAACCCGGGACCCCCCGATCCCACGCGCATATTTATGCCGCGAGACCAACGAGGCAGTCGTATAGGGTTTGATGTCGAGTTTTCCGTCTCTACCCAAAGATGGTATTTGCATCGTGTTATCCCTTAGTCGCCTCTTACGACACCCACGGGAAGATAGGGGGTGGTGACACTTATATTCTATGCCGTCAAGCCTCCATTAAGAAAACCTAAAATCTTTCGTATTATGAACAAAATTGATTTGTTATTAACTTGTTCGTTAGCGTAAATATAATATTAACAAGCAGTTAATGTAACCTTTATATGAACGCAGTGTTCACTTCGAGAAGGTCGTGCTTGCCCATGTATCTTTTGTTATAAATATAAATTGTGTATTGTAACTTGCTACGGCCAGTTTAGCTAGTTAAGTGAACCTAAAATAACTTATGAAGTGGAGTTGAGTATAAAATAGGAGTGTTGAAGATAAGATATTTAGTATGTAAGTATAAATGCAAGCATACTTGCCGAGCTCCCGGGTGAAGAGCGTATAGTGTGTGAGCCGCGGCGGGCTCGCTGGCGCCAGCCACGTCACGCGTACCGCATCTGCAGCGCAACCCAGCGCCCTTATTTGGACTACTGCTTCTGGCACTGCAAGGATAACAAGTTATACAACCCTGATTTACATACCAACGATGATAGAAAAGGTAGCAATATGGTATATCTTTGCGGTCTGAAGAAGTTAATATGGTTATGTTATGTACTCAAAAAA
This sequence comes from Euclidia mi, assembly GCA_944739405.2. Taxonomy (NCBI): domain Eukaryota; kingdom Metazoa; phylum Arthropoda; class Insecta; order Lepidoptera; family Erebidae; genus Euclidia; species Euclidia mi. The sequence goes on from OX123189.2 coordinate 9,014,820, forward strand.
CCAAACAACCAATTGGACCACGACACATTTTCTTATATTTTATATACTATGTAAAGATGATGCTAGTATGACGAATAGTTGACATGGAATAGCATACAATGGTTGCAGATATAGGTTTTTGTAAAGTTATGCAATGCCATCCAACAACTTCTAGTATTGACTGACCATCCTCTCTGGTGGCACAATAAACGGGTGGTGAAGGGGGTCCAAGACCGGCATCGGCCCGGGCTCGTACCCAAACGGAGTAATTAGTAGCAGCTCGTAGGCTTTGCAGCGTTGCTTCACCAGCCACGCCTGCTCGCGCCGTTTGTGATTCACCTGGTCCATTGCCCCAAGCTATACACCAAGCAACAATTTCTTCATCAGGAAATACACAGCATCACACATTACAATATAAAAGGCCACTATTACCACTGCCAGATAAGTCAATTTAAGTTATTTGGTACATAACAGTTCTAAATTCAGATTTAGTTGGAAGATAATGCCTATCCGGTGGTAGTGAAACTGGGACAAAGTGTTTAGGCTTCTTTTACTTACAGGTCGCGAAGTGTATCGGAGCGTAATGTAAGTCGTATCCTCTTAATGCGTGGGCATGCTGTGCGGAAAGTGGTGCCCATCGCACGCGCAGCGCTCGTGCTGACACAGGTTCGCACGAAACTGAAAGGGGTGCCTGCTCAGGCACCCCGTCCGCAGTGGTCGCGTAAACCGCTGGCGAGGGAGGTCCGGCACCAGCCCGGTTATACGCGCGGACTGTCGGCGCGTAACGAGCGAATGATCTTAACCCTGCGACTGTCAGCTCAGCGCTCGACCAACCAGCTGCTGTGGCACTACCGGCACGCCTCGTACTCGATGCCTCTTCACCATCTTCTTCGTCAAATCGACTCAGTTCTCGCCACGATGCCACATACCCCAGTAGCTCACCATTCCAACTGTCTTGTGGCGGCGCCTGAATACCGATTTAATTTATATAATTTCATGTGCCATTACAAATGTAGAAATCTTGACTTGTATTTGCCTATCGTACTTACCGACCATGACACATGTAATTCGCCAGGATTGGCCGCTCTAACCCGCACATTCTGCGGAGACGCTGTTGGCGCTGGTAATAAAACAATATACTTTAGAATTCGCTTACTATAAGTCATAATATAGCTAATGGAAGTATGTGATCCATGAATAAGGATTTCCCTTCCTCTAGAGTAGTAAACAGTAGGGGTTCTGAGTGCGGCGATTGCCCTACGTGGTTTGAAGCAGTTATTCGCAAAGAATAAGCTGCTGCAGGTCGCAGGCCTTCCAGTCGAGCCGTGAAGGTGCGCAGTCCATCAGCGTCTGTTCTATACGAACACAGATTTTCTATCAATTAGACTCCTTTCATACGTGGGCACAAAAAGTGTAATTGGAAAAGAACTTTAAAGCCTTTAGTACTAAAGTAGTTATTCACCTGTCATCACCAGTGGTGTCTACGGTGAGGTTGACGGTATTCTGCCGTGTCTCCGCGCCAGGTAGTGCGTGTAACGCCATGTATAGCGCGGTGTACGTATGTGTGTGTGCGCGGGTGACGTAGGAGGGGCAGCCCATGCTAGGCGCACCAGGCGGGAGCCGACACCTCCAAGGAGCAAGCGTCGTGGAGCTTCAGGTGGCTCTGCATAATAGAATGCATTTTTCGTATTGGCACAGCGAAATGAGCGTTGAACAAATTTACACAAAATAATGAACTGGCCTAAAATTGTATAAGACTATATATTAATATAATGGTATATATCGCGAAAGACAATTTAAAATAAGTTTAAATGACCACGAAACTGTAAATTCCTATAGGTAGTGGTTTTTTAGTTGAGATGGAACTTAATCTTGTGAATTATTAGCTTAGTAACAACGTTACGTGTTTATATGCATTAAATACCTAAAATACCAAAGATGAATTATCTAGCTTTATTTTTGAGGTTAGAGCAGAGAGTAGAGTAATAACTCATAGGGAAGTCTATTATAAAGTATTACTTTTTACTGTTCCTACGGGATATATACCACGTAGGTACCTTTGTTTTGAGTAACCGATATTTCGGCACGGTTGCAAGCGCCATGTTCACGGATGTACTGTACATCCGTGAACGCCGTGCGCTTGCAACAGTGCCGAAATATCGGTTACTCAAAACAAAGGTACGTGGTATATATCCCGTAGGAACAGTAAAAAGTAATTTATAGTGACTACGAAAGTTTAAATTCCTCTATTATAAGTGAGTAATAAACACGACACATTTGAAAGATATTTGTATATCGAATGTAATAACATTTAGTACATGGGTTATACATGTATGCTTAATCTAGTATTTTCACATAATATCGTCATCTTAAGATAGTTACCACACTTCCACTACATTATGATACTTACCGTCAACGTGTAAATACATGAGCTGTTCACTGCGACCATACTGGTTATGCGCATGACATCGATATTCGCCGAAATCAGCACGCTCGGCCGCGCGTAACTGCAGCGTTCAGCGCAGTCCACCACTTGTACGAACTTCTGTTACTGCCCACCTAGATATACACTCATATTTTATTGAACGAATTAATGCAAATTTTCTTATTAATAATGCTGCAAGAAGATACAATCGGCCTGAGAGTGGTTATAACAATAAAGAAACAACAAAAATATAATACTCCGGTAGATGTAAGGTTTTTGGCACCTTACTCGTCGAGAGAGTACAAATCAATCTCAGGCTTTACTCTTAGTCTGGGTTAAGGTATACACAGCGTAACTATAAAACTTGTACCTACTAAATTTAGTTTAGATTTGGATTTATCGGTGTAAGTTTTCGATCAACAATACTACGTGTAAGTGGAGTAAGTAGCGCTTCATTTATTTATCGGAGTAAATTAATGTCAAATTGAAATGAATAAAAACCATCCTTGGTCTAAAAGAGTGTTAGTTTAGGACTAAGGCTGTTATTTTTCCTTGTTTTATGATAAATCCAAATTAGTTTTACAACTTGAGAAAACTATTTGAGTTGGAATAAATGAGAATAGCGACGAAAATTTTATTTCGACGGAACTCTGAAGAGGCCTTTACAGTGGGATTGCAGACTATTCAACGATTACTTATTGACTGTTCATAGTGTAACTGCTATTTTCCGAATTCTCAGTAATGTGCCCGGTAACGGTAATAGTCTCGCCCTCTGTTACGTGGGACCTAAAATTCATAATAATGAAATGTGGATGCAACATGACACCTCTGCCTATCCCTTCGGGGATAAAACGTGTGAGTCTATTTTCATAGTATTCATAATTTTACCTATATGAAGTAAGGTCTAGTCTCACTCCGCGATGCGTCCAGTCTACGACTAGAGGTGCATCGCCCAGTGCGTGACACACAAGCAAAGCGCTTCTGCCTCGCACACATGACACGTTGCCACCACTGCCTTCGAAGTGTGCCGGCTCTGATCAAAGACCTCGAGTTGTAATATATTATGCTTATAATTTAAGCCAACAATACATTTATGTTGTTGTGAGTCGGAAAGTAGCATATGATAAGCTTTAAGGTTTGCCTAAAACATGTACGTATGGCAAGTGCCAAAAATATATAATTATCCTTTACATGTTCATTCTTCATGCAGAAATGAAGTTACTTAAAGCTGCTAAGGGCTTTATGATTTTGCTGTTGGTTACTACTAAGTTTCGTTAAAAATCGTTTATGAAACCCTCTGTGCACGCAGAAATTAAGTATCTCATGGCGCGGTATGTATTTTTTGGATGTTTAGTAAGCGCAAAGTCACTGGACCGTTGCAGTAAGATCTCAGCAGCTAACCCGTCCACAGTCCACACACTAGTCGAACACACGAGTCTGCAGGGACACCTAGCGTACTCGAACAGACGGGTGTTCAGCCAGCACTGGGCTGGTAAATTATGTATTATTTTCTCACCATGCACAGTAACATTCACGTGTTTAACAAGCGGTGGTCCAACACCGTTGTCGGCGACGCAGCGGTACAGTCGCTGGTACGTGCGCGCCGCGGCCGCTGCAGACAATGAATCGTTCCGCGCACGTACCGCTCCCTCAGCTGCGAACCACTCCGCTCCACCTACCTGCTCCCAATACTCGCCTCCTTCGCCGCCTTCACCTGGTCCATAACCAGAGCATGAGCACTTTTCTTGGTTATAGGTAATTATATGGTGCCTCAATTTTTTCATCAACAAAAATGCAGCAATCTATGAATACAGCAATGGGAATGTGGGTGTGACTAGTCCCAATTTTTAACCATCTCTGAATTAAACTATCTATCTAAATATGATTATGGCCAATTACAAAAAAATCTAAAAAATGATATAAGCTTTTCAGTTACAATATAGCAATAATAAGATGATAAGAATGCTGCAAAAAAATTATTTTGTTCATGATATAGTTCACGCTTTTTGCGCATATCGTAATGAATGAATTAGTCTCTAGAAATCTAGTTCATTTATAAAGTATTTTTGGTTGCTTTTAAGTTCATTAGATCGCATTTTATGTGACGATTATTGATATCGTATAAATTTTGAAGTAATAAAAGAATATTACCTATACGTCTGAACCAATCAATAGTCGGTGAGGGGTATCCCTTGGCAGCACATTCAAGTAGCAAGGGTGCGCCGAGAAGTACAGCCGCTTCAAGAGGTTCCGTTGCCCATGCCGGAGCCACTACACCAAACAGTATATAATACTCCCACTACACTTTAAATCCAATACAGTTTGTTGTAGTAGATAGTTTGTAACCTGGCGCATCTGATTTTACCAATGAAATAAGAGAAAGGGGCGGTGCTTCTGGATCTGCTTAGAGTTAGTTTACAGAGGTTGACCGACATGAAAAGAGTAAGGTCTTCAGTATTGGAATAATGCCTTGACGGCATCCTAGTGTGCACTCTAATCCAATCCCTCGGGTCTTCTGTCTCCTGGTGCTTTAATAGACAGTAGTTCAATATACCCAGTATCAAAGATTGAGATAGTGGGTGTCGTTACCATGCTTTGAAATATTTGATTGTCTTCTGTATTATAATTATTCAAAAATATCAGAAAGTCTACGCGAGGGCACCAACTGGTTACCAATATAAATAATACCTTTGACGCTGAGAGTGGCAGTGTAGTTGACAGTAGCGGCGTGGTTGGATACACGGCATGTATATGCACCGCTGTGACGCGCCGACAAGTCCGAGAACATTAGCAGCGAGAACTCGTTCAGGCTCTTCTCTTCTATCTGCATCAAAGTGTTATCTTATAATCCACCTACTCGAAATGCACAGTACTGCTAATGGAAAAAAATATCTGTAGCAGCCGAGCTAATTATGGGCTATGTCCTCAACTTGAAATCATGTCTGTGTATTCTTGGCAATGCAGAAGAAAAGTCGAAGGCAATTTTAAAGCGTCTGCTTATCATGAACTGCAGAGATCAATGCAAGGTGGTGTCTGAGGGGCTAATCACACACGACTCACGGAATAATATACGAACAAAAATCCTTCTTAATGCCTTAGATTTTACTGATCCATTGAGGTCATGCACGAACCTGAATTCAGTGAATTACTACTATATCCAATGTCTATTGTCAAGTTCATCACAAAAGTTTATTTGGTAGGTATCATTCTTGGTATTGCTAAAAATCCACATATATCTAGGTTTTTGAAAAAAGAGTTTTCGTACAGCACCTGTAGGTTAGATGGTAGTGGCGCGCCATCCTTTAGCCACGCAAAATACATTGTCTTGTCTCCCGATGATACTCCACATAGGACTTGTACAGAGCTGCCTTCTGTTAACTCCGATGAAAACATGAAGGGCGAGATTTTTGGAGGGTCTGCAGGATAAAGACACTTTATGCACCCGCTTTTCATATACATTATTAGTAGCAATATTCGATATATTTTTTTCTGGAGACATGAAAGATTATCAATTTAACAGACAAAAGCTGTAGTACTGAATGTCAAGTAAAAAGTCTGTACATACTGCGAACTTGTATATCAATATCTCTCCGAGCAGCAGGACCTGATGGCGCGGCGACAGCGCAGGCGTAGTGGCCAGCATCAGCGGGCAGCGCCGGCGTCAGTCGCAACTCAGCACCACGAGCGCTCACACGCCCAGTACCCGCCACGGCCACACTCGCGCCGCGCCACCACCACGAAATCGAACTAAACACCAACACACGTCAAGCAAATACCACACGTAACCCAAAGTAACAAAAGCTATATTTCTATTGAATTCCATCTCAATTGTGATTTTTGTTGTATGTACAAAATGTCTAGCACTACTGCTACTACTACTACTATTAGAGGAATCATCCTATCAAAATGCACCTCTATGGACCTGATCGGATATCCGGCGTAGGGGCAGTAAATGGTGGCGTTGGCGCCGGCCACCACGCGTACCGGCCCCAGCGCGCGGATTGACGGCGGACCTGAGGAAACATATTCGTCAAGTAACAGACGCGTAAGGAACATGTGCATTGGGGTTTCCAAGACTGAATAGTATCACCGTGAAGGCACATAGCATGACGCTCTCACAAAAAATAATTACTAAATTATAAAAAAAATATAACAAATTACCATCATATGAGTTTCGACTCCAATATTTTAAAATGGAGATACTAGAGAACAGACGTAAAATACAAGCTTACTCTACATTGTATAAGATTGTGAATTCTATATGGGACGATATTGAATTGTTGAGCCATCTCTCTCTTAAAGAGGGTGGTATTAAACGCAAACAAAATCTTTTTTCTTTGCCTCTGACTAACAATAGCGTAACATATTATGATCCAATATTGAGAATGTGCAGAGAGTTCAACAACCACACCAAAGACCTAGACTTATTTTATCAGACATACAATGAATATTTGAGTACCTAAATGTAAGCAGATCCTAGTTATCCCCTGATTTTCATTTAATTTAATTTAATTTGCATTAAATTTCTTAATTTGTATTTAATTTAATTTGTTTTTAATGTGTAGATGTATTTTATTTTATTTGTTGTAATGTTATATTGACTTCATTTTATTCTAACCTTAGATATAAGTTTTTATTTCTAAAAAGTAAATTTTTAAAAGTCGTTAATTTGAAGGCGCTTTAGTATCTTATAACATTATCAATTACATTTTAGAAAAGAGAGACGTGGTCAGGTAAGTTACTGTTACTCTTTTGTCTCAGACATCATTCTGGGCTCTGGTGGACTTCTAATTCACAGATCTATTGTTGCGGATCGGCTGAAGGAACATCATAATGTATACCCTGTCAAAGAGAAAGATGACACAGGTATTCTAAATAATATACATTTTCAATAGATACCGTAAATATTAAGCCTCGCCGAGTGCTGCGCGTGTCCTCGCTCGTTGTGCGCGCGGCACGTATAGCGTCCTCCATCACCCACTGCTACGGCACTCATGTTTAACACCGACACTACGTCACCAGTCACTGACGTCTCCGAACTTATGAAGTACCTGCATTAATAGAAAAAAAAATCAGAATAGCTTTTTATGTTTTTATTTTTGGATAGTCAAATTCACGACTGTCACATACTGCCTGTGCCTTTCACCACTTATACGGATTTGTGCGTGTGGTGACGCATTACAAAGTGTCTCTACCATTTTCTTTTTCATTCCATGGGTATCGTAAGAGACGACTAAGGAAAATACACAAATAGTAGTAATCTATGGAAAGAGACGGAAAACTCAGCGTCAAACTTAATACCGACCCGTCTGGCCAGCGTGGTATAGTAGGCCAAATCTTCCCAATGTATTGCAATGCTGTTGTAAGACAAATTAGTAGTGACCTATCTCTAATAGTGGACTATGAGGCTTTGTGATGATGATGATGATGAATTTAAGACATACAGCTAAAATCTCACGTATCCTCAAACCTATATATCTGTACAGGTTTGAGCATACGTGGAATTTTCACCTGCATGTAGTGAAGTTCTATAGCCTGCACATATATGAAGTGCGTGAAAACAAAAGTATGCATGAAAGTATAAATCAATAGGTTGCGGATGTCCCGATGCAAACACGAGACTGGCAAAACGTCCATTATCTACTTATACTCGTACATGTATCAATAGTTTTAAGTGATGTAATTTCCTTTAACAGCGTGCAGCGTGATCTACTGCTTACTCCGGGACTTTATTAGAAGACTATCTGTTTCCCGCAGTTTCATCCGCGTTTCTTTCGGTATATTGACATCAGTGCAAATTACAGCCTATAATCAGTCCTACAAAGTTCAGCTATCCCAGAAATTATCCCGGACAAACATTTTAAACAGATTGTTTAAGACTTGATATTATGTGACTAACTAAAACATGTGGGTGTCGTAAGAGGCGACTAAGGGATAACACGATGCAAATACCATCTTTGCGTAGAGACGGAAAACTCGACATCAAACCCTATACGACTGCCTCGTTGGTCTCGCGGCATAAATGTGCGCGTGGGATCGGGAGGTCCCGGGTTCGATTCCTGGGTCGGGCAGTGTTATTGGGTTTTTCTGTAACGAAATTCTCAGTAGCAGCACGGAGTCTGGAAATGTGCCCGGTACGGCAATAGGCTCGCCCCTTATTACGTTGGACTAAAGTATATCTGGCGAAAAGTGGGTGTAGAAATACACCTCTGCCTACCCCTTCGGGGATAAAAGGCGTGACGATATGTATGTATGTATGTAAAACATACTTATTTTGAAATCACACACTGACCCTCTAATTTTATTTATATAAATAAATAAGAAACAGTTGACAAAACTATATCAAAATTCTCGAATACACCATGATTGTAATCACATCAATAATGGTCAATAATTATTATAGTAGTTACTACCACCGCATTAATGAACATTAATGTACATTATTAGCGGCCACGACAGAATTGGGTCAATGTAACAATGTTGAGAATGTTATAAACTAGCTCTTGTGACAGCCGATATTCGCTCTTCTAATTACGGAATAGTAGAAAATATGGACGCTTCTGACTGCCAAGCATGTGACATAAAGCTAGTCGTTCGGCTTTGTAAATTTCTGAAAATATGCAAATGTTGTCAGAAGATTAAAATATTTTGTTTTGTGAACTTCTCACCACACGCAAATATAGATGGATTATATTTTGTTACGTTGCTGGACACAACATCAATCTATCTTGAAGTACTTGCTAGAGTTAGTTTCTACTCTATATCCTTTCCGAGTCGTAGCTGTCTTATAAGTCAGCTGCTAAAACAATCCTATTATGGAGGAGTACGCATCGCGAACGTGACACTAATGTAAATGTAGAATTACTACGTTGGTAAGTAATTTATAGAATAAAATATTTATGACTGCACGCTTCGCGTAGTGGCCGTCTCGTCGCTTGACACTGCCGAGTGTTGTGGGTTCGATACCCACACGATACATCTTTTTGTGATCCATTAGTTGCTGTTTCGAGTCTGAATGTCCATAGTGTCTGTTGATTGTATGTTTGTGAAGTACCCCGCGTCACAGGATGACTGATATACGCGATGTGGCTGAAAGTAACTGAACACACATATGCCAAAAATCATGTTCAGTGGCATGACCATTAAAAGGAATTTAAAATAAGTCCAGCAGTGGCCTACAGAATAATAATAATGATGATTATATGTTTACCTGTGTTGTGCTCGGTACTGATTGAGTGGTTGATCGTCCAACAACCAGGTGAACCGCGGCGGCGGGGTCGCGGTCGCAGCTCAGCGTAGTGACACTCCACCTCCAAGGCATAGTGCCTGCTCTATAAACCTGAAGCGTAGCTCCGGGGCTGAATCTGTTACATGTATATGATTACCTGTGTTGTGCTCGGTACTGATCGAGTGGTTGATCGTCCAACAACCAGGTGAACCGCGGCGGCGGGGTCGCGGTCGCAGCGCAGCGTAGTGACACACCACCTCCGAGGCGTAGTGTCTGCTCTATAAACCTGAAGTGTAGCTCCGGGGCTGAAACTGTTACATGTATATGATTACCTGTGTTGTGCTCTGAACTGATCGAGTGGTTGATCGTCCAACTGCCAGGTGAACCGCGGCGGCGGGGTCGCAGACGCAGCGCAGCGTAGTGACACACCACCTCCGGGGCGTAGTGCCTGCTCTATAAAAGTGTAGTGTAGCTCCGGGGCTGAATCTTTATCCTTCGTTGAAGTATATATTTAATTATACTAACTTGGATTTCGTCGGATTTCGATCAGTTTCAATGCTGTCTGATAAATTGCTGTTAAATTAATTTGTCATGTACAAGTTAGGGCCTAACCTTCGATAGCTCTTAAGTATAGCCCTAAGCTTGCACGTACCTAAACCTAGACTTATCCTAATTTAAGCCTACTGGTTCCTATATCTAGCCTAACCTACCAACGATAAACCTATCCCTATTTTAGATCTAATCTAACACCTATCCTACGTAATATGTCGTAAACCTAGGTGTCCTATGAACTATTCCTACAACCTATCTAATTCCTACAAAGGCGTCGTTGTTGTGGTCCCTAAACCCTAATGTCCCTATCCCCCTAGCCCTACTATATCGTATTTTATAAATACTTATATATAATAGTCCAGGATATCTGCCACCGGGAGACCTAAGGCGACAGATGGAATTGGGTAGGATTTAGGGGTGGTGGAAATGGTTTTCTCACTGCCGGTCGAGCAGACTCACAAGACCGATCAGGGTGACGGCTAAAGGTGTCTTGGCCGCAGTGAGAGGTTTGGGAAGGGTAATGAGTCAAAGTCAGGAGTGAACAAATGACTGGTTTATTTCTTAAAACTATAGGTAATCTTATATACTAAACTTATTCTATGTACACATATACACGTATTTAGTTGTGTGCCGTCGGTGTATTGTGCCGATGCAGCATGTCTGAGCCGACCGCCGTACGTGATAAATTACATGATCTTAAAATATCACGCATCTTCCTCGGTGATGAGTTGGATGTGTGTTGGAATGCCAAGAATGTCATGTTCATGTTTGAACATTCTGGCGTCTCTCCGGGATAGGCTTCAGGAAGGTCATGTTCCGGCGTGAACATTCTAGCGCCTCTCCGGGGCAGGCTCTAGAAAGTTCTTATGTTCAGGCGTGAACATTCTGGCGGGTGTCTGGCGTAGGCTTCAGCTCAACTTCATCTGCATCGGTAGTTGGTTGTTCACTGGTGAGTTGTTTTCTTGACGGCTTCGGTTGGCTGGCTGGCCACGTGCGATGCAACCCTGGCAGCGACAGTTGACCTCGTTGCATGCTGTAGAGTCTTAAGGCGATCGTTGCGGGGGAAATGTTAAGAACTTAATCGGTAGGTACATATGTATTCAAAAAAAATATATTTAGTCAACACGCAATTGTAATCATTTTTTGTTATACAATTGCATGTTCTTCACCCCTCCAGAAATTATATTCCTTCCCTTATCTAACAGTAGTATTAGTTGTAGTAGTAGCAATTGTAAAAGTAGTTTCTCTCAACTTGGCTACCGTCGCAGGAACCAAGTCCTCCTATTCCTTTGTTGTAGTAGTAGTTTCCCTCAACTTGGTACCATCGCAGTAACCAAGTCCTCCTATTTCCTTGTTGTAGTAGTAGTTTCCCTCAACTTGGTACCGTCGCAGTATCCAAGTCCACCTATTCCCTATCTCCCTAGTGCTACCCTACCCCTGTTAGGTATATTGTATAGCGAGGCCGTGTACACTGTGGTCACACAGACTGTCGCGTATACAACCCTAATCCCTAGTTCCCTAGCAGTCCCTGGGATCCCTGGGCCGGGATATCTGTCGCCGGGAGACCTGCGGCAGACGGAAAGTGGGTAGGATTAAGGTGTAGCGGAGTGAGTTATCTCACTGCCGGTCGAGCAGACTCACAAGACCGATCATGGTGACGGCTAAGGGTGTCTTGGCCGCAGTGAGAGGTGTGGGGTAGGGTATGAGTTCAAGCCGGGAGTGAACTTGTGACTGGTTTATTTCTTAAAACTATAATCTTATATACTAAACTTATTCTATGTACACATATACACGTATTTAGTTGTGTGCCGTCGGTGTATTGTGCCGATGCAGCATGTCTGAGCCGACCGCCGTACGTGATAAATTACATGATCTTAAAATATCACGCATCTTCCTCGGTGATGAGTTGGATGTGTGTTGGAATGCCAAGAATGTCATGTTCATGTTTGAACAGTCAAATAGAATAAACAAATCCCGTGCCTATTTTGAATTAATCTGGAAGGTAACATAATGACCTGGTCGCGTAGCGGTAGTATAACCGACTGCCTCGACGAAGGTTGCGGGCTCGATTCCCGCTCAAGTCAAATATTTGTGTGCATGAATATGGATGTTTATCTTGGTCAGGGTGTTTCTATGTATAATATATATGTGTTAAGAAAATAGAAGGATATAATTATGTATGTTTACCTATTGTCTAGTACCAATGTATTACAAGCTCTGCCTAGCTTGGGACTAGATGGTGTTGTGTGTATGTGGTAGAATATTATTATGAGGCCTATCCAGAGGTGGTGATCTACCAAAAAATACACACAAAAAGCAAATAACACAGATTATCCTTCAAGATCGACTCATCATCGTCCTAGCGTGAGATCCCAGCTGCATCCAAGACTTTTCGCCTTAGAGCCCGGGGTCCGCTTACTAGTCTAACCAGATTTGACAGAATATCAGCTTTTCTACAGAGCGCCTGCCGTCTGACCTCTGCAACCCAAAGGCATAGCGATATTCCATGGTTTAGATTAGTATCAGTTTATTTGAACCCTCAAGTAAACATACTCCCCGTAACGACTGTCAAAGATCTTCATGACAGCTGGGACCGACGGTTTAACTTGCTCTCCGAGGCACGGGGCAAGCGATAATTAACAATTTAATACGTACTTAACTTCGAAAAGTCATTGGTGCGCGCCGTGGATTTGAACCCGATACCCTCTGCATAGCAGTCTGTTGGTATATCCACCCGACTATCGCAGCCTTGATTGCCTTGGTCTTTCAAGAAAGACTATAATATAATAATATCATGACAAAAGTGTAACAACTTGAGATAAATCTTCAAATTTATTCATAATCGAAATAACGAAGACAAAGTTAAGCGACTACAGTATATTACGTAGAAACAGTTCAAGAATATTCAACAAACATTTTAACTGGTTTTCTTCTCATTTCGTGCCTGTAAAACGTGTGTATGAATATATTTCCGCGGCTTTCTTATACCAGAATACTGCTGTTTATTAGTGCTTAAACGCGACACTGATACCAATGTTTATATATGTTCTGTTCTCTTAGAGGAAATATTCGGAACTTATAAGTACGTAGGATTTAGCACCGCAATTAAGATGCTAAAAAATAACAGGCTCGATAACATAATGATAAAATACTTTAAATACCAGAAAGGAACGAAATTATCAGCAGATCGCTGCACTGATCATTTACTTGCCTTTGATGAGCGAATCATTGCAAATAATTATAGTTTCAGGTCGGTTCAACCCATGGGCAGGTAAAATTGGTGTTGAAAATTAAGAATGGAAGGGCGAAATCGCATGCATTTTAGGCAAATAATTTTGGGGCACCACAGACACGGAAAGCTTTCGCATGGTCATGGCTCCTGTATTAACCGAAACATCGCATAATGATGAGAACTGTAATTCTAGGCATTTTTGTTTAATACGACAGCATAATAACTGCGATAATATCCGCCTAATACTATTATAGTTTGATTTTAATGTCTTCCTCGCTATTGCTAAATTAAATTAAAAGCGTGTTCGGTCGTGACGAATAATTTATTGTTGGACGTCTTCCGTCTTTAGCTGTTCCCATAATATCAAACCTGTCGTTGCTACAAAAATGTATTAGATGTCAGTCAATCTTGTAAATCTTTTTACGAGCTTCATAAAATATTATGCAGATACTGAAGACATCGACATCGTAATAATGGCAAGGTTTCCTCACGTTCTTTTCTTTCATTGTTTATCGTGCAATGATGACCATGAATAGTTGACAAAAAAAGAATTATTAGTCCGTCCTTTAGATTATTCAAAAATAAGCTATACGTATTTTTTTATTTGTAAATTAAACCAAAAATGACCAAGATATAGCTCATTAAAGTTACGTATAACGTCACGCCGTGCTGCATTTTTTCGCACTAGATGACGTCACATGTAACTTTAATGGGCTATATCTTTGTTATTTTTTATTTAATCGAAAAAAGAAAAAATACGTGTCCAATATTTTTTTATAATCTAAAATACGGACTAAATAAAATGTAATTATTTTGACCCTGGAAGCTACCCTATTATGAGTACGGGGCTTTTCAATGGTTTACATAGAACAATAGGTTTAAGAAAATAGTACTATCATGACAAGTTGGAATCAGTGATGATAAGCATGAGACAACATAATTACGTTCATAAAATTGAGACTAAAGTACTGTGCTGTATTCGGTTCGATTCTCAAACGAGACAATACTTTGAGTGATCTTCACATTGATCTATAATTAAATTGACAAGTGTTGCATTATTACTCGGCACTTTACTTTCAGCAGTAAAAAATAGTGCAAACTTATGGGAGCAACTAAGTAGTATGCAAATTAGATGTGAGGAACATTAGTCTAGCCTACACTCTTTCAATTAATAACAGTCAGTTACGACTGACAATTATTAATTGAAGTGCTGGCTGCTAGGTTGTCCACAGAGGAGCTAAGTAAATACGGTATAGTCAGTCAAATATCGCATAAAACAGTTACTACCTATTTCATTTCTTTTTATAGTTTTGAGAAATAAGGATTTGATAAAACTTTGCGTTAAAACACCGTATTTAGCACAAATACATCAAAATGATAATAATAATTAATAATTTTTTACCTATTGGATATTTACCACGTACCTTTGTTTCGAGTTACAGATATTTCGGCACTGTTTTATTTGGTTGTGCGCGCAATAAACGAATAAGAAAGCAGTGAAACCGTTTTAATACATGTTCGTAACATTCATCCACGCGCAATACTTCAGTACATCCGTGAACATGGCTCTTGAAACAGTGCCGAAATATTGGTTAATCGGAAAAAAATTAAGTGGTATATGTAGCAGGCAAAAATGTTAAAGTAATATTAATGACCACGAAAGTTAAAGTACATTTGCGATAAGCGACACCCAAATTATTTCCTTTTTAATTAAAGAGTTCAATGTCTAATGTATTCGTAGATAAAGTCTTAACAAGGTTAAACGCTGACATATTCACGAAAACATTACTAATTCATCCCCTGCCAATGTATGGCAGTTTTTAAGATCACTGGGCATTGGTAAATCTCACGGCCAAGTGGTTCTACCGGTGACTATTGGTTTGGATGACATTAATCGTCATTTTTCTACCACTCTCACTTTAGACGACCAAACCAAGTGTCAAACCATGGCCTACTTGGACGGTATACCTCGTCCGAACATTAACTCTTTCTCTTTTTCTCCTTTATCTCGTGGTGAGATCAAAAAAACTATCCTATTTATTAAGTCCAAAGCCGTGAGATGCGATGACATTAGTTGTCGCATGATCACGGTTATCCTTGATCAAATCCTGCCTATAATTACCCATATCCTGAACTTTTCCCTCGACACAGGTAAATTTCCCCACCTATGGCGTAAAACCTATGTGCGTCCTTTACCTAAAATTAACAATCCCTCTCTGCTGACAAATTTCCGGCCTATATCCATACTTCCTTTTCTATCCAAGGTTCTTGAGTCGTGCGTTCAGAGACAGTTGTCCGGGTTCATTTACCATAACAATATCGTGTCTCCACTTCAATCTGGATTCAGACCTGGACATAGTGCTCTCTTCGCATTGCTCAAGGTGACTGGCGATGTGAGGGCGAGGGTTGAGGAAACCAAGGTTACACTTTTGATCTTGGTGGACTTCTCAAACGCCTTCAACAACGTCAATCACGACCTCCTTCTTTCAATTCGTTCCTACCTCATGATCTCACCTATGGCACTGAAATGATTCTCATCTTATCTTCGAGGACGCCAGCAGTCAGTACGAGTTGATGAAACCTCATCAATCTGGTGTGACTTGAACTCTGGTGTTCCTCATGGCGGAATACTTTCTCCTCTTTTGTTCTCATTATTTATTAATTGTGCGTACCATCTGTATGCCGATGATCTGCAGCTTTACACACAATCCAAGGTGGAAAATCTACATTCTGCAATAGGAGCAATAAACCAAGATCTTAATGCAATCAAGGATTGGTCGAAACGTTTTGGATTGGCTGTGAATCGTGATAAATGTCAAGCCATTCTAGTAGGCAGTTCCCGTATATTAAACAGGGTTGACCTGCAGGCACTACCAGCCGTCATGTTTAATGGGCAAATCATCCCGTTTAGTTCTAGCGTCAAGGATCTTGGTTTATATATTGACACCAACCTTGATTGGCACACCCAGGTAGCGATTGTCAGTCGTAAAGTAACTGGTGCCTTATCGTCTGAAGAACTTTCTGCCGGTCAAGACTAAGACAACGTTAGTACAGACTTTAATATTTCCTATAATCGACTATGGTGATGTGTGCTACCTCGACCTTAATGGAGATCAGCTCAACAAGCTCGACCACCTGCTCAATAATTGCATTAGATTTGTTTTCAATCTCCGCAAATATGATCATATTACAGAGCACCGATTAAAGTTACGATGGTTACCCATTCGTCAACGGCGTAGCTTACGTACTTTGTGTACTCTCTATTCTTTATTGCACTCCCCATATGCTCCTGCGTATTTAACTCCTCATTTTCAATTTCTTTGTAATACACATGAGAAAAATCTTCGTTCCTCAAATAACCTTCTTCTCTTTTGTCCTTCTCACACTTCTAGCCTTGTACATTCTTCGTTTAACTTCTCTGGAATGCTCTCCCTCTCGATATGCTTGCACTAGCCGTTTCACATTTAAAACCAGAGTTCGCCAGACTTACATAGACGCACAAACTGAATCATCGTACGATTATCGTCTGTTTGAAATAGAATTAGTTTTTATTATAAGTCAAATCGATTATATCGATTAAGTAACATTTTGTTTAGTCTATTGAAAATTTCTAACAATGGTCACACTGAACTGTCACTTCCGTTCCCGCCTTGAAAAGTTAACACGCCGGTCTTGGTCTCTCTCGCGAGATAAATTGATATAAATTGATCGCCTTTTGAATTAACGCGAATTGAATTAACTTGTAATTACTAACAATTGCCGCTTTTGTCTTCCGGCAAAGTTTGTGGTAAATTGGTGATATATTGAACATTGAACTTTGTAAAACACGTGTGTGAATTCCTGATTGGTGCCCGAGGAGGACTACGCTGAACTGGAGACTGGTATCTATTCAATTCTCTTGTTATTTTGGCCAAGATTATGAGTTAATCCTATAGGTCCACTTCAAGAATATCACCAGTGAAGATATCAGGTGAGTTGAAACATTTTAATCATATTGGTTGTGACTCGCTGTGCAACGCAGTGAAAGTGTTTAGATATATTGTCTATCGTGGTCAGGTAGATGTATTACACCTTCCACTGCAACTCTGTTCTGAAAATCCCTACCTGGCTCCGGTAATTCTAGACATCGTCTATTTATGTTGTATGTATATAATTCATCATCATCCTCCTAGCGTTATCCCAGTTTCTACCTGGGGTCCGCTTACTAGTCTAACCGGATTAGGCTGAATATTAGCTTTTCCACAGAGCGACTGCCTGTCTGACCTCCGCAACCCGAAGGGATAGCGATATTCCATGGTTTATAATATTGTCAGTTTATTTTAGAAGGTACTGACCTGTAACGATTGTCAAAGATCTTCTATGACAACCGGGACCGACGGCTTAACGTGCTCTCCGAGGCACCGGACAAGCGATAATTAACAATTCAATACGCACATAACTCCGAAAAGTCTTTGGTGCGCGCCGTGGATTCGAACCCGATACCCTCTGCATGGCAGTCTGTTGGTATCTCCACAATGCTATCACTGCCTTGTATGTATATAATTATATGGTATTTATGTGAAGTATTTTGTATTATATATGTATATGTATAATATATATGTATATATATATAACTTATAAGGTATGTAAGTACTATATTAATGTATATATATATTTATATATGTATTAATTAGGTTTCTGTCTAAGATTCAATGCAAATGTATGAATTGCACCTATTACTTGTATCTCTGCATCACCCAAAGGTTGACTGGTAGATAATGCCTACGGCATTAAGTCCGCCTCTGTACAATTTATGTGCATAAAGTTTAAATAAATAAAATAAATAAATAAATAAGGAACATGTTAACGAAATAGACAGTGCGCTCATTCAAGTAACTAAATGGTTAAATGTAAACAATCTAGTACTGAACGCCAACCCCCCCGTGGGATCTACACCTTGTCGTGGTGGGGGGGCTTAGTAACCGTGGATTGGAGACCCGCGGTGAAGCTAAGAGGGATCCAGGAGGGGACGCTCCGCGTGGGCTTGACGGAGGCCTGCGCAGGATGCGTCCAAAGGGGCGGGTGCGAGGGACAGTTCTTCTGTCCCTCGCAGTCGGGTGCGGTCGCGGGAGGAGAGGCCTGTCGGTGTTGCGTTGCCGCGCGCCCTATCTCCCGCGACCAAATGGAGGCGCACCATCGTTGCGTTGCGGTGGGGCCGCAGAGGAAGAGGAGATGCGGTGTTGCGTTGCCGTCCTCCCTATCCTCTGCGGCCGCTGAGTGTTTTGGCGGCGGAGCCCAACACCTTCATCCGCCGCCAAGGGGGTTTTGTTCGGGGCCCGCCTAATCATCTGGCGGGCCAATACCCGTCGGGGGGTAGTGACGAATGCTTATGCGAATCCCTACCCTCCGACACACGGGTACATGAGGAACACGGGTTGGTTTTTAGTCAGTAAGAGTCTGACAGTCCCCTTCGTCCTTCCCCGGGGCGGAGGGACTCCATGAGGATTTTCCAACCCGATACCAAAAAAAAAAAAAAAAGTACTGAACGCCAAAAAAAACAAAATGTATTAAGTTTGCTCTGCCTAATGTCAGAAAACTTGGTCCTAGTATAGCTCTAAATGATGATGTACTGGAAATATCTGAATCTATATTATTTCTAGGAATAACACTTGATTCGAAATTACAGTGGGGTGCGCACGTTACATATCTCTCAGGGAAACTTAGCTCAGCTGCATAATTATGCCATTAAGAAGGTTCGTAGGTTGACTGCTGTCGATACGGCTACATTGGTTTATTTTAGCTATTTTCATAGTGTTATGTCATTTGGCATACTATTATGGGGTAGGGCTGCTGACTTCGAAAATATTTGTATATTGCAAAAACGAGCAGTTAGGGCCATTTACCAGTTAAAGACAAGAGTCTCACTCAAAGAAAATTTTTAATATATTGGTATTCTTACTGTAGCATCACAATATATTTATGCCAGTGTTATGCATGTACGATTACATATAAATTCTTACAAAATGAATAGTGACATACACAATATTAATACTAGGAACAGGCACAAATTATGAGTACCATATTTCCGTTTACACAAAACACATAGCTCTTTTATTGGGCTTAGTATTAGAATGTATAATAAAATACCATCTAATGTTTTAGACTTGCCTTTAAGGTCGTTTCAGACAATATTTAAAAATAATCTTATACTAAAGGCATATTATAGTGTAAATGAGTATCTTGACGACAAGGACGCTTGGAAATAAATATTCTTTCTTTATTAGGCCAAATTTTTGTTTATTAGGTCAATAAGCAGTTTTATAGTTTAGTTAATTACCGTATTTTCTTTTTTACTACATTTGCATTCTTGTTCTACTCTTTTTATTATAATTTATCGGATTTGTAAGGTGAGGGTAACTCGTGGTCATAAACTACTAGCTAATAGATTGTAAATTGCTGCAGGTTTATATACCGTTACTTTTAGGGACATACTGTTCCACCATAGCTCTGAACAGTCATGTTCGCGAGTTGCCTACATCAAAAGACGTAAGTGGATGCTCCTGTTTCACCATATTTACTTTGGGAGGCTTACCAAATGAACATAATTTATTGCTTGAGTATGATATCAATAACTATTAAATTTTGCATTAGTAGATAACTCACAGTGTGAAACAGTTGCGGCTCCTTATAAAGATAACATACAGTAAAACCATTATACTGGCAGTTGAAAAGAGTGGCCACGAGTTTTATTGCCCGTTGTTTCTCGTGGTTCTACCTATTGCATTGCGAACGTGGCAGTAAATGTAAATGTAGAATCATCTAGTAATTAACTTAAATTCTTGACGTTCATAAGCGTCACTTTTTGGCCTAAAATATAAATAAATATTTTTGACTTTGACTTTGATTTTATTTGTAAAACACCTCCTCATTTATCTATTCATTAGTGCACAGTGAACATAGACCAGTAATATTAACACTCACTACTGTTATTTGCTACTATAAGCATTGTAAGAATGAATAATTAGAAGAAAATGAATTTAAATTATTCATTCATTTATATTATGCTATACGGCGCCAGCGGCTTCGCCCGCGTCAATTATACATATAAACCTTCCTCTTGAATCATTCCATCTATTAAAAAAACCGCATTAAAATCGTGTGCGTTACCCCAGCCAGAAAATGTCGAAAATGGTCATTTAAATGTTATAGATAATTAGTTGTTCAGCTTCTGTAATTGTTGCAAACATTTTAAAATTTGTTGCACTTGTAGTTTTTTAGTTATTTCACAAAAACATTTCCTGCTGGGGTAACGTTACCGCAGCCAGGCATTTTCTTTTTAATGGGAATATTGAAATTAATATTGGCTATATAATTAGTTGTCTAGACGACGTAAATGTTGCAACTTATTTTGTAGTTGTTCTATCTTCGGCTGCGAAGTTATTCGAGTTCCTGCTGGAGTAACGTTTGTGGTTTTGCTGGATCTTTGAAACGGTTAAGCGGATTATTACCATCTTTGGTACATGGCTTCTTAAGAATTAGTTTAATTAGTTGTGCAATAAAAAAATAAAAATAATGCACCGTTCAAAGGTTATCTAATTAAATATAAAAACGTTTTAATAGGTCCTAACATTTTAAATAAGAGCTCTAAAAACTTAATTTTAACGTTATTTTCTAGCTAGTAACTGCCTTCAAATGTATGTGAAATTTCATTAGTAGCCTGTTAGTAATTAACAAATTATGATGAAATTCAGTTCTCCACGTTCACGCTCACCATGCACGCGGAGTTATTTGGCCACCGATCAATCTGTATGTGGATATATAAACTGAATGATATATCAATAATTAGTTCCTTAATTCAGTTTTATACCAGTTGTCAGTTAGATTATCGAAAAATATTGGATACGTATTTATGTTTTATCAAATCAGTAAATAAATACGAATATAAAACGCATCAAAGATGGAGAAACGTATAAGAGTGGTGGCTTGTAACGTCACTGGCCAGTAAAAAGTCTACTGGCAAGTGACGTCACACGAGTTTTCAGCGAAGTTTGTCGTCTTCAATTTTTGTTTAGGTGACTAAAGAAAATATAATACGTGTCTAATATTTTATAATATATTATCTGTGTTTGTTTTTAATGTATATTTAATAAGTTGAAATTCCGTTTTTGTTTAAAATTTATAATTAAAATGTAAGCAATCTAAGGGTCTGAAGAGCAAGCATCCAGCGCCTATCCATGATCTCTCCTTCCCTGAAGCTCCCGACAGGGAATCAGAACATCTGATAAACAAGAAGGATGGTGGCATTCATCCCATTGCCGTGGGCAGCACATATCGGCGTATAGCAGCTAAGATATGCTGTAAATTTTACAGCAGGGAGCTATCCGAAAAGTTTCAACCCCTCCAAGTAGGTTTTGGTTCCAAGGGGAGTTGTGAGGCTGCTATACATGCCCTTTCTACATACCTTGGAAGTAGTGATGGAGGGGTCATTCTTAAGGTTGACGTGAAAACCGCCTTCAATTCAGTAAATAGGGACACTTTGTTGGCACAGGCAAAATTAGAAACTCCTAAAATTTTTAAATTTCTTTGGCAATGTTACAGATATCCCCCAAAATTACTTTACAAGAACAATGTTTTGGATTCAGCAGTTGGATGCCAACAAGGTGACCCTCTTGGACCAGTCATTTTTAGTTTAGCTATACACCCCATTATTCGGCAATTTATCAAAATTCAATGTGTGGTATTTAGATGATGGAACCCTGGGGGGCGATCAAGACATTGTATTACAAGACATAGCTTTTCTAAAAAAAAAAAAACATCCATTGGCTTAGAACGAAATTATAGTAAATGTGAACTTTTTATAAATACAACAAACTCAATGAACAAACTTTTAGCAATTTCGAAATTTAATAATTTGGCACCAAATATCAAAATTGTTGAAAAATCTTCTCTTCGCCTCCTAGGTTGACCAATTTTTGAAGAAGCTTTTGAATCTTTCGTAGAAGAAAAGATACAAGATTTTAGTGATATTTCAGATCGCCTATTCAAAATGAATATTCATTCAGTTTATACAATTATTCGGTATTGCCTTTTCGTCCCTAAATTTACTCATACTTTAAGATCATCACAACTTTGGAAGGAAAATGGCTTGTCCAAACACTGAATTGACTACCAACCTTTACTCCCAGAGACAGTGGGACTTGCCGCTCTGTAACTTAGTGAGAAAAAATATTTTGTCAACAGCTTCTAATGTTGCAGAGTGTGCTGGCTGTTGGGGAATGGGAGTCCGGTCTTTGGCTACAAGCACTACCATCTTCCAACACAGGAACCATGTTGGACGATAAGACGTTCCGTATTGCCACTTACCTACGTTTGGGTGCTCCATGTTTCTCCGAATCGGTGCCACTGTGGAGAAGACGTCGATAGCCTCGGACATCATGGGCTTTCTTGCAGCAGAAGCGCGGGAAGAATTCCATGACATGCTAATTTGAATGACATAATTCGTCGTACTCTTGTCGCGTCTGGCGTACTAGCTGTACTCGAACCAAATGGTTTGGTTCCAGACGACGCGCGACGGGAAGAGTCCTGACGGTATGTCGTTGTTGCCATGGAAAATGGGTAGGTAGGCCTTTGGCGTGGGACGCAACGTGCGTAGATATCCTTGCGACGTCACATATTCCAAGCACAGCAGGTCATGCCGGCGCTGCTGCTGCAACGGCGGAAACCCTCAAACGGCGCAAATACGGAAATTTAGTCGGCAATTACGTATTTGAGCCGTTTGGGGTAGAAAAGTTGGGCCCATGGGGTCCGAGCTCTCGTATTTTGTACCGAGAAATTTCGAAACGCTTGATCGACGTCTCACGTGACCAGAAGGCTGGTTTATTCTTTGCTTAAAGAATCAGCATTGCCATCCAGCGTGGCAATGCTGCCAGCCTGCTGGGCACGTTACCCCATGACAGTGATAGTACTAGGCCTAAACGCCTTGTGCCTTGCGTTTTATAAGAATACTAGAGGACGCCAGCAGCTACGCCTGCATTTTTTTTTAATTTACCCGTTTTGGTCCATCCCGTGGGAATTTCGGGAAATCCCTTCTTAGTGCTATGGTGCTATGGTCTCCAAGGAACATACATGCCAAATTTCAGGTTCCTGCGCCCAATAGTTTCGGCTGTAGCGTGTCTGTCAGTCAGTCAGTAACGCAAGGATTTTATATATTAAGATATTATTTTATTTTCATTTTAATTTAGTTATAGGTTTATAAGTATAGGTTGATAAGTATAGTTTTAGTTGTAAATAGTAATTAAGTAATAGTTAGTGGAAATGTAATTAGTTGTAAAATAATTGAATTTAAATAAAAGTTCATTTTTAGATGTGTATTAAAATGTTGACATTTGTATTTTAATTTTTAGGAATAGGCGTATCTACATAAACTGAAATCATTTATTTTTAAAAATTATGGATACTGCTATAAAAGCAAAATTGCTATCTGTAATTTGTATCTGTGATTGTTTAATTAATATTTAAAAAGTTGATTGAAATGATTATTTTACCCGTAAGAAAATAAACATTATTTAAGAAACATGCAGTTTTTTATAGACTTGTGTACACTACTGTACTAAACTTGGTAACACTATCCTACTTAAAATAAAAGTTAGCATAATGTACGACGCGGTCGCTTTTTTGTGACCATCTAAACATGGTCGAATTACCACGGGCTTGCACCGTCTAATGACTTTTATTTTAGTATCTCTTTAATTATTGTATGTACTACGCTGAAATTTTACAGGTATAAAACTGAACTAAGCAACTAATTATTGATATATCATTCAGTTTATATATCCACATACAGATTGATCGGTGGCCAAATAACTCCGCGCGCATTGTGAGCGTGAACGTGGAGAACTGAATTTCATCATAATTTGTTAATTACTTACAGGATACTAATGAAACTTCACATACATTTAAAGGCAGTTACTAGCTAGAAAAAAACGTTAAAATTAAGTTTTAGAGCTCTTATTTAAAATGTTAGGACCTATTGAAGCATTTTTATATTTAATTAGATAACCTTTGAACGGTGCATTATTTTTGTTTTTTTTTATTGCACAAGTAATTTAACTAATTCTTAAGAAGGCATGTACCAAAGATGGTAAGAATCCGCTTAACTGTTTCGACGATCCAGCAAAACCACAAACGTTACACCAGCAGGAACTCGAATAAATTCGCAGCCGAAGATAGAACAACTACAAAATAAGTTGCAACATTTACGTCGTCTAGACAACTAATTATATGAGTCAATATTTATATCAATATTCCCATTAAAAAGAAAATGTCTGGCTGCGGTAACGTTACCCCAGCAGGAAATGTTTTTGTGAAATAACTAAAAAAACTACAAGTGCAACAAATTTAAAAATGTTTGCAACAATTACAGAAGCTGAACAACTAATTATATATAACATTTAAATGACCATTTTCGACATTTTCTGGCTGGGGTAACGCACACATTAAAATCCGTTGCGTAGTAGGTATTTAAGATTTAAGCATACATATATAGGGACAGACAGACAGAAGACAGACTTTGTTTTATACTATGTAGAGATTATTATATAAGGTCAGCGATAGCCTAGTGGAGATACCAACCGATTGCCATGCAGAGGGAATCGGGTTCGAATCCACGGCGCGCACCAATGACTTTTCGAAGTTAAGTGCGTATTAAATTGTTAATTATTGCTTGCCCCGTGCCTTGGAGAGCATGTTAAACCGTCGGTCCCGGTTGTCATGAAGATCTTTGACAGTCGTTACGTGGAGTTGGTACCCTCAAATAACTGATACTGGTCTAAGCCATGGAATATGGCCATCCCTTTGGGTTGCGGAGGTCAGACGGCAGTCGCTCTGCGGAAAAGTTGATATTCTGTAATATCTGGTTAGACGAGTAAGCGGACCTCGGGCTCTAAGGCGTGTAAGTCTTGGATGCAACCGGGATAACGCTAGGGCGATGATGATTCATTTATATTCGTTATTTTCCTATTATTCATTCATAATCATTTAAATGTTTAAAAATACATTATTTTTTATTTTGTATAGTTACTAAATCATGTTTTGTACTGTAATATAACCATAATGTTAACATAACTTACAAGTGTAAAATGAAAATAAATTAATAGTTTAAAAACACTAAAAAACACACTTTTATAAATGCACGTAAAAACAAAAAATAAATTATGGATCGTTCAAGTTGTCTCTATTTCTGGGCTGAAGTGTAAACTATGTGCTTTCAATTACAACATTTGATTGTAAGAGCATGGGGTGCTGGAACAGGAAAGACTTTATTGTTAACAAATACTAATACTTCCGGCTTCATCATCAGACCTTGAAACCTAATCGTGGCCAAAGTTCATTACAAGACTTTTCTAAGAAATCCAAAACAGCTATGATACGATTTTCCATCATGAAGATCCAGTTCATGTCTTCCGGCTCCATCGTCATATCAGTTTGACAGTACCATATTATTATTATATTGTCATCAGAACTACATACAACTGCCAATTTTCATCACGCTACGACCCTTGGAGGATGGTTAAATTTGTTACCTTAGATTCCATTACATAGTAACATACACGACGACCTAATAAAAGCGTGTTAATATAGGTTAATTAATAATAATAAATTGTTTTTTATTTACGTATATATGCCACGGATTTAAGTAAAAAAAGGATTTTAATCAAATTGTGAATACTTAAGGTACACATTGGCATCAGTTCCATGTGTGTTGGTATATGGAGACGGAGCCCATACATTTTTGCCCATAGTCCTTTAACCATTGCATCATCCGTCTGGTCATAGACCCTAACTGGTGTAAAGATTTCATATAAAACAATTATTTAAATACTATTATAGTTTTGTATATTGTATGTATGCTACGATTGCAATTCTGGAGATAATTAAATAATATTTGGTACTGACATTAATACTGGCCTTAGTGCAATTAAATATTATTTATATTCGTAATTGCGTTTATATCACTGATTTATCACTGAATAAATGAAATATTAATTTCGCGTGCTTTGGTATGTTAGGGTGACCTCAAATTGGGCGTGCGGGTTCCTCGGGCGGATACTCGGCATGAGCCTGGCGTTTACTCTGTAGTACAAAGTGAACGCCGAACGCTCGCCGATTACGAGAACGTACGCCAAGCATATGCTCGAGGAACACGCATACACAACATGAGGGAAGCGATTTAGTCGATAGTCAATAGAAAGAGTAGGTGAGCTATAAGCAAATGAAAATGTCATAATGTTGGAAAGAGAAAGAAACATACATTCGGTATTCGTATTTTTTAGAGCCTTCATACTAGCGTTTGTGCAGCCATCGCATCGCGATAACGCGGCGTACGCCTCGCGTTTCTTCTGCAGTAAATTTATCGCTGTGCCTAAACTCATCGAACGTCTTGCTCAATACCTGCTAGTATGAAGGGGCTCTTGGTTTTTCTATCTGACTAGCAGTTACCCATGCCTTCGTCTACCTACCCTAAATTTTCAAACTTTATTTTACGGTGGAACATTGGTGCTTACGTCATTAAAGGAATCCACAGTCAAAATTTCATATTTCCAGTTTCAGTAGTTGGGGCTTAGGGATGATATTTTGTCAGTGAGGATAAATAAGTTTGTAAACATATATGATGACTGAATTTTCCTGTAATTGCCGCACCAAGCTACTAGAAAATAAAAAGAGAAACTAGTACAACATTATTTTTATTTTTTCTCCATATCGACGCTACGAACTTTTGATTGCTCGCCTACTCTGTGTAAATGTAAAATGCCTCTATAGCTTTGATGGTTCACGGAGAGAAAGTCTTCATTGAGTCCGAAAACGAATGGCTTGATAGTCTAAAGTCAGAGACCCAAACACATGTCAACGGTATTGTAGAAGTACTTAAGTAATTGAAGTTAAACTTAAAGGTGAAGGGCCGATCAAACCGAGAACTAAATGAAATACCAGAGTTGTTCCGGCCTTGTCTTCCAGATAAATTCAGAATTGGTACAATATGTGTTTAAGTTATCTGACAGATAAAGCTTATCAGTGGGTGCAACTGGCGATGGTTAATTTATTTCAATTTATCTTTAATTCTAACACCAAAACAGGTGTTGCTAATTACATTACCTAAAATACTTGCATATATCTAATAAAAAAAACTGTACCTACATACGATCGATGGACAGTCGATATTTTGATCTTCTCAAATTCTGTTTCAACAAGTGCTGTGTCTATTCATATAATTCAAGTAATTTACGACTACAAATAAACTTATTACATAACTCATAACAAGAGGCAGATGCTTTACAAAATATAGTATTAAATATTTCGTCCCTAGATGTCTTCCTTTATTATTAGGAAGCTTGAAAATCTTAGACTTCCTGTGAAATCCGTTGTATTTAAACGGCATTGTTTGTTCGTTCGTTTATTCGTTTTAATAACAAAAGCACCCAAGAAAATGCCGGGAACCATTTTCTGAATACAATTTATACATGTTTTCTAAGTAAGCACATTGTGTGTTGACTTTATTTATTATTTTATTCAGACATGCCGTTGAATGGAGACGCTGCGCGACAATACCTTGGCTCCTCCCTTCCCTTACCGCACTGGGTGAAGGGGGGAAGTGGGGGTAGAGTATTGTTCGCGTCCGGAGCGCACACAATGGCGCGAGGACGTTTCAACAAATGCCGAACGCTGATTGATTCCGACTCCAGTTCAGACGACACTACATTGAGATTGATTGTGTTCCTATTCTGCCCCACCTCCCCTGCACCCTCCGTATACACACCCTACCTCGCCCTACGGCGCGACAGTGTCATAACGCTAAGTATTATCGAGACTCAGACGCAATATGATATCACCATTCGCGCTTCCATTGTGTTTTGTCATTGATATCCTAGTCTTTACACAAACAATCGATTTTGTAAAGTACATTCTCACTGATTCTCAGTAAGGAACTAAGGAACTCCCCACCAAAAGATTGTAAATGTAGGTGTAATAAAATAAAGCGGGCAAATATGGGTTTTGTCTTTCAAGTACAAACCAGATTTCATCCTACAACTGAGAATTTCCTAGAAATGGGTGTGTACTCTACTATAAAAACTTTAACGTAGGGCTGGATACAGAATTTATCTTGCGTGAATATGTGCGTGTGTGTTTATGATTGATGTATGAACATAAAATAATCTTTGTTCACACATGTATTGCCGTGTTAAAAACACAGTCATCCTGTAAACTGGTATAGTACCCGATTGTACGAGGATGAAAGATTACCCTGCCTATCCTCTCTGCAGGGCACTGTGAACTTTGAACTCTCGTGAGTGCAATAAGAGCATTGCACTGCGCATGATTTATGAGCCGTGTTCCATGTAGAACTTTACTGTAGTTCAATCTTATTTGTCGTGACATGTGTTATTTAGAAAAAACTATAAGTAAATGTAATGATTTCATTTCGTGCTATACCGCATCAATCACGTCTCTCATAATTAATAGCACTTAGTTGTTGAACCAGAAACAAATTTAATTTAAAGTCTTTTTATTTTTATTAAGTTGTCAAGAGATTTTACGAGTTGACATAATGTTATACCACGCCTTAAAACTTTTGTCACATTAAGCTCGTTTATTATAAGTAGATGCTACAATTTTTAAAGACCTTCCTATATTTAGAGTTTAATGTTACAAAGCGGGTAGAGAAAGTCCAACATTGTTTTTATCTATGTAAAACAAAAATGACCAAATAAAAAAAACCATTCAATTTGTTCATGACAATTTTACCTAAAGCTAGCATTCTGGCGTAAGCATTTATACAAACAACATTTTATATGTTAATTACTTATTTTAGAATAAGACACTGAATAGAACAAACTGACCTCCCAAGTCTAAGGTCAGCAGCTGCCTGCGCTGTATCAGTGGAGCGGCGTGCCACGCACTGGTATACGCCACGATGTGCGCGTGCCACACCGCGTAGTACGAGCTCCGTACCGGTGGCTGCGGGCGCTCCATCATGAAGCCATGATAGCGCTGCGCTCGTATCGGACGCCCTGCATGTGAATCGCGCTGTACTGCCTGTGTCTGCCACCTATATAACAAAAACATAGACTTAAAGATTTGGTAGTACTTAAACAACACGGACTGTAACATATCACTATCATCATATCAGTGATATCTCGCTTGCAATCCAAAAATCAATTGACATTATTGTTAAACCACCTTAGTTATCGTGTCTACAGAGATAATATTAAAAATATAGTCATGGAATCGCTTTACACATGACAAATATTTATTGAATTATTTTACAACTTTACAGTTGATACCAGGGGGCCAATTCTGCTTTTTTTTATATGATATTGATATCATATTTTGAATGGATTTAAAAGCGGTATTCTGATAACCTTATGTCACTATCGTATAATTTAAAATAAACAGTTCGTCGTTGACACATACGATCTCGTTACAATTTCATTCAAATATCATATAATTTAGAAGAATACGCTTTTTGTGACGTAAGTATGACACTGACATCATATCGCGACTATATTTATTTAGCGGAATTGGGCCCCAGATTTAAACGTAACTAAGTCTTAAGATACTATACAAAGAAATATATACAGAACATACAAATAATTAATTTAACCTCCTGAGACCCTCGGTATCACCAGTCGGTATCACCAGAACGAAAAGAAAAAAATTAGAGGGCGTCATGAAATTCATCCACATCGCCGTCAACTGGAAGCGTGCCCAGAACGCTGGCAGCATTGCCACGTTGTATGGCGATACTTACCTTCTGGGCCAAATACAACCCAGCCAGTCTGTACAACCCAGTCTGTGGAAATACAATGTGTAAAGAATTGTGACCAGAAGTCACAATTCTTTACACATTGTATTTCCACAGACTCACTTCACAAAATGTAACAAAAACATAAGAATGCCTTCGTGGTCCAGTGGATAGCGTATGCTGATCGGAGATCCCGGGTTCGATTCCCGGGTCGGGCAAAACTGTAACTAGGTTTTTCCGAATTCTCAGTAGCAGCACGGAGTCTGGTGAAGTAACCGGTAACGGCAATAGGCTCGCCCCCTATTACGTGGGACCTAAGAATTCATGGCGAAATGTGGATGTAATATTACATCTCTGCCTACCACTTCGGGTATACAGGCGTGAGTCTATAAAAAAAAGAAAAACTATAAACCGTGGAATCACTGTACACATGATTATATATAGGTATATCCTTATTGCAGTAAAATAGTACAAAATATAGTTCATTTATAAAACGTATAACTTACCAACACGGTAGGCGTGACGGTGACGCTCAGCGTATCTTGCACGCTGAGCGTGAGGTGAGCCGTAGCGTCGCCGTACACGTTATACGCCTTGCATATCCACAGGCCTGCTGCGGCGGCCGTCAGGCGTCGTAGACACTGCGCCGCACCGACACCCCACGACCAAGAGCTCGTTGATTCTGTTTCTACTGGCTGTAGTCGGCCATTTAGTTCTCGGTACCATCTATACATAAACAGAAATATTAACTTTAGGTACCTATATGTATTTAAACTTTCAAACATTAAACATTACGTGTATATTGTACTTGGAGACATATACCACGTACCTACCGTGATAATGGCGCTTGCAACAGTGACAAAATGATGAAACAGATGCTGGAAACAAAGCTACGTGTATATCCCGAAAGACAAAAAACAACTAAGCTTAACCTTTTTTGCAGGGTAAGGTGTTGCTTTTGGTTAGGAGTCCCAAGACATTGAAGATTTATGTAAGTATTGCTTATTACTTATTAATTTGTGGTCGCTACGTAGTATGACTCAAGACTCTTCATGCTTAATGCTGTTGTATGTCTATGTAGCTTGTGGGAATTACACAATAGTTAAGTCATAATTTTATTAGCGTAGTGTGAAGTGGATTTTGGTCAACGTTAAAACGACTGCAGCACGAAATGACGAAACATTAAATAGCGCTCAACAGATTATATGTCACCATACATATTAAAATACTGAGAAATTAAAAAAAATTATACATTATCCTTTTGTTCCTAATATTTTGAATAGCATCCATAGTCCCACTGTCACTTGAGTGATATTTACGTTTTTCCTGGACTGAAACTGATACTGCTTGAATTACGATTACTCAAAATTGCATTGAACTGTCACTATATTTAGTATTTTCCATATTGATTCTTTTATCCGCTTACTTCATATTTCATCTTCCAAATAAAGGAAGTGTATTGATTTATGAAAAAGTTGCACGATTAAAATCTATTTCATTGAATATAACTTTGAAAAATTTTACAATAGATTTTTTGTATGTAACTATACTTTGTTTAACTTGGATATGAAATATCTAGTGATCTATTAATTTTACCTTTATGATTGCGTTATATTCATATATTATTTAATAGATATAAATGCGATAAAAATGTTAATCTTAGATGTTTGGAAAAGTTTTATATTCCAGTCTACACTAGTTTCATGAACACTGCACATATCTGTATCTATCTAATACCTTTAAACGTTCTTGTTTATATGTATATAATTATATAATCTGAATCTCGGAAGCGGATTCAAGGATTTAAATGAAATACGCAATGCGTAGGTTTCGGGAGTGATAAATTGATCTAGTTGGGATTTATTTTTCGAAAACACGATTTACCTAAATATAATACCAAACATAGCTGGGCCATCAAGGAACTAAATTTATAACAGCACAACTTACGTGTAATGCGGCTGTTTCAAGTCGGACGCGACGCACGCAGACACGCAGCAGACGGCAGGCACGGATAGCTCGCCGCCCGCTGACACTAGTCGCGGTGCTGAATTCGCGGCTGACGCTGCACATAACCCATACACATATATATTACTATTATTATATATGCGAAAGTTTGTGGGAATGTATTGTCGCGATTTCTCGCGATTTGTATGTAGTACATGGCATTAATAAATTTAAAATGAGTCATAGAGAAAGAGTAAATAATAGCTAACCTCTATGTGAGTACTGGCCACAACCGACGGTTCTACGTTTGAGGTTTGAACTTGATATATGAAGAATACGAAGTTACTTTATTACTTCATAGTATTGACATTGTCATTCAAAACATATTGTTTAATGTGTAAAAATCAATAATAAATAGATGTGTGTATATCATTGCCTGCTGGTCTAATGAAACCACAAATGGGCGCTGGAGCTAAGTATTTAGTGATTTCTACTGTTTGCGAGTAGCTAGTGTTGTAAAGCTAATTATATGGGATCCTATTGTTTCTACGTATCTAGTGATTGTTAATGTATTGTATGGTAATTCTGTATTGTAATAGTAAAGTTGTTTTAGAGCTCGGCTGAGGATAAAGACGTTTATCGCCTTAGTCGAGAAAAGAGCGGAGACGTCCGTTAAGAGACCTGATATCGGTGAAATACCCGACAGGTATTGCGTTACTAAGAGACCTGATATCGGTGAAATACCCGACAGGTATTGTGTTATTGAAAGACCTAATATCGGTGAAAGACCCGTTCACAGGTATTATGTTATTGAAAGACCTGATATATTGTAATTGGCAATTATATATTTGTAATCTTAAATAGAAATTGATAGAACTGCAATGCTAGACTGCCGGACAGTGGAATCATATAACTTTTTAACCTACATGTCGCACTGAAAGGGTTGTGGATGAACCATACTGACAAATGCTTGGCATCGAGCTCAAATAGAGCTATCCATGATAGAAAATGATGTCTACGTTGTGATAGGTAAGTTTCTATACATTTCATTAGCCCGCTCACATTACTCAAATTTCAATATCTATCGGCGTTAAGTTGCATTCCCCATATTCATCAGCATACCTCGCCGACATGGATGGTGTATAGATATTCACTACCTTTTCACGCATCTATTGATACTTTTGTCTAAATAAGCGAACCCCACACAGATGAAGCCGCGAATAAAAGCTATCATTAGATACACGAGACCCTCTATGGAGCAGTGTGTCGGTTATTTTATTTAAGGTTGTTGCTACCAGTTAGTAATAATTCTATTATCACTCAGCCCACATACCTACAGTGTTAATCAGAAGGAGAAAATTTTCTGGATTTGCAAACAGAAGTCACTGCGACATCTGCCATTTAGATTAACAACAATAATGATTGTATAAAATTGCATTATGTTTAACTATGAAATTTTTTGAATGAACACTATACAAATAAATGAATATTTCTGCAAATGCAAGAAAAATTCAAAGTATGAAATCGTTGTTCAAGAATACTCGTTTTACTGCGTAATTAAGTTTTTATTAAGTTATGCTAGTATCTGAATATTTGCATCCAGAAATTATGCTATTATTAAATAAAATGCATGCAGTTCAACGTGATACAAATTCAAAGAATTTCACTTTAAGCTCAAGTAGAGAAGATTGAAATTTGACACTTTTTAATTAGCAGTTATTGCTAAACACGCCTGGCCAAAAATAAGACGGTAAATTCGCTGCA
This sequence comes from Euclidia mi, assembly GCA_944739405.2. Taxonomy (NCBI): domain Eukaryota; kingdom Metazoa; phylum Arthropoda; class Insecta; order Lepidoptera; family Erebidae; genus Euclidia; species Euclidia mi. The sequence goes on from OX123189.2 coordinate 9,048,721, forward strand.
ATAAAAATTGGTAGCTACAGGGAAAATTTGAGAGGTCTATTATATCACTTTGTCGGCCTATTTTTGACGACACTATGTAGTGACAATTTGTGTGTGTACGTTGTGTGTGTCAGTTACTCACGTGTGACAGTGAGATGCACTGCCCGCGCGCGCTTCGTAGTCGCAGTGAGCGTATGACGGGCGAGACAGCTGTACGCGCCCACGTCATTAGCACTCACGTCGCGTATCAGCAGCGTATTCCCCGCTACTATGTACCGGGACTCTGTTGTAATACAAAATGTACACGGTTATTCCTCATTTGACATTATTATTTTAACATAACAATTAGAGAAGATACATAGAATGGACTCCAAGGTAAAACTAAGGGGTTTTTAAGGATAAATACCTACCCATGAAAAAATTATGCCAGAAACTAGCACTAAGTTAAATTTGTATTTATTTTATAGGTTCGTACTGTAAATCTGGTTATCAAACGACAGCACATGAGTCATAAATTTAGTTTGTCAAACGTCTAAAGGCCACAACCACACCCTACGTAGATACCACACATTATTATTCAAGTGTTGCTGCTTATAAAATTATCAATAAAGTAGCTCAATAATAAAATCAGTGACATCTCTATTCGCTTGACACCACGGCCATAGTATATTCCCTGAATATGTACAACGTGTCGTAACCGCATTACTGCTAGATGAATAATTATTTCATATGGCGCTACTTTATTATCTTAGCGTGAGTGCTGCGACATACAGTAGCAGCTAATTCCACTCACTGTATCTGTCCATTAAAACTACTTCTCTCGTCACCGTCATATCTCAAGTACCACCCACCCTCGGGAACGTTCATTTTCCTCACAAATGAGATATTGCTTTAATTAATATTACTTCGCGCGCAACATAAATATGGGCAAGAAGCTTTATCTCATCCGTGTTTCGCGTGCACAACTTCTTTCGTTATCTATTAATAAATAAATGTTAATTAGTGTAATCTACGGCAAATTACATAGCTAATTAAACACTTCAGTTAAAATAAAGTGCACGCATAATAATAACGTTGAACGAAGAGGCTATTTCCTTTTGTAACGCGAGCCTTCCGGAAGTCGGCTTTAATTAATAAAGAGATGGTAAATAAAGCTGGAGGTTGTGTTGAGGGAGAATGGAGGGGAAGGATTGTACTGTATGAAAAGGAGATGAGAAAAGGGGCACTGGTTTTTGCGCCGGCGGCGATGATAAATTTATTTGGTCGCGCCAAGCGCTGCGACGTTTTTCCGTTTCAGGAACGGCTCCATACGATTTAAATGTGTCGATAATTCCACACTTTTATTAAAAGGCGAACGTTCGCCCCGACCTCAGGGAGTTGAATCGTTACAGTTGAGCATTCATTTAAATGTGAATGTGCTTAGTATAATGAAACAACCGAATTAATGTTTCGTTATTATCTGGTAGGTATTATTTTAACAGATAAGACTGTGATTTTAGTTTTAAGCATTCACTAGGCGAAGTTATATTTTTGTTTAAACGCTCCTTTATTTTATTGCAAAACTGATTATGATTTTTAAAGAAATGCGTAGTTTTGGATACAAGGGTACTTCATATATTAAGTTAGTTCAAATTAGTTTTCATGGATGGCCGATTATAAAGAGATTTATATAGGTAATTAAATTTAAAAAGGCTTGAATGAAATTTAAAATGTCTTTGTCTGCTTCCACTTTATTTACTATTTAGGGAGATGGGCAAACAGTTATCCAAAGAATACGAATCATTTAAAAAATGCGTTGTGGTAAGTAAAATAGCAAAGTTACTGTAAAACATATATGATACAGATTTTAGTACACATATAATATCCTTCTGCGTATAAAACGATATTGTATATTTTTTTTATAGCCTAACGGCTGTATCCCCGAAGGGATAAGCAGAGGTACATAACAATACACCCACATTTCGCCATGAACTTTAGGTCCCACGTAATAGGGGCGAGCCTATTGCCGTTACCGGGCACATCACCAGACTCCGTGCTGCCACTGAGAATTAGGCAAACCCCAGTAACACTTTTGCCCGACCCGGGAATCGAAACCGGGGCCTCCGATCAGCAGTCGCATACGCTATCCACTGGACCACGGAGGCAGTCTGTCAGATATTGTATGTATATTAAGTTAAGTTTAAATTCTAACGACTATTATATTTAACTCTCGCCATGATAGTACAGCGAGTAAAGGCGCATTAAGCGAGGCAAACGTAGGTGACTCTGCCAACTGTAACACAATTTATTATTTAGTCTTATGTGTATATTAGCTCACGTGTTCATATCTTATGTGTACTCATTATATTTTTCATAAGTGTATTAACAGCACTTAATTTTTGGACATTATTGGATGCGCGTTTCTGCAGTATCCAACGTAAGATACGCGTGGCGAAGCGCGCTGTTTTTATGAAAGCTTCCCTATTTTTAGTAGCGAATATTGACGCACTGTCTAATGAATATTTAATATGACGCAGGTGTGGTCATCAGTCGCAGAGTTTTATTACGTAGGTAGATGAGCGGACCAGGTTTTGTAAAGAGTCGTCATACTAGAGCACCGTCTACACTAGTAGTACATGTAGGTATCAAGAACGTAGATACTGGGTGTAGATGATCGTCATGTAGCATGGAGTCACTGATATAAACCCTATGGGCGCATAAATGATGCATGGTGCTTAGAATTAAAGGTGAAAGCTACCACTTCATCGCTAATTGTAATCGATGATTTCGTCAACATCAGGTAAGACGTTGACGAGATCATCGATAGCAGTATACGCCGCCGCTAGCTGCCGTCGGTGCCCTTGCTATCACCAAGCAACAATGTACCGTAATCGTTTGTTACGTACTGGGTGAAGGAGGATCGATGTGTAACACGGAGTCGCCGTGGTACCAGAGCGCTGGGTGCACGAGTGATGCGTGGCGCATGGCGCTACAAGTTATAGCCGCCACACCACCACTTGCTGCCGTCGGCGCGCTCGCCACAACCTCCCATCCACCGTCCACCACTAAGAAACAACATTGTATAAGAGCAAACAGAAAAATAGGGTTATTATTGCTAGTTTCGTGAGAAAGACCTTTCTACTTATTGTAAAAATTGGAATGGGATGATAAGGGGGTATAAAAGATAGATAAGAACAGTGCATGACCGATTAAATACCTTTTCTTCAAACTCCTTGCACACAATACATGAACGTGCAAAGGCAAACTTAATGTCTAAGGCGTCTTCTTTTTTTACTCTTGGACTTGTGAAGTTATAAAACTAAGTTAAATATTGTTAGGTAAATGTGAAATTTTAAGGTTATGCTGTTTAATTTTCTGTTTCAAGTTGCTATGTGCAGAGTGCATATCTTGCCTAATTCCGTGTCCCGTATTAATGTATTTTATAAAGCTCGTATTATTAAATTATTGTCAATAGTAGATATTTAAAGACATACCTGGTTGCAGCGACACTTCTCTTGAAAGTGTAACTTCATGTGCGTTTGGGGCACGACATCGCACCATCGTCGCGGCTGCCTCATACCCGCCGGCCGCCGGCAGCACCTCTAACGTACCATTACCGTGCATCCACCTGCACAGAAATAACAGCAAGATAAACATTACAATCTTAGAACCGTCTAGTCTTCTAATACCAAGTCATAAAGATACTGATATATTCCTAAAGGAATGAAATATAGAAGTTCATCTTTTTGAAAGTAACGAAATATCGTAAATCAGATTTTTTGGCAATTGAGGATGAAATTGAAAATATTTTTTTAGTACTAGTTACCTTTTCGTACACTCATGCCAGTGCATTCATAAAACGTAGTACAAATAAGTGCTTATCAAAAAAATATTTGACAGCCAGGATCATCAACCTCCAGACCACGGACCGACCTAATCAATTTGCACCATTTCAATGAAGGCTCACAATAAAACAAAAAGCAACGTGAGGAGAGAAAGCGCTACAAAGACGGCGCTACCAGTAATGAGTCCGTTTTGTCCCATTGTCGGTGACACCAAATATAATCGCTCTCATTTTGCATAATTATCGTCTAGAAGGAAAACACTTTGAAGAGACTAACGACTATGGGCTCAATTTGTGCCGCCGGCCTAATTATTTGCTATTCATAAACAAAATTATAACAGTTTCAAAAGACTACCAAGCATAGGGATCGGCTGATAATGATTTAGCGACCAAAATAAGCACAATTGTGTGTTAAAATGGTTTTATAGCTTGGTGATACAAAAGCACCTAAAAGCACCGTGTAATCGTCATCTTTTTTATAGGAAACCGTATTTCGGTCAAACCATTTATGAGATACAAGTGAAAATAAATGTCCTTATACACCCAAATAATGCGCTATCCAGACGGAAAATGCATTCTTCTTTCTCTCTTGAGTAAAAAATAGCGGGTGTATATTTAATAAATAATAGTAGGGACAGTTCTAATAAATAATAGTACAGAGAAAAATGTATTTGGGTGAAATTTTAACCTTCAGACTTTCACCTTAAACTTGACAATAGCCATCATTTGAAAACTGTTACTATAGTGACGAAATGCAGTGAAGGTTACTACCACAGAAGAATAACTGAAGCATGGAAGGAACGATATTTTTAAGAACAAATTGAATATAGCTACACTCTTCACTCATATGATAAATTAGAGTTGCCAGAAGAATATGGCACTATGTTTGTCAGTTAGGGCTAAAGACAATTTGAACACAAATATCGTAACTTTTTAATTTAATAGGGACTGAGCAAATCCGCTATCGATATCGATTAAAGTTTCAATATAGGTTCAAAATCAAACGGACTTGTAAAGTATATTATTTATATGTTATACACTTTAAATTCCGTAACTTTATATCCACAGCAGTCAGAACGCTAGTTGATGGACAGTCTTTAAATAATTATTACACAAACTTGCATTTTTAAACTGAACTTATATAATTACTAGAGGACGCCAGCAGCTACGCCTGCATTTTTTTAAAATTGACCCGTTTTGCCCGATCCCGTGGGAATTTCGGGAAATCCCTTCTTAGTGAACCTTTACGGTCCCCAAGGAACATACATGCCAAATTTCAGCTTCCTGCGCCAAATAGTTTCGGCTGTAGCGTGTCTGTCAGTCAGTCAGTAACGCAAGGATTTTATATATTAAGATTTTTGTTTCAAATGGTACTCAGTAGCACATAATCTTTCGAGGCGTTATTTTCTAATTTTCATGGTATTTTTCTTTACGCATCAACAGCCTTTTCAAGTCCACTGCTGGTCTTTAACCTTCCGTGTTGGAGGTTTGGCCTACTATAATACCAGACTAGCCAGACGTATTCGTATAGGGTTTTATTTCGAGATTTCCTTCTCTTGTTTCTCTTAGTCGCCTCATACGACACCCTCGGCATAAATGTTTATTTATACTTATTTATAGTTAGTTTTTCAGCTGTAATGAAAGCTGTAAGTGGGATTAATAAATATTAAATAAATAAATCAAAGAATTAGGAATCTTTAGGGTCGGAGTATACTCATCACATCATCATGGGCGATTTTAATACCGATCTCCTTTCCCTACATTCCTGTCGTTCCCGTAAACTTCTCGACATCGTTGAATCAGCCAGCCTCCACATTTTACCTCTGCAAGCTACTCACCACAATAGCAATGGGGAGGACACGTGGCTTGATTTAATCCTCACCTCTGATCCTTCTTTAGTTGCATCCCACGGCCAACTTCCTGCACCTGGATTTTCCCATCACGACCTTATTTACCTGTCATACCGCTTGAAACCTCCCAAAATCCCACCGAAAGTTCTGCACATGCGTTGTTTTGGTCACACGAATGTGAATAAACTGTGTGAGGACGCCTCTAAAATAAACTGGGATAGCATGATGTCTGCCTCTACGGTGGACGAAAAGGTAAAGTTCTTCAACGACACTGTTTGCCAACTGTATGATGTTCATGCTCCAGTAAGACGGGTGAAGATAAAGCGTCCCCCTGCACCCTGGATTACAACGGGTGTTCGCATGGCTATGCGCCGTAGAGATAGGGCGTTTCGGCGGTACAGAAGGGATCGGTGCGAGGAAAACTGGGCGCTTTTCAAGTCTGCAAGAAATCGGTACAATCAGATGGTGCGTAACGCTAAACGCCGCCATATTCTCGATAATATCACTTCTTCATCAGCTGCTAATATTTGGAAGTTCCTTGGAACATTGGGTATTGGCAAGCAGCGGCATGTTGGCTGTCCTGGGACTCTTAGTTTGGATGATATCAACCGACATTTCTCCACTACCTCTTCGCTGAATCACCAAACTACGAGTCTCACTGTCGACTATTTAGCCGGGTTACCTCAACCTAAAATAGAGTCTTTTTTATTTTCTCCAGTGTCTCGGCCGAGATCAGGAAGATAATCCTCTCCATAAAATCCAATGCTGTGGGATGTGACAGCATCAGCCGTCGCATGATTACGATGATCCTAGATCAGCTCCTGGCGGCAATATCCCACATCATCAATTCCTCCCTAGTTTCTGGTACCTTTCCTTCCTTGTGGCACAAAGCCTATATAATTCCCCTGCCCAAAATCCCCAATCCAACCCTTCCTCAACACTTCCGACCAATTTCTATCCTACCCTTCCTATCCAAAGTGCTCGAGGCCTGTGTGCACGGACAGCTGTCTAGTTTTGTTCATAATAATAGCTTATTGAGTCCGTTCCAATCAGGCTTCAGGCCAGGTCATAGCACCACTTCCGCCCTCCTTAAAGTGACTGGCGATATTCGAGAGGCTATGGAAAACACTGAAATTACTGTCTTAGTGCTTATTGATTTTTCAAATGCCTTCAATACCGTCAGTCACGATGTCCTATTATCTATCCTCTCCCATCTCAAGGTCTCTGCTGGAGCATTGGATTGGTTCTCATCTTATCTTCGAGGTCGTCAACAGTCTGCCCGCCTCGATGAGTCATCTTCGGGCTGGTCTGACATTACATCTGGCGTTCCTCAAGGCGGTATTCTTTCTCCACTTTTATTCTCTATTTTTATTAATCTCCTAACACAACATCTTCAGTGTGCTTACCATTTGTACGCCGATGACTTGCAGATTTACTCCCATGTTAATGTTGAACGCGTAGCTGAGGTCATTGGCAAGATTAATAAGGATTTGGCAGCCATAATGACTTGGTCAGATAAGTTTGGTCTGATTGTAAATCCCTGTAAGACTCAAGCCATTATTGTGGGTAGCCAGCCGTTGCTAAAAAGACTGGACTTGACATCTCTACCTGCTATAACTCTTAACGGGACTAATGTCGACCTGTATCCCTCTGTTAAAAACCTCGGACTACATATAGATAACAAGTTGAATTGGGCAGTTCAGGTAACACAGGTAAGTCAAAAAGTCACCGGTACCCTACGTGCTCTCTACCGCCTAAAAAACTTGCTTCCAACCGAGACTAAAACAACGCTTGTGCAAGCTTTAATCCTCCCTCTAATCGACTATGGCGATGTATGTTACTTTGACCTGAATGCAGAACTCCTTAATAAACTCGACCGTCTTCTGAATAACTGCATTCGATTCATATTTAATCTTCGTAAGTATGACCATGTGTCTACTTATCGTTCCCAATTAAAGCTTCTTCCCATACGTCAACGCCGTAGTCTGCGTGCTCTCACTACTCTATACTCTATTCTTACATCTCCTTCTGCCCCCAAATATATGACTCCCTACTTTCAGTATCTATGCGCTAACCATGAGCGAGACCTTCGCTCCTCCAGTAATCTCCAACTCATGGTACCTACTCACAGAACTAATTTTCTTCACTCTTCTTTTGCAATTCAGTTCATCCTTCTATGGAATGCGCTCCCTCCTGAGATCAGAATGGCTAAGACCAAACTTACTTTCAGATTCAAAGTGAAGGAACTCTTGTTGGCTGAGTTTGCGACTGTATCTAGTAATATGTCAAAACCATAATCTTATGTATGTGTATATTGTACATATGTAGATATATTTATATATATACTTGCCGTGTGGTTGACGGCATAGAATACAAGTGTCACCACCCCCTATCTTCCCGTGGGTGTCGTAAGAGGCGACTAAGGGATAACACGATGCAAATACCATCTTTGCGTAGAGACGGAAAACTCGACATCAAACCCTATACGACTGCCTCGTTGGTCTCGCTGCATAAATGTGCGCGTGAGATCGGGAGGTCCCGGGTTCGATTCCTGGGTCGGGCAGTGTTATTGGGTTTTTCTGTCACGAAATTCTCAGTAGCAGCACGAAGTCTGGAAATGTGCCCGGTACGGCAATAGGCTCGCCCCCTATTACGTGGGACTAAAGTATATCTGGCGAAAAGTGGGTGTAGAAATACACCTCTGCCTACCCCTTCGGGGATAAAAGGCGTGACGATATGTATGTATGTATGTATGTATTTATATGTATTTATTTATAATACTTTTATGTATTTTATTTGTTAATCATGTAAGTATGTATTAAGTTTATGTATTAATCTATTTATATACCTTTATGCAAGTCTATCATGTTCTACATAGTTAAGTTAATAAGTACATTCCCCTAACACTATACAATACACCTATTTCTTCCTCTCTGCACCACCTAGTCAGGTTGACTGGTAGAAAATGCCCATTAAGTCCGCCTATGTACTTTGTGTATATGAAGTTTTTAAATAAATAAAATAAATAAATAAATCATCACCCCCTACTCTCTCTCTAATCTCAATAACATATTTTTATTAGAGAAAGCAAATAATTAAGATAAAAGCAAAACTCATAGCTTAAGCATTATGATAACTGAGAATGGCATATCCAAATTAATTCTTTACAAGGATAGGAGATAGTCGACATGGATTTTATCAAGCAAAAAACATAAAAAATTACTTAAAATAGATAAATCAGACAAAACCTTGAATAGTGCCCAAAGGTTTGTTATTAACAATAATCACTTTATTGAAATGTTCTCATTACATAGTGTAGGTAATACAAATCTATGTGTAAAAAATGTATGTGCGGGATCGGACACTTTTCGGTCATACATGTGACACACAGAATATTTAGAGAGAAAAAAATTGTGGCTAGACTAGGCCTTCGATTTTATCTTGGGATCGGCACATTATTAGTCCACTAGTCGAACAAGAACAACCAAGTCTTGGTCTCTGGGTAGATGACATTTCAAGGAGCAATCTGTCATTACTATAAAAACATTCCGCAGTAAAATGCTTGGAACAAATTCTATGGTGCTTTCTAGGCACCCAATTTTCTCCACGACATACTGCAGCAATCCACTTATTTTATAAATCTTTATCACGTGCACATATAATCTAAAAAATAACGAGGTAAAAATATACGGTGGATAGACATATCGATAAGATTTTTACAACACTTGAAAAGTCGATATAAATATTATACGACTAAATTCAAAATCATGATAGAACTGTTATAAAAGAAAAAATCACTAAGGTTATATAATTTGATGGCATAATATTGTCTAAATTGTATCTTACACGTCAGTTGACTGTTCAATTTGGGAGTACTAGGACGGTCTCTATGTATATTATCCAATCTCTTTGGTTACTACATAGAAAATATTTTACAAAAAATTTGAGTCAAAGCCTGGTCAGTGGATATTTCTTTGAACCTCAGACAACACGTGTGATCAGCTAAAAGTAGGTTCGGGTGCAAGAAAATATTTTCGAAAAATGATGATAGGTCCAGTAGGTTAACACGGTGCCACGCCAAACTAGATAATTATCTAGGTATGTATATATATAAACATGTATAGCAGCAAGATGCAAGAGTGCGTCAAAGTATACGCCACGTAACAGGTGAGAGTGTGAGCCCATACATTATGATGCAGAGTGTTGTAATAACAAATATCTAAGCTTCTCAGACAACCATCTGAAATCGACCAAGTGAGAAGCAGTTTTAGCTACTAGATGGGAAATAAAATTGTTGCTTCATTCGAATGAATTAAGGGAGTATTTATTTGTTGTAAATAAATCGAATAGACTGTCGTACAGAGACTTGTTATATAGTAAAAAGTGTCACTTATTCCCTGCACTAGTCGTACGATATACAAATAGTATTGATTGCAAAGTATCGGGTGGTAGTAGGAACGTGCCTAGCAGAGTGCACCCGAGCGAACGAACAGATTGCATCGTTCTATAGACGTCCCTAGACACCTGTTCTACTGAACAGTCACAAATGTATTCTATTGAAGATCGGCTATAACATTTTCGTAGATTGAATAGAGCTTGGTTTTAAAATATTGTAGTTCCTTAAAAATACTAGCTCCAGACATACATACGGAGTTTGGCTATACCAGACCGACTATTCTCTGATGTAGTCTTCGTAATTACTTAATTAGTGACCGATCTTCGGGGAACGAATAAATTGTAAGAAAACATGTCTAATAAATTTTACACAATGAGGTATGCTTCTCACCGCAAGGCCAAATAAATTACATTTTAATGATACTGGAGTGTATAGCCGTCAATAATTAGCAGTAATTACTTTACATTAGGTACTGTGATATTTATTTCTTCTTAATTATAATGGTATAAAAATAAATATACATAATAGGCATCCTTTTGAAAAGCTACGCGATTATCTTGTTATAATGGCGTAGCACATTAGTATCGGCTACGGCATTATACTTCTACGAGATGTATTAAGATCAGCTTAAAGTGTTAAGACTCGCGATTTCTACACATAATATTTAGGAAGCTTATCTGTATCGCATAATTATTTGAACATTAAGGTGACGTAATCTTCTATTAGCGCCGAAGTTTTGGCATGTGTTATATCAGCAGTGGTCATGCTATAACCTAACAAATGGTCTCAGTAATTACGCAATATAGACTCATTATATAAATATCAGTAAGCTTACCTGATACCTGGAGCGTCGTGTAGCGTAGTCCCATCATCAGCAAGCCACGTGAGCGTAGGCGGAGGGTGGCCCCGTGCGGCGCAGCGAATTCGTACGCCACTGCTCGCGGCGTACTGCACGCGTGACGCTGGCTCTACCACCAGTGAGGGGCCCAGCATTGACAGGTCACCGCGACATACTGCAAAAGAATACTGTATTATTATTTACGCAAATACTATCACACAAGGGCTAGACTAGTGCTACGTAATTGATAAAAGTCCAGTATTGCTATTAATTCTAGTCTCTCGGTTGAGAGTACATGAGTTCTGGACCCGTAATGCAGAAAAGAAAACTGTAAATGTACTTGGAATTTGAAACATGCTTCGAAAAATGTTTCTTAATAGTATTCAAAAAGTTCATCGTCCGCACTGGGTATAATTTCTGGGTCACAAGGGACTTTAGATTAAAACGACTGACACTAACGCCTTACAACACCTAGAACTGAAACAAGTATTTGCAATTCATACTAATTAATTTCCTAGAAAATATGATTTATATTATGTGACGAATAGGATTTAGTTCGCAGTGACAGATTAACTTATTTAAATAGTGGAGGACACACGCACATTATTTTTAATTAAACTGTTTCTTGCCGATCTTGTTGGAATTTCGGCAAATCTCTTCTTAGCGCACGCCTACGGTCACCAACGAACATACAAGAAAAAAATTTGCTTCTTGTGCCCATTAGTTTTGTCTGCCAGGCAGCCAGTTACGCAAGAATTTTATGAATACACACAAACATATTCAAAATTCCTCCATATCTGGCATTATTATCGTAGCATGTCATACTGTGACCATAATAGAGGCTATATTTAACATAGAATTGAAATGAAAACGATCATCAGGATCACAAATAATTATGACATCGTTGCGTGCTTGGCCGTTGCCAACATCGAATATTGCAGGTTCAAATTGAACGTTGGGAAACAATATTGTGTCCGTTCGGTGCATCGTAACAAATGGCTCAGGATTTTCATAGCTAGCACAGTTTTGAGAATGAGTGAGACTCCTGAGTATTATGTATATCCATGCGCGTTACACTGATACTCAGTAATTGTTCATTCTCAGTGACATTATAAATTCCTCTCTCGATAATCATTGCCAAAATTAAGAAATAGACCGTTTGTATATTGATATCTGCAAGTAATTTAGCAGATACGTATTCAAAGGTCTGGCAGCGGCTGGACACGAAGAGCTGAAAATCGGGCTCAGTGGCGTGCCAATATAGTGGCCTATATCCTGCTGGATATAGGCCTCTCCAATGGCACTATGGCAGGCAGATGATGATCATGATGCATCTAAAGGATGTAAAATTGTTACCTTATACGGCAACAGTGATGTAATGAACTGTCGTGCCGTTTCATTTAATTATTTCTAATTCATCAATTGCTTGAATCAAAATTATGAATATATTGACTTGAAATTCTTATACTGTGTACCACGTCTAATACATAATATAATATTAGTTCTGAATTCCCTGCAATTGAATGCTACCGCCAATAATACACTAGTTTTAGATTCCTATCTCCACAATAACTGGTTTGCGGGAGCAGAATACTTACCACGACAGAACGCTGTCCCGTATACAGACGTCAATAGCGGTTATCTATCTGCTTTTCGGAAGCACAATGCCTCCATTGAACTCGAAAATAAATAGCTCTGCAAACGCAAAGTGACGTAGAGACGTTCGAAATCGCAATTGAATGCAGAGAGTTGCGGTCGAAAATTCGATACAAAAAAAAATATTTTATTCGTAAATTCGGATATCCTAGATAGTATTTAGAGGGAAAGAAAGCCTTTAGTCCACAGTCCCAACTTCCAATAGATGATTGTTTCATAGTCATAATTTAATTGATAATTATGAGCGATATGTATCGAGCACGAGATCGACGGACGAGGCTCTGGCAGACAAAATATCCCGATGAGCGGCAATAGGCTCGCCACCTATTACGTGGGATCAAAACACTGGCGAAACGTGGGCGTTTAATATGCCTATGCCCCTTCGAGGAAACAGGCGTGAGTCTATGCATGTATGTATGTATGTATCGAGCACACATTACAGTTACTTAATTCATCATGTCAGCCTAGAGACGTCCACTGCTGGACGTAGGCCTCCCCCAAGGTTCTCCACACAGACCGATTTTGAGCCGCCCGCATCGCTTCCAGCGATCTTAACCAGATCGTCGGTCCACCTTGCGGGAGAACTACCTCTGCTGCGTCTTCCGGTACGTGGTCGCCACTCCAGAACCCGCCTGCCCCAACGGCCATCGGTTCTTCGCGCTATGTGGCCTGCCCATTGCCACTTCAGCCTGGCTATGTCGGTGACTTTGGTTCTTCTGCAGATCTCCTCATTTCTGATTCGATCTCGCAGGCAAACTCCGAGCATAGCTCTCTTCTTTTTTACCTAACAATCCCATTTAAAAAAGAAGAAATCTCGATTTTGTAACAAATGTTTGTAAAGTATTCCGCGATCCTGGTTGTCGGTTTAGGGATCGGTCCTTTTCAAATCAAAGTTTTTCTTAAATATACTTTTCGCAACACTGGTTGCCGGACATGAGAAGTTTAATGTTTCTTCATGAGTCAGTATCAATTTCACGCTGGATTTATCACGTTAAAATAAATTTATTTAAGGAAATAAAATATTGGTTTGTCTGGTTGAGGTTGTGCATGTGGAGCCATGACTAGTAGTTTGATTTAAATAATGAATTACGTTGCCAGAAAATGTGACGAATAACAACGGCATGTTCTTAAAAGCCGAGTTAGAACAATATTATTTTATTGAGTTTCTGGTCTTCGTATGAAATATAATCCTATCTTTTTTAGCAAATCTTATCTTTTTCGGCAAGCAGGGTCATCGGCATCGGCTTTTTCGGCATCGTTTTCATTCTTCTATGTACAAATATCGTAATAACTACAAATCTGATCTGCTCTTATTAGCACTCAAAAATCATATCAATAACATAGTTTCAGAGCAGTAGTTTCAGTGTTTAGTCAAACTCGCACTTACAGTACTACTGGGCTGGACTTGATACACATACGCTGCCACATTAGGCAAAACTTGCTCGGCACAATGCCAGAGGAACATTTTATAATGTTCGAGCAATTCCCTCTGCGCTCTCGATCTAGCCTATTTCCAACTTGGCCGAAATATATTGCCAATACAACCTGAACTATTACTGCATAGGCTTGTCGAATCAAGACAGACCGGCCCATACTAGTTTTGGTTTGTGTTTGCTCGTGTGTATACACATGAATGCGTCCGAATTTCGGTGTTTGAATAATCGCTTTATGTTTTACTGAACATTAATAATAATAATAATATTGCCCTCTTGTTGCCTTTATGGTAGAGTTTGTTTGCCTTGGCGGCTATTTATAGAGGGTCCATCTAGTGAGCTGGCGAGTCACCGTCTGCCCCTTTTTGACGTACTATAAGAGTACTTAGGGCAGACGCCGGCATTCGTCCATAGTTTTCATCTAAACCTATCCATTAAACACCCATCCCAATAGCCCAGAGTAATTAGTTTCCATATAAGTAGCAATAGGCTCTCACCTGCTGCGGCTAACCCGTGACTGTACTTAATAGTGCGGTGATGGAGGCGCCTCAGTAGATGTTCCATTACATTCTAGATTAAAACTCTCAAAGGGCCTCTGCGCGTTGGACCTATGTCTCCGTGTACGCCTGCCAAAGGGCCGGGTATTGTTCTAACAAATTAGAATAATACCCGAGAAAGAGAAACAAATAATAATAATAATATATTGTTTATTTCTCTCAATAAGGCATGTAAGTAAGTACATCATATGTTTCTATAATAGGTACAGCGTTCACTAAACCTTAATGAGAGCTGGAGTTTGTAATAGGTTCGAAACCTGTGTGACAAATCTCCAGGCTCTCTCCTTTACAAAGGTACTTGACAAAAGCTTAAATAATGTATGTGAGATAAACAAATGTACTTATCAAGAAAAAATATTACAAACCAAATTTACAAAAAGTGTGTGTGTGTGTGTGTGTGTGCGCGCGCGCGCTTGTGTGTGTGTGTGTGATGTGTTTGGGTGTGCCCGTGCCAGTTTATTTTAAAGTGCAGATAATCTCTTCGGTTTCGTTATAATCTAATCCTTTTAACCAGGTGCAGACTGCGTTTTTACACTCTACCTTTTTCATAGGGTATATATTCAAAATTCTGTTTAGTTTATTGTAAACATAGCTGCCAAGGAAGTAAAAACAACGCTGGGCTAGACTGGTTTTGACAGAGACATAAGAGCAAACATTATGTTTGCTACGTACAGAGTTTATTTTGCTAGGGTCATACGGTGTTTGTGCGTGAGTTGTAAGAATAACGTTGAGAATAAATAGTTTTCGAACAGAGAGAACATTACACAATTCATAAAGATCAGTCGTAGGAAATCTGAATGGAAGTCTCCAACCAACCTTCAGAACAGCTCGTTGAGCACGCTCTAGTTTTAAGAGGTATGTTATTTTTGCACCACCCCAGGTGACGATGCAATATTGTAAAATAGATTGGCAAAGGGCAAGATAGGTGATTCTGAGAATCTGAGCATCAACTACTTGGCTACACAAGCGTGGGATCAATTGGGATATGTTCCGTTCCATATTAGAATCTAAGATTAATACCAATCTGTCTCTTAAAACAGAAAGGGACTTCATGGTAGCCGTTGAACACTTCAACGAATGTGTCCAAAATGCTGCTTGGGATAGCACACCAGCTACTAAGAAACACACCGAACCCGAATGCTCGAAATCCATCCGTGAACTAGTAGCAGAAAAAAGACAGGCTCGTAAATTATGGCAAATCACCAGATACAACAGGGACAAAACACGGCTCAACTACCTAACAGCTAAACTTAAAAAACTAATCCAAACAGAAAGAAACGGAAATGTACAAAACCATCTACGTAATCTGGATGCCACGGCTGCTAGTGACTATTCCCTTTGGAAAGCAACCAAGAGGCTCAAAAGACCCACTGCTTCCAACCCGCCGATCCGCAAAAAGGACGGATCCTGGGCAAGAAGTGATTTAGAGAAAGGTGAAGCCTTTGCTTGTCATCTAGCTGACGTATTTCTTCCAAACCCATCGATCACTAATAGCGATGAACTCATTGACTTCCTTGATCAACCTTACCAACTTGACCTGCCAATCGAAAAGATCAAGAAGTGCGAGGTCATAGAAACAATTAAAAACCTAAAACAGAATAAGGCCCCGGGATACGATTTAATTACTGCAAAAATACTCCGCGAATTACCTTGTAACGTAATACTACACGTATTGCGTTATAATATCTTGCAGGCGCTTAAGGCCAGCTTAGCCGTTCGCAATATTACCTAATATGGTCATGTTCACCAGCCAAAGGCAGTTGTGAGTCATAGGTTCATGCCTATATAAGATGGGTGCGCGTTGTAGAATGGTCACTTTCCCTAGACATCGGAACGCTGCCGCTACACCTCGCGATTATTCTACATTCTACTTCCTATCTACTGTCCCGCTGGGGGTAAGCATATTCTAGTTGTCTGTGTGCCTATATGTTCTGTCTGTAGTATCTGTGTCTCCTAAGCATAACAGCCGATCTAGGGACAGCCTGTTCCTGACCGGTTGTTGTGTATTCTCTATGCTGTTTCCAGTTCACCCTACGAGCTCACTGCACCTGTCTTCTTCCTACGGGCTACGTTCTTCCTACGGGCTACAAGCCACGAGCTGCTGGCGCCGTGCCGCTACTAGCCAGCTGCCACCCAAGCCTCCGTTCCTGCCTACGAGCTCCTACAGCCAGGCCACGGACGCCTGAGCCTGACCGCTCGGCCCACATCGGCTGCACCGCCTGAGACCCGCTCAGCCTGAACATCGACCACAGAGCTGCCTGCGCAGCGCACCTTGGCCAGCTCATCGGCGACCCTACGAGCAGCTACCCTGCGAGCGTCGGAGAGCAGCAGGAGTCTACACTCCAGCCAGCTCAGGCCAGTGCTTACCTAGTTCGGTCATACTGTATGTAAGCGGTAGTGAGACATAATAAAGAACCTGTTCAGCCTAGCAGTGTTTCTCTCGAACCCCGACACCCTACCTGAGATCTTCCGTCTCAACCTGGAATAGCTATACGCTTCTTGACGCACCTATTCAACTGCATTCTGACCAGAGGCATCTTCCCACCACAATGGAAAGTAGCTGAAATTAAAATGATTCTCAAACCTGGTAAAGCACCTGAAGATACATCGTCCTACAGACCGATCAGCTTACTGCCTGTGCTATCAAAAGTTATGGAAATACTTTTCTTAAAGCGACTTAACACCGTAGTAGTAGACAATAAGATCATACCTGACCACCAATTTGGTTTTAGAAAAAATCATGGCACTATCGAACAGGTGCACAGAGTAGTGGAAGAAATACACAAGGCTTTCGAAGGCAGGAAATATTGCTGTGCAGCATTTCTCGACATATCCCAGGCCTTTGATAGAGTTTGGCACACAGGTTTATTATACAAAATAAAAAAACAACTCCCAATAAACTATTATATTCTTCTTAAATCGTACCTCGCTGACAGATTTTTTTGCGTTAAGCAAGGAGAAGAAGTAACTAAACTCCACAGGACGCACGCGGGAGTGCCACAAGGAAGTGTACTTGGCCCGATACTCTACCTGGTCTTCACTGCAGACTTACCAACAACAGACGGCGTCGTAATTGGTACTTTTGCTGATGACACGGCGGCCTTAACTGTCCATGATGAACCAGCACAAGCAAGTAACATGCTACAGCGCTCTCTAAATAGGATCACGGAATGGCTAATTACCTGGCGGATAAAAGCGAATGAAACCAAGTCAGCGCAGATAACCTTCACAACCCGACGCGAAACATGTCCCCCCGTGAAGCTCAACGGAATACAGATACCCCAAACAAATGAAGTCCGATACCTTGGGCTTTATCTCGATTGCCGTCTCACCTGGAGGAAACACATTTTCACCAAGCGTAAAGCACTGGGCATTCACTTGAGAAAAATGTACTGGATCCTCGGGAAAAAGTCTCAGCTGTCAATGGAGAACAAACTTCTATTATACAAGTGTATCCTTAAGCCTATCTGGACTTACGGCATCCAACTCTGGGGAACAGCTGCCAACTCAAACCTTGAAATACTCCAAAGGTTCCAGTCCAAAATGCTGAGGATAGTCACAGACGCTCCATAGTTTGTTACAAACAAACAATTACACCACGACCTTGGAATCAGAACAGTCCAAGAAGAGATCAAGTACTCAATGAAATCCTACAGGAGGAGAATAGAAAACCATTCAAACATATTGACTATGCACTTAATGGATAACATTCCAACATTCAAAAGGCTAAAAAGAAAGTCTCCTAGAGATTTATAGGGACTGTTAAAAATATGGGGCGTATGTCGCTGGACATACTGCCCTCCAAGACCGAATCCATACACACTTAACTCTATGCTAAATGTTCACTCGAAACAGATTGCATTAATAACATACAAAAAAAAAAAAAAACTACTTGGCTGAGGGCTTTGAACACAAAGATGAGTTTTCGCAGTCTGGGGGTTAGTACATCAATATGAGCGTGAAAGGAAAGATTATCGTCAATATGAACCCGCAGATATTTGACGCAGCTAGTTCGCGTCAGGGTAGGGCAGTTACATAAATGTGGAGGTGAGCTATTACAGAAGTGAGCAATTAAACAGTGTGGAAAAGAACCTACCTTATCAGTTGGCATAAGTGAGAAGGCAAGATAATTGGATTTACCAACATTGAGGGAGAGCTGATTTCTGGCCAACCATTGTGTAATGACGTCTAGACTGGTCTGAGCACTAGCAAACGCAGATTCCCAAGAGTCTCCGTAAGAAATGAGGGCAGTATCGTCAGCATAAGTAAAGATGGTGGTAATGGATAGCTGCAACTGACACAGATCGTTTATAAACAATAAAAACAAGGTGGAGCCAAGAATACTGCCTTGTGGGACTCCGTTGATAATATGAAGCTCGTCGCTGTAAAACTCACTAATTTTTACGTATTGCCTCATGTTCGTGAGATAACTTTTGAAGAGGGAGAGTTGGGTACTTCGGATTCCGATCTTTTCTAATTTAGCGGTGAGGATAGGGACTGAGATCATGTCGAAGGCTTTAGACACATCTAGAAAAATACCCACAACCCTATGTTTCCTATCAAGTTTAGATATGACTTCATTGGTTAGGTCTAAAACTGCATTACTTGTGGACAAACCGGCACGAAAACCATACTGGCGTGGAGATAAAAATTTAGTACGTTCCAAAAATTTTACCAGCCTATTATTCATTAGCCGCTCCAGAAGTTTCGAGAGTGTGGGTAGAATAGATATGGGCCTGTAATGACTCGGCTGATCCCTGTCACCAGCCTTGAAAATTGGGTGAACTACTGCGAGTTTAAATACATCGGGAAACGTTCCTGTGCTGAAAGAAACGTTGCAAATGTATGTAATAGGTGAAATTAAATAGTGTTTAAATTTTTTGAGACATTGCCCACAACCTATTATATTAGTACTTCGAAACTCTCATGTGTGCATAAATCTGTGTAGGTAAATGGAAAAAGGTAAAGTTACACAGTATTTTCAGCAAAATTTCTATTTGTTAAACTTATAAAGATTTTGTTTTTACAATTTACTCATCATCATCCTAGCATTATCCAGATTGTATCTACGTCAGTTGCATTCAAGCTCTCTTTTAGTTTAAGTGATAGAAAAAAGCACAGAACAGTTAAGAGAAAAAAGTAAGCGTCGTCTGAACTTCGCAACCCAAAAGCGATATCTGTTCTTTAGACTTTAAATCAGTGTCAGAAAATTTAAGATTTCTAACTCTCAGAAATAGCTGTCATTGACTGACATGGTAGTAGGGATGAATGGCTTTACGTACATTATAAAGCAAGCAATTTTTTTTTCAAGCTTATTTTAGTGACTGGTTACCGATTTACGGAAAACAGTGACAAATGCGCTTAAACTCACGAAGGAATAGGTTCATGGCATTGCCATTTTTCCACGCGTACCTCAAGACCCTCCAGTTACAAATTACCTACTAGGTAGGTACATATATAATTGACCTTCTTAGATAGACAGCGTATGTTAAGGGTCTTTGTCAATTACGCCATGGGTGAGAATCAATGATTATATACATACATAGATAGACTCACACCTGTTTCCCGGAGGGGTAGGCAGAGACTACGGAACGCCATTTGCAACGATCCTGACATATCTCTCTTGTTTCA
Organism: Euclidia mi; assembly: GCA_944739405.2. Lineage (NCBI taxonomy): Eukaryota > Metazoa > Arthropoda > Insecta > Lepidoptera > Erebidae > Euclidia > Euclidia mi. The sequence continues at coordinate 9,068,884 of OX123189.2, forward strand.
CTCACTCCCATCAAATTTCTCATGCATGCTCTTCGGTTAAGGGTACTTCTAACCTGTCCTTTTGTTAGGATGTCTCCAATCTGGTCAGAGAAAGTCCGTCTAGGTCTTCCCCTTCCTCCTGTCCCATTCACACTTGACTTATATAACTTCTTGGTCAGTCTTTCGTCATCCATCCTCTCCATGTGTCCAAACCATCTTAGCATACCTTTCTCAATAGTTTTTACTACATCTTCTTTTACCCCACTACACTCTCTTATCGCGCAATTCTTTACTCTGTCATTCAAAGACACTCCACACATACTTCTCAGTGTTCTCAATTCTACGGCATTTATCCTACTTTCATGTCTGTTCTGCCATACCCAACTCTCACTACCATACATAAGTGTAGGTACTAACACCCATCTATGCACAGCCAAACGTGCCTTTTTGGACACGTTTTGACTTTTCATAAAAGCCTTCAAAGCTCCATTCACCCTATTACCTACATTAACTCTTCTTTTAATATCTTCTTCATTCTTACCATTCCTAGTAAAAAGCGTACCTAAATATACAAAATCATTCACTTGCTCCACACGTTGTCCATGGATCATACTATTACAAGCCGTAACACATTCCTCCTTTTCAAAAACCATAACTTTCGTCTTGCACCTCTGTTTGGTTTAATTTAAAAGCCAATACCTTCTACAGAATCAGAATAATTTTTGTATCGGAGAAGTTTCATCTACTTTTGCTCGCTGCTTCCGCCTGTGTGAGCGTCCGCTATCGCGACAAAAGGTAACCTACGCATTATTCTGATCTATTAGTACTGTAACTGAAAAGTTTTATCAAAATCAGCCCGGTAGGTTTAACGTCAAAGACATTGTGTGCGTTACGATGTTTTCCTTCCCGTTTAGCAAGTTTTAATTAACAATTTGTTTTGCACTCAACTTTAAAAAGTCGTTGGTGTGTGCCGTGGGATTGAACCCAAAACCATTTGGGTAGTATCCTGTCTGTCTCTACACTAAGCTCTTGCTGCATAATACCCGATGTACCTAAATCCAACCAGTTTCTATCACAAACATTGACTTTGATAATCTGAGGCACCGCGATGAGTTTCTGTTCCAACCATTTGTATAGTAGATTGGCGCTAAGCAACGCAAGATTCAATTAGAATAGCATATCACGGCTGCATAATTAACTTAGGTTAGGATGAATACATTACACCTTTCGAAGATTGTGTTTTATTGAGTATAAAATGAATCCACGGTTACAACGGCGTTATTTAGGGCTATTGCATTGCACCCGTGGCTCATAGCGCGATGTTATCTAGCCTGTGATCTTGATATTATTATCATAATCAGCCCTTTATACTGTCCCACTGCTGGGAACGGGATTCTTCTCACTATGAAAAGGGTAAGGCCATGGCCAAGTGCGGGTTGGCAGACTTCACATGTCTTTCGAGAACATTATGGAGAACTCTCAGACATGCAGGTTTCCTCACGATGTATTCCTTCACCGCTAAGCAAGCGATAATTAACAATTTAATACGCACTTAACTTCGAAAAGTCATTGGTGCGTGCCGTGGATTCGAACCCGAGACCCTCTGCGTAGCAGTCTGTAGGTGTCCCCACTCGGCTATCGCTGCTTATTGATCTTGATAAATGAACACATATTCAATAGGTAATCAAATATAAATAACGCATTATAATTCGATCAGATTCAGTAGTCCTACTAATCCTACTAATATTATAAATGTGAAAGTTTGTGAAGATGTTTGTATAGAGGGATGGATGGATGTTTGTTACTCTTTCACGCAAAAACTACTGAACGGATTTGGATGAAACTTGACAGTAATATAGTTTATACATCAAAATAACACATAGGCTACAATTTATTAAGATTTTGTATAATGTTGCCATTATATAAGGAAAAGTATCAAATAAGTCGGCAAAAATTCTGAGCTCTGAAAGCTATCTTCGCGTGCGTTGCCTAAACCGTTAAAGTTACATGAAGATAATATACGGTAATATTGTTTATCTAAAAAAAAAGCGGCGATATCCCAGTGGTGTATGTAACGGACTGCCGAGACGATGGTCTCGGGTTCGATCCTCAGTTACCCCGGGCACACACCTATGACTTTTCGAAGTTATGTGTGTATTAAAAATATTAATTATCGCTCGCTTAACAATGTGCCCGTTAGATGGCAATAGGCTCGCCCCCTATTACATTGGGACCAAAGCATATCTGGCGAAGTGTAGGTGCGTAATACACCTCTGCCTACCCCTTCGGGGATAAAAGGCGTGAAGATATGTTGTTTATCTTAAATAGTTCTAAACAAAAGTCTGTGGCAGCATTTACATATTTATTTATTTGTTTATTTACATATTTTCCACAAATACCTCAATATGGGTATCAAATGAAAGGGCTTGATTCGTAGAATAGAGCTCACTATGAAAAATCCAAGATGACTGTCGCCGCAAAATGGCGGATTACATATTTTCCACAAATACCTCAATTTGTTTACCTATCGAATGAAAGGGCTTGATTGGTAAAATAGAGCTCACTATGAAAAATCCAAGATGGCCGCCGCAACAAAATGGCGGATTACCTATTTTCCACAAATACGTCAATTTGGGTATCAAATGACAAGGCTTGATTGGTAGAAAAGGGCTCACTATGAAAATAGAATGAAAAGTATCAACTAAGAACCTGAAAATAAAATTAATTAAAAAAAAAAAATTTTGGGCGTAGCACCCACGTTGGGCGCCAATGTCGCACGAGTGATTGATTTCCACGGGGTAGCCGGGATCGATCACTCGCCGAGCAATTAAAGAGAGATAATTAGGTTGACTTACGGGAAATAAATAAAAGATATCACCAGGAAAGTTTAAACTCGCGTTATATTCCAGTTACACAATGGCTTTAATTATACAAAAAACTGACACTTGAGATTAGCCGATGAGACAATTATCCAGGGCGTGGGGGGACGTTGGCACTTCACAGGTCTTCGGATGAGGTACTCAGCTTTGGTGGTGTTGGCCGGAGCAAAGGGAGCGAAACCTCGTGTGTCCCCGGTATATATAAGGCCGGCGAGGAGGAGGGGGCGAGTGGCCCACTGCTGTGCGTCACTCGTAGCGAGGCTCGCGGGCGCCGGGGCGCGACGTGACGTCACAGTATCCAGAGTAAACATTATGATAGAAATTTCACTTGCCCAACGATTTTATATTTGTCTGATCAATATCTCAGATTGATAAGAAGATTGGTGCGATCAGGTAGCTAGGACTTACCGAACTACTTTTTAGCTTTTAGTACATAACCAAACTACATAATTTTTATTGTAATAAAACAGTATACCATAAAAAAAAAAATTATGTTTTTTACAATGCTCTAAAGCAGTTATCAAATTGTTTCCAAAATTGATAGATTTATTGCCTTCAGTATTTAATGTAGGTATATAAGCTCTTCATAACTTCAATAATATACCTATGTACTAATCTTTATCTGAAGTTCGACGATTATAAAAACAAAAGTAATTTTTAAGTATTATCTGTTAATATGGTATGCTACACGGCTAATCTGTAGAGCCGTTTGTGATGAAATTTGACATGGATAGTCTGAAACCCGGGGAAGTACATAGGCTACTATTTATTAAAATATCGTGCTGGTGAAGCCGCGGGCGAAAGCTAGTTTTCCATAAAATAACAATGTCATCGATGATTTTTTATATGAAATTCATATGATATAATGCTTAAATCACACAATTATAGAGAAAATCAAATCAGAGTATATCTTAATTCCGTGTTCAACTTAAAAAAAATCAGTAGAATTACGAAAAACCAAGTAGTATTTTTTTTTCTATTTCTGCCGAACAAATTGTCTCCATTGTAGGGTTAGGCGTGCCGAGGCACACAAGTGAAACGTAAGACGTCTGTAGATACACTCTTTATTTAATAAGAAGCACACATAATATATAGGAATGTGTCACTACACTACACCTCCATTGCAAAAGAAAATAAAAAATAGGTAACAATTTTTTATGTCTAAGAAACTAATGTAATTAGTAAAATATAAAAGATTATGTAGGAGGTGTTACTACACTACACCTCCATTGTAAAATAAAGTAAAATAGGGTACATTTTTAATGAATTGAAAAAGTATATAATATAATTAGACAGTATAAACAATAGTTATACATTTTTATAAGAAATGATTCCGTTTTCAATCTATAATAAGCAATGTATAATTAGCTCATATCCGGTTGTTCCTAGGTAAAAGTACAAACAAGTAATTTCATGATTGTCATATCCGTGTATAAGTCTAGTCCGATGTTTGTAATTACATTAGCACGTTGGCCATTCGTGAGTAAAAATAATACATTCAAAATAAGTCATAATCGTGTCACATATACGTACATAATCTCTTACTACATGTTTTATTTATAATTATTTGTTATTTTATTACTTTCATTTCTTTTCATTATTATAATTATGTCATGCCTACATTTAGTCGCATTTTTATAAATCTCTATAACATCTCAGTTCTTTCACTAAAACGACTCGCGTATATAATGATCAAGATACTGGATAAAATTTTATTATACTCGGTTTATAATAACCTTCCATACATTTTAAACATTATAGTATTCCTCAAATCCTTAAATATTTCATGGTATATAGCGGTTCAAATTATAATTTGGTTTTTAGAAACTCTACAGCTCATGGTTAATCACTCCACTTACCAGTAAAAATAATAACCACCAAATAATAATACATTGTCACTAAGATTCGTCATAATTATAATACACAATATATCATCTTATCTTCGCATAACATTATTACGTATAATAAAAGTGCACCATATTTAGTACGGAATGCAAAACATAACATCGTTCTCGGTAAATGGTTAGCAATAAGATACAGGGTGTCAAATTCATAGCGCCTTGGCATGGAATATCGACCAAACGACGTATGATAATAACTAGTTTTAGAAATGAATTTTAGTAGACGTATTAATTAATATTGTTATGAACCTTTAAAAAAGTATTTAGTTATTTTAATAAGCACTTTACACTTTGTAGTGTGCAAGGATTTGGAACAACGCGCACTCAATTGGCTTTAGCACTCACAACACATGTACACTAACTTTTCGCCTTTTTCACAATTTGGCCACTTCTTTCACGTAGCCGATTCGTCATTGTCACGAACTCTGAGCCGGTGACGTGATCTCCTAGTGGTTTCGTAGGTTGCCTCTTGCCTATCTATAGGCAAGAGGCAACCTAGGTATTCTCCTTTGGATATGGTGTTCCGGATATCCAAATTCCAATCCTTGATGTTCTCCACGTTCTTTGCTCTCCAAAAACGTAGTTCTCTACATTCTTTGCTATCCAAAAACTCTGTTCTCCACATTTTTCTCTCCAAAAACATCTGTTTTCCACATTTTTCTCTCCTAAAACTCTGTTCTTTACATTTTTCTTTGTCTATATCCTGATTTGCGGTACAGGTACTCTCCAACTATACCTGTGTGGTAGTCTTTTGTTAATGGAATTGCGAACTAAGCACCTTTTTTCTTCTTTTTCTTTCGCAGCCTCATATTGCCGATAAAAATAGTTGTTTAGTTACTTTCTAAAAACCTTTTGGTATAAACTTAGTTCGATGTATCGACTTAGCAACGTATGTAATCGCGTCACATGATATGCGCTGGCAGGGTCGCCATGTAGGGTTAGGCGTGCCGAGGCACACAAGTGAAACGTAAGACGTCTCTAGATAAACTCTTTATTTAATAAGAAGCACACATAATATATAGGAAGGTGTCACTACACTACACCATGCTGCCTGATGTTAAGCAGTCAGTGAAGTCCCATAGTGATGGCCATCATCCCAGCATGGCATTATGGCATGATGGCCCTCACCTTGACGGCCTTGAGTAAAGCTTTTTCACGCCACGCTTAAAGGACCCGGGATCATAAGTGGAGGGAAACACGTGGACTGGTAAAGAGTTCCACATCTTAATGGTACGGCAGAGATAAGAGGCGCCGAACCGTTTGGTGCATAACGGTATCTGTTCTACCGAGTAAGAGTGGCACCTCAACCCAGCACGTGTCGTTCGGGATAGGAAATGAGAGGGTGGGATTAGTTGAAAGAGCTCTTCAGAGCACTCACCGTGATAGATGCGGTAGAAGACAGCCGTTGAGGCCACGTCTCTGCGTAATTGCAGTGACTCAAGAGTCTTAGTGGCCTCTGGATCCCCGATGATACGGACAGCACGCCGCTGCAACCTATCGAGGGCGTCCAATAAGTACTGAGCGGTGCCATTCCAAAGGTGAGAGCAGTATTCCACGCAGGAGCGAACCTGGGTCTTGTATAACAGTCACAACTGCTCCGGCGTGAAAAACCTCCTCACCTTGTTCAGGACTCCGAGTTTCCGAGATGCGGATTTGATGACACCCTCGATGTAGTTCTTCTGGTTGAGATTTCTGCGTATGTCTATACCCAGGATATTGAGGCTGTCTTGAATCCGTAGTGGAGTGTCCAGAAGAGAGGGATGGGGAAGGAACGGAGATACCTTGGCTGAGAATGCGTACACCTGTGTTTTCTTGGCGTTGAACTCGACCAAGTTCTCATCACCGCAATACGAGATGCAATTCAGAACCTGGTCAAGCTCAGCAACAAGTGTTCGCCTATACTCCTCAGTATCGGCTTGCTTAGCCGCAGGCTGTCCGAAATATCGCCCATGTACAGTACTGTCATCTGCATAGCAATGTATGCCCCCAAAAGTGAGCATATCTTTGATATGCAGAAGAAAAAGCATGGGCGATAACGCGGACCCCTGAGGCATACCAGCATTCACCTGGAGAAACTTCGATGACTCACCGTCACAAAGGACTCGTATACGGCGCTCATGCAGGAAGCTGGCAACCCAGTTGCACAATCGAGGCGGCAAGCTGTAGGCCGGAGGCTTGGAAAGAAGCGCACGCTTTGGAGATGTCGAAACTAATAGCCAACGACTCCCCATGCCTGTCCATCGCCTCACCCCAAAGGTGAGTGACATACGCTAGAAGATCACCCGTTGATCGTTTCGGTCTGAAGCCATACTGACGATCACTGATGAGAGAGTGATCTTCTAGGTAGCGAACGAGTTGGTTGTTGATTAAACGTTCAAACACCTTGCAGAAGATAGGGGTGATAGCAATGGGTCGATAGTTGCCCGGATCAGAACGATCCCCTTTCTTGGGAATCGGTTGTACGTTCGCCTCTTTCCAAGCCTGCGGCACTACGCCAGAGGCATATGATAGGCGATACAGGCGTGTAAGCATTGGAGACAACTCGGCTGCGCATTTCCTAAGCACAACCGCTGGAATTCCGTCAGGTCTACTGGCTTTCCGGACATCGAGAGATCGCAGTGTCGCGCGAACATCGCTTTGCCTGATTTTAATATCAGGCATGGAGTGGCCGCAGTAGGGAATCGAAGGCGGCTGCGCACTACGATCATCGATTTGAGAGTTGGCCGCAAAGAGATTGACAAGCAGGTCAGCTTTCTCTTGCGGCCTATGGGCCAGTGATCCATCAGGGCATCGCAACGGCGGCAGTGAAGGCTGGCAGAAATTAGATCGCACGGCTTTGGCCAATCGCCAATATCCCCGGCTGCCCGTGGGGTGCGACAAGAGTTCTTGACCAAACCGTGCAATACGCTGTGCATCCGCTCTTATATATGCCCTCTTGCAGACCTTGGTGGCTCTATTATAGGCTACCTTGATGAGATGGACATTCGGATCGCGACGAGACCGAGCCCTGATCCAAGCGCGGTAAGCCGACTGTTTTTGTATAACAGCATCGGCGCACTCGCGATCGAACCAGGGCCGTACTCTGCAGCTGCTGGAGACGTCAGTGGATGGAATATAATATTCCATACCCAGGATGATTTCGCCAGCAACAGCAGACACACTCTCCGACAGATCCCTCCCACCAAAGCAGCGTTGAGACCACGGGATGGACGCATAATAGTCTCGCAGGCCATCCCAATCCGCTGACGAGTAGTGCCACAAGCGTCGCTTTGCCTTCACTGGTTGTGTAGGTGAAGCGAATGGCACTGTAGTGCGAACCAGACAGTGGTCGGAGGAACCCAAAGGGGCTTGTACCGTCACACTGTACTGGGCCGGGTTACTCGTCAGCACAAGGTCTAACAACGAGGGCGCTTGACCCGATATATCTGGTATCCTGGTGGGCTGGAGTACTAGTTGCGTCAGGTCATGCGTTAGAGCGAATGCGTGAGCAGCTCGTCCCACGTGGTCCGTTTTGGAAGAGCCCAGCCAGGTCTCATGGTGGGCATTGAAATCTCTCAAAAAGACCAACTCGGCGGTCGGAAACTGCTCCTGCGCATTATCTGCTGCCTGACTTAAGTAGTCAAACAGTCGAGTTGTCTCTGCATCTCCGGTATGGGAACGGTAAAGGCACACGTAAATCCGGGCCAATGAACCCAGACTTACGTGTACCCATAGGACAGAAAATAACGGGTCCTCTAGGCAGCGTAGACGTCGACAGCAAATATCCGCTCTGACGAACAAGCATACCCCAGCTTTTGCGTGGAAGTTATCCTCCAGTGCATAACCGGGATGATGCAAATAAGTCGTGTGGTTAGGACGACGTATTTGAGTCTCGGTCAAGAAAAGCATGGCCGGTCGGGCCGTCTCGAAATGATGGTGGACGGCGTTGAGGTTCGAATGGAGTCCGCGCATGTTAGCGGACTCCACCTCAAAAAGTGAGTTGGTGGGGAACGAAGACGCCGCTGTTTGCCCGGAACCATTTCTTGAAGCTGCCATAGAAGAAGAAAAGGGGGCGTGAAAAGAGGAGGCAGTCAACGCAGCAGCGCGTGACAAAGCGCAGAGTATTGTATTGCCATTATACGGTGAGGTATAGCGGTGGCCGACCCGCCGGACGGAAGGGCCCCCGTACCCTCCCGGAAGTGGTCGCCGGGTCCCACCGTCCGGTCACCAACCGGCACGACGAGCCACCCCGAGATTATGCGCGGCCTGGTGGGGCAGCCTCCCGAGATGGTTAGTCCCAGTTGAGCCCCTATACTATGCCGCGGGCGGCCAGCGGCACCACCGTTTCTACGGGTCTCCCTGGCCGGCGAGTCGACCCACACTACCCACACAATGACTCCACGGATACTCTACTGGTCCCACGTATACTGCGGTAACTGCCCCCTCAGCTAATCCTCCTCATCCTCTCCTCCTTCCCCATATGGGCAATGAAGAGAGGATGGGGAGGGTATGGTTGGGCCTCCGGCTCTCCCACTCACCGAGCGAAACGCAACAGCATAGAACATACTGTTACTTTACGTCGATCTTCTGTGGGAGGGTGGTACTGCCCAGGTCGAGCCGGCCCATTCGTGCTGTAAACAGCGTGGCCCTACTACCATAACAGTATATACAAACATAGTATATATACAGTACTATACATTCAGTATACACATTTTAAGTGACAAATTATATAAACAAACGTCTGTCAAACGCATTCCTTCGGAATCACTGGAGGGGTATAGAACATTTAAAAGTAAATAAACATACAATGTTAATTCGCCCATTATATAAATCGCGGACGCTGCGATAAAATTCCCATTGTTTTTAACGTTTAGGTGCACCCGTAAATATAAACTTGGAAGCGAGCAAAGCAATAAAAGTTTATTTTTTCCTTTTATTGAAGTATCTCTGGTAACAATCGCTATGTGTCCCAAGATGAGAGTACGAATAGGATGAGGCGCTTGGTGCGGACCGCTCTACAAACAAAGACTAACTTTAAGCCACTTAAAAGTCTAACAGCGCAATTTCAGTTTTAAAATCGTTTGACCTAAAAAAAGTCGACGTCGGGTGTCGGGGGTAGCGGGAGTGGAGGTCTCTACCACCAAGCGCGAGCCGCACTTTGAAAAAGTTGTCCGTCGGCGCCCCAACGAATCGTCCTCAAATGTGCAATTCACTAAAGTTCGAGTTGCTTGTTTGTTACAATTAGTTTCAGTTATACTTTTACAATCAGTTGGTAGCGGTTGAAGGTAGAAGAAGTAATTTATCGAGTAGCCAAGCGAGCTTTAATTAAAAGCGGTACGTTCCCGCCTTCCAATCCTCCTTTGTAGCTCACTGTGTAAAGGTACCGGAGATATCACTCCGCTACAAATTAACGTCTCTCCCAATAACGTGGGCGCGACAAGCGCGTCAAATTAAACATAATTTAAAACATCATTGCGTTCACAGTTTGCCTGGCGCCGTCACAAAACCAATCGTCTATTTCAGAGAAGAGAATACGAGCGTCACCGCCGACGGGCTGTCGTGTGGAAAGGGAAATATCTCGTAAAGGAATTGTCGGGACGAGATTGAAATGTGAAAAGGTGCGACAGTTTGGAGGCGTCTCCAGCGAAGATGTGCGGGACAACTGAGCGAAACGGGGAATACAGACACCAATAATATTACTTGCTTGAGATATATGTTCATATTATGTGGTTAGAAGTGAAGGTAGAAAAAAAACAGTAATATTTATATTTCGTAATTATTTGACAATTACGAGTAAAATTACGCTGAAAAGTTAGTTTGGAAGAACGCACTGATCTCAGGTCTAGGTCTCACTACTAGTCCAAATTGGATAATAATTATTTTCGTGTTGCATAGCCCATTTAATTTTATGGAGGAAGAGTATAGTATACTATATAACATTACGCTATGAGCAACGAGTGTGAAGCAGTATCCCTAAGTAGCGTGATCGTAGCCGCGGGTAGGTAGTACCTTATATTTACCCCAACGTTTTGACATGGGTACGGACAAATTACATAATTCCGTTGCTGAACGTGTTTATTCCTTCGCTCCGCTCCTTCGCACATAACTAGTGCAAACACAGCCCAAACTGAGAGAATAGCGCGGGTCTCGAGTTGGCAATCGACTGGAGCCTCATTCTGTTACACAATCAAAAATTGCGTGCCATTCATATGAATTGCTTAATAAACATGCTTGGACACGATCCTGTGATGTAGTTATGGCCACACATAGCTACTGAGTTAGTAAAGTTGTCATAGTAAAGCTTCTAGACGGGTATAATACGCGCCAAATATTTTGTTCATTTTCGACACGAGTTCTAGAGCTATAGATAATTTGTTTTTAATTACTTGCCAAATATACAAGACCTCATGCCAATATCAGATCGAGGATTTGAATCCGATCTTATGAAGAGCTATCCATTCCAATTTAAATTATGCTAAAAAATACAGAAGTGATTTTTTTATTAATGACAAGTATAAATACTATCGTATATAGATTACAGTGGGAATGTATAATAATATGCACAAGGCGATAGATCAAAGTATCTCCAACGAAATGATCTCTATAATTTCTGGGAGATCAGCTGTAAGTAGCAGTTGAGAGCCTAAACAAGAGTACAGATTTAGTTACTATGCCCAGTGTCTAAATAGCAGTTTTTTACAAAGGAGAAAAGAGAAGTCAGAATATGTAAATCTATATATCCAAAATTCTTGCCTTACTGACTGACTGACGGACAAAGCATAGCCAAAACTATTGGACGAACGAAATTGAAATTTGAAAATGGAAACTTCAGCTTTTCAGCAGCTGGAAAATGTAGGTTCCTTGAGGACCGTAGGGGTAGACTTAGAAGGCACTCACTCGAAATACCCATGGGCTCGAGCAGAAACGGATAAAGTAAAAATTTATTGCCGGCGTTGCATGTAAGTAGTAAATATCTAAAAATAACGCATAAAAGAACGTATCACATTTATGTTCTGTGATCGCAACTGTCAATCGATATCAAGGAATCGTCAATCAATAACAAATCACGTTTCGTTTTACGCTTATTAGCAAAATTTTGATGCAATTTTTACTTTTGTTAAGTTTTCTATTTTATAAAATGAATAATACAAACAGATTTTGAGTTATTACCGCTACATAACTATTAAAATGAAAGTAATGTATTTAAGTATAATCGATAATTTAATAATTTATACGAAATGAAACAATAATAAGGTACATTCTGATTGCAATAAAATGTACGATGATAAAAAATTAAAATCTTTATTTCTTTGCTTTTTATGAGATATTTTTAACTGTTTATATAACTTTGAAAAATTAGGCTTTTTTTCATGTATACAACATATGTATTGTGTACATGCACAGGTACGATTTGGCCAATGTTCTTTTAAAATTATCTAGTATTTGAAAAACTACAACTTAAAATAGACAATATGATGCTACTACAGTAAATAAATCGTGCCACTGCATGTTCTATTGTGTCAGCCCTAACATGAGTGAGAAGCACGGCCTGCCCACACTCGCGTGGGACCCGCGTATCAATTGCGAGGACTATAGCTGCACTTGAGGAGATGTACTCTCACCCCTCACCCCTTCGGACTATCGTCGGTATTACGTTACAAGGTGTGTATTGTCACGAGCAAGTTTTACACACACATGCACATTTATTTATTTTCACACACACTCGTGCAATAGTGACAAAGTATCGAGTACTTGAAACAAAGGTATGTGTTACATGTTCCGAAAAAATACCGTATAATGATTAGTATTGTTCAGAAAAACATAGGTGGGTTGAGGTGCATGTGCAGCTTTACACAAAAGCATTAAGATAAGCGTTTTATATGGAAACCAGAATCAAGAGTCAGAGGACCTGGCAATCAAATGAAAAAAATCTATTTTAATCAAATTACCAGTAAATTCATGGAAGTTCTGTTCCGTGAATTTAGATAGCGCTTTGTGTAAGTTTGAAAAAGGAGAAACAATAGTTTATTGTTTTCTGCGAAACTTATCAGTGACACGTTATACGGGCGCTACGCTCTTTAAGTTCTATATTTTTACTGGAATCAGCTTTAACAAAACTTTATCAATAAATTATGCCGTTTTGCATAAAAGAGACGATTCCTACATTGTTAAATAGTTTGCATTCTGCTCAAGATTTTACAACAACAAATTGGAGGAACAAATGGACTAGTCGATTTATATTTAGTTCAATTTGTGGTTTGACTTTCATAAACTGGTTGCTATGAATGTGTTCTTTCGAAATGATCATCATCTTAGTGTAAATCCGTCCACAACTAAACATAAATACGTCTAACCTAAGGTATCCAACACAGATTGATTTGGAACTGCCCTCATCTAAGGCCGCGCTGCGAGTCGGCCTGAACCCAAACGCTTTCCGTTATTCTAGAAAGATTTTAGGAAGTTGCTTCCACTGCAGAACCTTCCTGCTCATCAGTTTTTTCTTGACAAATACTATGTGGAGTTGAGTGAAACATTTGAGAGAAATAGAGCACAATTAAATTGTAAATTCCGCTTTGACAAGTATCAAAACGACTTCGGAATAAAAGGTAGAAATATAAAATACCGATTTTACCTATATTTCTAAATAATTACGCGACATAGACCCGTCACATAAATTAAATAGCTATAATTAACTAAACCTATTAGTATCTAACCTCGAGAATCATTGGTGGTTACTTAATATCAACATTTTACATGCTTAGTGATAAATTATCATAATAAATGACTATCTAATGTTGAGAATTTTCTAATGATAGAGATAATGATCAACTTATTTTTGCCATAGTTGTTCATTTCTTAGTAGAACCAGTGAGTTTGCTTGAAGCACAATTTGACGCAATTGATTTATACGACCCTCCATATATCTGACCTCCATAACCCAATTAGTGAGATAGCGATCGACCCAACAGTTACTCTAGTTGCACAATGTGATGTAGGCCATAATAATCAAATCACATCAATCAATACACCATTTGGGCTGTCAAGTATACCTTTATGTTTATTTATAGAGCGATATATAGACGAAAGAAATCAAATACACTAACTTGTGTCCATTTTCGTTTATAAGTAACTTCTATAGTCCTCTGATTTTCTACTATAACGTATAGGTTAATCAACATTAGAATCCTATTTCGACACCAAACCCTAAAAATTCGCAATGTAATTCAAGATGTAGTTAAAATATACCTTCTTGATCTTTCAAGTCTTTGACTTGAAAAATCAATCTAATTTTTAAGCGCTACTTATATGTAAAATTCCTTTTTAGGGTTCCGTACCTCAAAAGGCAAAAAAGGAACCCTTATAAGATCACTTTCTTGTCCGTGTGTCACCACCGATTTACTCAGGAACGGGTGGACCTAGCAAATTAAAATTTATACCAGATACTATGGTTCCTATTAGGTGTATAAAAATCAGGGTCCTGGGTCAACCCGATAAAAAGATATGGTTAAAATTAGATTTTTGCGAAAACTTGTAAGTACCAAAATTAACCTTAACTTTCAACTTTTTTTAATTTTCTGAATTTTTCCTTTACTTGTGCTGTAAGACCTTGGTTTTAACCAAAATTGACAATTCTGGGTCAACCGTAAGTACCCTGTAGGTTTTGGGTCAAAAACCTATATGGTAGTTCCCGTTGAACTAGAATCACGAAATTGGGTCAAAAGCAGGGTCTTACAGCACAAATAAAGGAAAAATTACAAAAAATAAAAAAGTGGAAAATTTAAGGGTGTCCCCATACATACATAGTAGACTCCATTTAAAATAGTCCTCTAAGTTGTATGGGCGCTCATACAGATTTAGAGGACTAGCGTAATTAGCACCAACTTGAAATAAGGTAAAATGCGTACGGAACCCTCGGTGCGCGGGTCAGACTCGCACTTGCCCGAATTTTTTATTTTTGTATTTCGCCTGTAAATCTTAGGTAAAAGATTGGCATAATAAAGCTAGTAATCCTGTCAAATCTGGTTAGACTAGAAAGCGGATCCTGGGTTCCAAGGCTAAAGTCAAGTGGATGCAACCTGGATTATTTCTCAAAAAACACAGAAAAAAATAGTATTCTTATAATAAGTATTATATTAAACTTACGGCTAATAGTTTTCAAAGAATTGGAAAGAACACCAGACCCCTGTACTAGTGAAATTTTTTTTCCCAGACAGTTGGGTCCCTCTTAACAAATTTGTTGATTTGTATTTTATCAATACAACATAATTACAAAATTTGGCAGTACAATATAATCAAGGTAATAAATAAAACTAAGGTATTATTTATTAGGTACATATTAATAATCATTGTTCATATATTAGAATCAATAAATTACGTTATTATAATATGGATAACGCTAAGACGATTGATTATTCTGATGCTTGACTTTAGAAATAAATATCTACCGTGCATCGACCACGAGACATTTATAATTACACCATCATTCTACAATAATATACTAATTATGTTAATAATAAATGAATAGCCAACTACAAATGCTCTTCACATAACTAATATTCAATCGGAGCTTAATCTTAGCTCTGATCAAAAGGATTTAAATATCACTAGGTAGTGGCGTCATTGTCGATATGATCTCCTTTAATCACTATTATATAAACGACTATAATTATTACCTAGTAAACTATAGATAAAGTTTATCGAATAACCCTATTCCATTTTAAACCTAAAGGCTTCTAATAAAATTTAATGTACATGAATCAATCAGTCTACATCAGAAAGCGAGTCAAATTTCCATTGGCAAATGAAACAAAATTACTGAAAGTAATGTTCTAAATAAAATGAATGTTTAACAAATATCTGGTTGAAATTTCCGCCCGATATAATTAATGTCGATCGCACAATAAGCTTCATTTATTTCATTGTGGTGGAGCGGCCTACATCGCACATCGAACGGAATCAATGAGCTTGATTTTTATTATGAATATTCATTTAAGCAATAATATTACGTAATAATGTGATAGGCAATGTAGCGAAACTAATAAAAGTACGATTAAAAGTAGTACGGTAAGTTGGCAGGCGTTTGCTTCCAGCATAATAATAAGGGCGGCTTTGGACTAAGAGCAAACTTGAGTGTGTAATGTAGCAGTTGGAAGTTGCGCCGTGGTCGAGGAAACGGCACGCGGCCAGCGCTTCGACGCTTAATCCACTGTAGTACAGCTACGCGCCTACGGCGTAGCATACTGCAGGTTCGTAGACGCCCGTAGCACATCAGCTCGCGGATGGAACACAATGTGATTTACTACGGAATTAAATATTCGAATTATAGATAGATCTGTAGATTTTAGATTCGTTTTTGACAGTTTTTGACATAAGCTCCATACAAAATATGTCAAACACGAATCTAAAATCTACATCATCATCTATCTATAGTTCGAATATTGAAAATGGCCGTTAAAGAATGGCGCTTTAAGAGATTAAACTCGAGGTGCTCAAGTGTTGCATAGTCTGGCGTTTTAGTCACAGATGGAGGATTTAGGTCCGTCTCTTGTTCTAATAAAGAAACGTTTAGGCTACGGACTTGCGGTACCTACTACGATATATGTATTCAAGACCTAATCGATACAAATAATTACGATAAACAGTGCTTTGACATAATATAAAGCAATCTTTATGAAGACCATAATTATTATCATAGAACCTCTAAAATATCTAAAATTTTAAGATAATGAGGATCAACAAATACTCATGTTGCATTATTTATTATTAGAATAATGGATACTTTTATTACAATATTGAGGAGTCAATTCGTTACAGAGAAAGAGAGAGGGAGAGAGAAAATTGTTTGATTCAATCGTAGTCTGGTGTTGCGTATTGGGGTCTTGATAATAAAAAATACAGCTACTGCTCTTCCACAATACTTTTAATGCAATATTTGCAATATTAAAACATTACAATATAATGATAGGTACGTTAAAATTATAGACGACGTCGCGCGCAATAGTAGGTGTGCGAATGAATAAAAAAGGTGGGGCGCACGGCGCGCCGCCACGAGTGTTGGGAACCGGTTGGCGGTCCGTTCGCGACGTAGACAACACACGGCGCGAACATACTGGGGGCCCTTGAAGACTCAGGTCTTCAACGGTGTTTCTGGTTCATCCAGTAAAGGGCAGAGGTACTTGATACCTCGCCTATAAGTGCCGGTAATCGTAGCAACATCGGCTACACGAGAAATCCCGTCTGCTCCAGGAAATAGCTTTATAATACGTCCAAGGCGCCAGTGTAGAGGAGGTGCATTCTCTTCCTTGACGAAGACCAAGTCGCCCACTTGAAGACATCTGTTAGGAACGCGCCACTTGCTCCGTTGCTGTAGCTCTCCAATGTACTCCAACTGCCAGCGTTTCCAAAAATGCTGCCTCATGGATTCGAGTCTCTGAAACCGATCTAATCTGGCTTCGTTAAGGCCCGCCAAGGAAGGCGATGGCAGAGACATCAAGGCACGGCCAATGAGGAAGTGACCTGGAGTCAAAGGTTGGAAGTCATGAGGAGAGGATGAGATAGGACATAAGGGACGACTGTTCAGGATAGCCTCTACTTGACTAAATAAGGTTGCTAATTCCTCGAAGGTAAGATGAGAATTACCTAAAATACGCCTTATATGGAATTTCGCGGACTTAACTCCTGCCTCAAATAGACCGCCGAAATGTGGAGCATAAGCCGGCTGGAATTTAAATTTAATACCCTCACCGGATGCGAAAGAAGTGATAGAAGAAGAATTTGTAGTTATAAAATCGCTAATTTCTTTGGCAGCTGCAACAAAATTGCGGCCGTTATCACAGACGATCTCGCGTGGCTTTCCTCGTCTGGATATAAAGCGGCGTAGGGATAAAATAAAAGCTTCCTTTGAAAGCTGACTGACGGCTTCTAAATGAATACACTTAAATCTAGTACAAACAAAAATAGCTAAATAACATTTGGTAATTTTACATCCCCTACCCTTCCTATCAACTATAAAAAATGGTCCAGCGAAGTCGACACCGACACTAATAAATGGGTAATCAGGTGTTACGCGCTCTGAAGGCAGCGCACCCATGAGTGGAGTGGCGGTGCGAGCAGCGAAACGACGGCACGTAACGCACTGTCGCGAAACTGTACGCGCTAGGTTGCGCCCGCCGACAGCCCACACGAACTCCCTGATTGAAGCAAGTAGTAGTTGGGGGCCAGCATGTAGAAGTCGCAGATGCTCCTGCTGAAAAAGTAGTCGCGTGAGTCTATGCTTGGACAGTAAAAGCATGGGATGGCACTTTTCGAAAGAATAAAACGATGAATTAAGCCGACCACCCACGCGTAGAATACCTTCGTGATCTAAAAAGGGATTTAAGGGCAGCAGGTAATTTTTCGAATTTAGACTTTGCTTATTGCGAAGAATATTTAATTCTAATGGAAAACTATCAGCTTGAGATAATTTTATTAAATGTTTGAATGATGATTCTAGTTCCTCAGGCTGCAAAACACCTAAAAATTTGTTGTCAGGATATCGGCAGTTATGTACGAACCTTAACAAGTATGCAAAAAAACGTTGTATGGTTTTTAGCTTAGAATATTTATCAAAATCAATTAAATTTACGCTTGTCTGATTCTGCTCAACTAATGTAAAATTAATCTTTAATTCAGGAATTTCTTCAATTTTAATATTGTTAGTGCTCAATTGAGGCCAATTATTTTTAGATTCGTACAAAAATGAGGGACCGTTCCACCAAACATCTAGATTATTTAATTTGTGCGCGTCAACACCGCGAGAAGCACAATCCGCGGGGTTTAGCGCAGTGGGGACGTGTCGCCACTCCGAACCTTCGGTTAACTCTAAAATGGTTGCTACTCTGTTAGATACAAACGTTTTTAATTCAGTATAACTAGTGTTTAGCCACGCTAAAACGATCGATGAATCAGTCCAATAGTAGGATCGCGTTATGTTACAACGAAGCGTGCGGACGACCGCGGCAGTGAGCTGAGCGCCCAGTACTGCAGCGCAAAGCTCCAGTCGTGGTATGGTCGTCGGCGCGACGGGACTCACGCGCGCCTTCGCACAAAGGAGCCGGACAGTGACGCCGCCTTGATTGTTTGTCGACTTTAAGTAAACACAGGCTGCGTACGCGTCGTTGCTACTGTCACAAAAACAATGTAATTCTATAGAAGCAACTGAGTCGCATAGCACGTATCTAGGTATACGGAGCGTTTTAATTGATGTCAACCCATATACAAACTGTTGCCAGGATTTCTTGATATCCTCAGGCACGGGTTGATCCCAGTTAATTTTGGCAAGCCATAGCCTTTGTATTAATATTTTTGGCACTATAGTTAACAAGCTTAAGAGACCTAAGGGATCGAAAATTTTACACGAATCGGACAAAATTGATCGTTTAGTGGGACCATCGTTTCTTGGCGAATACTGAGTGGGGAAATGTATGACATCAGCTTCAGAATCCCAGCCCACTCCGAGTGTGTGTGAAGAGGAACTAAGTATAAGGCTACTTTGGGTATCAGTATTTTGACTGTCGTTTAAAACTAAGGACGAGTTAGAACGAAACTTACGCAAGGGAAAACAACCAGTTGACAAACATTTCTCAATAGATTTTTTTATGTATAATAAATTAGACTCTGAATCCGCTCCCGTGAGCAAGTCATCGACCAGAAAATCGTTTTGGATAATATTTTTAATGTTTAAGTCTGCGCAATCCTCACCCAACTGCCATAAACAACGAGTACTCAAAAAACTAGCACTTGAATAGCCATAAGTAACTGTATTGAGTCTTAATGTTTTTAATCGCTCATTCTCATTGTTACGCCATAAGACTAATTGTAAATCACGGTCACACTCTTGTATTAATACTTGTCTGTACATTTTTGTGACGTCACCAGTTAGAACGTATCTATATGTCCTAAATCTGAGCAATATGTTAAAAAGAGAATCTTGTATGCATGGTCCAATCATCTGGAGGTCATTAATTGAATAACCAGACGATGTAGAAGCACTGCCATTGAATACAACGCGAAGTTTTGTTGACTCACTAGTGGGTTTGAGTACTGGGTGATGCGGCACAAAAAATGCAATGCTAGGGCGTCGAAACTTAGACTCAGAAAGATGGCCTAACTCGGCATACTCGTCAATGAATTCCTTATACATTTTTTTAAGTTCTGGGTTTCTCTTAAATCGCTTTTCTAAACCAATAAAGCGTTTTTTAGCCAATCGATACGAGTCGCCTAAGCAGTCGGGCTCAGTTATCAATGGAAGGCGCACACAAAAGCGGCCGTCCTTGTCGCGGTATGTATGAGTGACAAAATGTTGTTCACATTCAGCATTTATGTCGGTGTGCTGTTGAGTAGACTGAGGAATCTGTTCTAGCTGCCAAAACTTCGTCATTAACTCATCTAAATTATTATGCGTTGAAATATGATTGCATTGAATAAATGAATTAAATGAATTTTGTTTAGAAAAAGTTTTATCATATAAAGGACCTGCTAGTATCCAGCCAAGTCTTGACTCGCGCACAATGGGTAAATTATTACCTAACGTAATCTGCTCGGACCCAATTAAATGCCAAAAAATATCAGCGCCGATTAGAATATTAATAGGTGCGGGCTGATTAAAATGGGGATCTGCGAGCTTGATGTTACGGGGAATTTTTAATCGCGAAACATGTGATAGACGGTAGTACCAAGCATGACACATTTAAGTTAAGACTGTTGTCATGTCTTGATTTGATTACAATACTACAACGCTCAGGTATACCTTTTATTGGAATATTACCTACACCGACTACGCTTGTGTTATTAGGCTGAGAAGTCAACTGCAGCTGTTGTTTCAAGCTAGAAGTGATCAAAGAAGTTTGACTTCCGCTATCTAAAAGACATCTAACGGTTAAACAAGCGCCGGTATCGGGATTACACACATTTATAAGCGCCGTAGACAGTAAAATGTGATTATTGTTAAAGGTCGCCATGCCGGTCGTAACCTGAGGTTCCGATTTCGGTGGCGGATCTAATGAGAGATTTGTAGCCTGAGGATACTCCCTATGCAACAGTGTATTATGACGTTTTTTGCACTTAGAGCAAGGGCCCAACCTACAGCGATGGGAAGGGTGACCCTTGCGTAAACAATTTAAACAAAGTTTCAACTTTACCGCCTCAGAAATCCTATTATCGACGGACTTGGACAGAAACGACGAACAATCGTAGATACGATGCTCCCCGTCACAGAAGACACACGAGGCAGTAATGGCAGAGGCACCGGCGTCGGCGGGAGCGGCTGAAATTTGAAACGATTTCGCGGGTGACTTTCGTGAATTAGACAAATCATATTTTGCATTGAGAGCGACCTTCTCCGACTTACTTCGCTGGACCGATTCTAAAATATCGGCGCGACCCTTTATAAATTTAAAAAAGTCAGTGAGTGAAGGAATCTCCTCAAAACTATTTTTGTATTCCTCCCATTTAAAATTAGTGCTACTGTCGAGCTTCGCTGAGACCATGTGTATAATTAAAGTATCCCACTTGTCTGTGGGCTGGCCCAAACTATTCAAGGCACGCAAATTTTTGGACACATGATCAATTAAATATCTTAGGCCTTTGGCTAATTCTCGTCCCATCGGCTGAATGTTAAAAAGGGAATTAAGGTGATTATTAACTAACTGTTTTTTATTGTTATATCTCTCGCAGAGGAGATGCCAAGCTTCCAAATAATTGGTCTCTGTAACTTCCAAATTACTTATAACTTGCGATGCCTCACCCTCTAAATAAGAGTTCAAATAATGGAATTTATGGATCGGTTTTATACGATCGTTAAAATGAATAAGAGAGTTGAAGGTATCCCTAAACTCGAGCCACTTAAAATAAGTACCATCAAAATTAGCGATTTTAATGATAGGCAATCTAAAATTGATGTCATTGTGGTGACTACAATGCGAATGTGTGTCAAATTTCACACTAACGTTGTCGTTCGAGTTATCCACCAACCTTTGGGCGATTGCAATTAAAGTAAGAAATTCTTGTTCAATCTCCTCTCGCACATCGATTTCAGAGTCCATCGAATCAGGATTCGAAATCTCAATTTGTGTCTGTAGTTCATCAAATTGGCTAAAAAGATTACGAAATCGATCCAGCCTCAGTGTGAGTTCACTTGTTTGGTCAGACGAAAGACCGTCACAATTATTTAATTTATCAAGATAATTTTTAAATTTAGTTACACGTCCTTTAATGGAGCTTCTAATTATATTATGTGACGATTTCTCAGTCATCTTGCACAATTACAACAAAGAAACAAGAATTGCACCAAACAATTGAACAAATAAAAATGTACTTAACAAAAAAATACGTAAATTGCTCGGCTTATACTCCTAGACAGCGCGGCGGCGCAAGCGACGACCAGGTGTCTTGTATTGTAACGGTAAATGATGTACTTCGGCTCAGCTGATCGAACAATAGGCCGGGCACGAGCCGCCGATGTGACGTACACACTTGTAAGTTTGCACTACACAGAAAAATAGTATAATATTAGAAAAAATGCTTTGAATTTATTATAAAATTACCTATAGGGATTTATTGAATGGCAAACATAAAGGTAAAAATTGTTTAAATATGTATGTAGATACTAGTTTATGCTAATCGCAAACAATGTAGGTAGGTATTTAAGAACACTTAGGGCGTGGCCCGTTTAATTTCTAGAAAATAAATCACCAATTTGAATGTGATTAAAACGTAAAATTCAATTAAGAGAATAAAATATAGAAACGAGCAACCCTAATAGTCACGTACAAGGGGGAAAATTATAGAAATAGGTATAGGAAAATTAGGAATGGTGCACTTCCCTGGCTAAACCTTGTGCTGCGGTGCGTTAGGCTGACCGGCTGGCTTGAAGCGAGGGTTAGCTGGAAGCTGCGTCACTGGTCCAAGGGTCGCATCAAGGTCACGGAGTCCAAACTATTTGACGGCGGCAGATGCAATCTTATAAATCCGTAGCCATGTATCATCACAGCCGTTGAGATTCTTCTTCCTCTTGCTCCTCCGAAAGTCGTGGTCCGAAACGATGAATATAAGTGCGTGACCCTTTGTCCTTCACGAAGCTCAGCTTGATGTGCAGTATGGGCGTGTTTGCGATCACGTCGGGGTCACCATATGTTGCGTATTGGGGTCTTGATAATAAAAAATACAGCTACTGCTCTTCCACAATACTTTTAATGCAATATTTGCAATATTAAAACATTACAATATAATGATAGGTACGTTAAAATTATAGACGACGTCACGCGCAATAGTAGGTGTGCGAATGAATAAAAAAGGTGGGGCGCACGGCGCGCCGCCACGAGTGTTGGGAACCGGTTGGCGGTCCGTTCGCGACGTAGACAACACACGGCGCGAACATCTGGGAATATCGATTTTGACGAACATTAATCGTATTAATATCTTAAGCAGCCCTAAGTACACAACAATAACTTCGAACAGCATCGCGAGATCGGTAAGTGAGCCACTTGTAATAATGATATCAGACGAGAGCGCTGTGCACAAACTTCCTAATAAAGTTGCGTCATTAAAATAAGGTTTGTAATTCTCTAAATGTAAGGACCCTTGATAATAATGTTCTTACTAGTGCAAGCGACGGGCGCTTGTGAATAGAAAATACGGAGGGGAGAAGAGTAGTAATGTTTTTACGATCTTATTTGTAATGCCCTAAATATTTGATTGCGTTAGAAATCTTAGCTGTATTTTTCCTCAGTGCTTAAAATGTAAAGTGATTGGCACTCTACATACTTCTTTTGTATACCTAAATATAAGTGTATGGGCATCTGAAAAAATCAATGAAAACTGACCCTCTTTAAATTTTGAGTGGGGTGAAAATTGTGGCAGATTGGGGTATTATAGAAAGGTTTTCAATTAAACCCGTTATATGAACAATCACGTGGGCAACATTTATAAATGATATCAAACTTTGACGGTATTTCCAATAATCATTGTGTGAGTTGTTGCGATTATATAAAAATGTATAAATAAGTCGTTTAGAGATCATATGTCAACGAGTATATTAGCGACTCTTTCAACATATTTTTCTAACAACTACTGGGATACAGTCAAATCGACTGTAAGATTGCTGGTAGCGCCATCTACCTTTCCATCGAGAATTAACCACATCAACGTCAATCGTTCCACGCTTGCTCGTCCAATGCGAGCGATCCTATTGTCTCCTTCCCTCGCTCCCAAGGCACGCCTACGAACAGTCTAGAATGATCCGTGTCGCGACGAAGACAAATCACACCGCCATATATTTACCGCTCCCGCTTTATACCAAAAACTCAACAAACCGCCCGCGAGTGAAGTGATTGTGTAGTGGAGTGATTCAATGCAGCTTCAGAATTCTCGAAGACACCAGGAGGCTGCCATTTGCAAGGAAAGAGGACTGACGTACAAGGTAAGGCGTGTTCCCACACCCCGTCTATTCATCTCCTATCCTTTCCATGATCCCAATCACTCACATTTCCTTTCCTAAGCCATAAAGAACCCGCATCCTACAGTCCACAATATTAATAACCTTTCCAAATCGCCTAGGAACATTTGGTTCGCCGAAACATTTTTTGATCCATACGAGTCGGATTCAGTTACGTTTTATACGTAACACCTCGTTATATCTCTATACCTAGGCAGTTATAGCACCTAGCTATACTCCTAGTTCATTTACATAACCGTCACATGGTTGTTTCCGCACGCATCAGTAGGTAATATACTTTTATGTAGCTACCTACTTACCCAAGTATTATTTCTGGAACTATCATAGTTGTCTTGTAAATCTCAAATTTCAAGCACCTTTTAATTCCACCGCCTTAAAGTGTTGCCTATATAGGTAAAATAATAGGTACTTTAGGTATTCTTATTTTGTTTCGGTCTCACTAGCTTATACTTACGTAAGCATGTCACAACAAAAGAAGCCACGCGTGTCGGAAGACAGAGAGATGACAATCTTAGAAGCAAAACGCAATATTTTATTTGAGCGTATTCAAAACATTTACGAGCGTTCAAAGACCGCCGCCGCTTCTGATAGTAATAGGGAATCATTTCTCAGTTATTGTATGACAGTAGATAGTATTCGAACAGATTTTCATATGTTGTTAGACGATTATAACGCAAGATTGCTATCTAATTTATTGTTATTATTGCTTCATTATTTATTTATATTATCAGGCGTACACCTCATTCGAAGATCTTTATTGTATCATTAAGCGAATACAATCGCAATTGGAGGGTAAATATTCGGCACAGCCCGTTGCAGCGGCTCGCACGCCGAGATTACCGCCAATCGAGATTATGTCGTTTGACGGAGATATACGAAATTGGCCGTTATTCTATGCGAGTTTTAAGTCCACAGTGCACGATAATGGTTCTCTGACAGATGCTGACAGGTTGTACTATTTAATAGGTAAACTGTCACCGAAGGCCCAGTCCGTATTTGCAGGTGTCACACCCAGTGCTGAGAATTATCAGGTCATATTTCAGTCACTACTTGATAGATATCAAGACACTCGCGTCCTAGCGTCTACCTACTTTGATCAAGCTTTAAATCTTAAACTGTCTGGTGCCGCGTCTGTCGCGAATTTCCAGCTGTTTATAGATAACTTCGTAACCGCGGTTAATTCTCTAAGGAACTTAAAATTGGAAGATCTTTCCGAATTTATGTTGCTTCAACTCGCTTTAAAAAAGTTTGACACTGAAACAATTCGTGCTTTCGAGATGACGGAACGCAATAATAAAATACCTACACTAGATAGTTTTATTTCGTTCATCAAAGATCAGTGTCGAATATTTCATAATACGCAGTCTAGTTCACCTAGCCCGTCTAACACTAACAGCAGCAAACAAAGGTTGAATAAATCGCGAAACAGTAATAATAACTCGGTTCCTAATCCACAATCTTACGTAATATGCTCGGAATCTAATAAAATTAATTCACAGAAGTATCTGTGCAGTAATATAGTACACGACCATTTCTACAAGTGTCCTGCGTTTAATGGTTTAAACCCGACTGCTCGTTTCAAGTACGTGAAAGACAACAAAGCTTGCATTAATTGCTTAAGTATAAAGCATAAAACTAGTGATTGTTCTAGTAAGACGAGATGTCGTTCATGTAATCAGCGACACCACTCATTGTTGCACTTCGATAAAGGTAGTCCGTTGTCAACCCAAGCCGCTAACCTTGACACACTTACGTCGCAGGTGCAGGCTACGATAACTGCGCCTCCCACGATTCAGAATGAAATATCGTTGTGTACGACATCCATCGCGCGGGCGACGCGCACGCGCGGACGGCCCTCGTGCATCTATAATGATCCGCATGGGACCAAGCCGCAGTGTATGGCGTCCAAGACGGTACTGTTAGCGACGCAAGTTATCGTTTATGATATAAATGGATCGCCGCACGTGGTACGTTGTCTACTCGATAGCGCAGAGCAATTTCATAACATTTGATTGTTTGAAACGCCTCGGATTGTGGAATAACTTTAAAAATACTGACTTAGTAGTCAAAGGAATCGGCGGGCCAGAAAAACATTGCAAGGGTTCCGTAGATATTAAAATACATTCGCGTTTTGATAGGGATAGTAATTTTAACATTTCTTCGCTTATCGTGGAGCGTATTACAGACACATTGCCAAACGCTAATGTGGACGTATCGCTACTCACACACCTCGAGTTATTGCCGCTGGCAGACCCGGAGTTTGCGAATCCGGCAGACATTGATGTTTTGATCGGAGCTGCAATATTCCCGCACTTGCTACTAACTAAAGTGGTACGTAGTGAGCAACATAACTTACCGCCCGCTATTGGGACGGTATTTGGGTATGTGATTATGGGTACCGTACCTTTTTTTTTTTTTGCCCATCCGACCGGGGAGCGGTCGAAGGGGGTATGTCGGACTCCCACCTGGGTTACCGACTAAAAACCACACGGTGGCTCCGTAGCTCGACGCCTTGCAGGTACAACGGGAACTGTGGTTGTATTGCTCCGCTGTACCTGTCGCGTCCGTCACCTTGCTTGGGACGCGTGCCCGGGGAAAGGTGGGGTGTGCAATGCCTTTCACAGCAGACTGCGCCACACAGTCCGCTGCCTTCTCGGGTCCGCTTGTGGTGGGTCATTAGAGGCTCCCCCTCGAACGCCCGCAGACCTGAGGAAGAGTCGTGTTCAACGGCCGCTGCCGCCGCCTCGACGCCGCCTTCGCCTGCGAGCGGGGTTGCGTCGTTCACGCTCCCGCTCGGCGGCCTCCTTCTGGAGCATTATAGCTTCACAGAAGGAGACCATTGCACGCCAATTGTGGGTGTCCTCTACCATTGTCGCTACTACGGCTGGTAGGGACAAATCCCTCCCGATTGTAGCGACCAAAGTACTTCGCTCGTCCGCCCACGCGGGGCACACCTCTAGTGTTTGTTGAGCGGAGTCCAGATCGTAATCGCAGTGGTGGCACTGTGTCGTCTCCTCACGGCCGATCCGACTCAGATACTCACCGAAGCAACCATGCCCGGTAAGTATCTGAGTCAGCCGGAAAGTAGTGCACTCTTTCGTCTCGCCAGGCGTCAAATATTGGCAAAAGCGCACCGACGATGCGTTGACGCGTGCAACGCGGTAGATGCAGCCGCACGCGCCATTCCTCATACGCGCTTCGGTGCGCATTTCGCCGGCACTCTTCGAGCGTTTCACTCGACGCCTCTCCGCCTACCCGACGAAGGCAGACCTCGTCATAAAGACGGGCATTCACCCACGCTAGGAGATCCCACGGCGGGAGGCGCGCAATGAGCGTCGCCGCCTCATGGGATATCGTCCTGTAGCCTCGTGGCACCCGAATGGCCACCAACCGCTGCAGACTGGCAGGATAGCCCTGCAGCGGGAGGCGCGCGTGAGACGATGATGCCACACGGGCGCCCCATAGAGAACCATGGACCGCACGACGCCACAGTAGAGGCGGCGAACTTCCTCGCGTGGCCCACCAAGGTTCGGGAGAAGGCGTCGAAGCGCGCACGCCGCACCACGAACTCGGGGGGCCAAGCGCTCGAAGTGATCTTCGAACGGCCAGCGAGAGTCCAAAATGAGGCCAAGGTACTTAATAGTACGCCCCACCCGGACTTGTGCACCACAAATTGACACCACCGAGCTGGGTGGTTCCCAGCCCCGAGGAAGGGCATGGAACCATAGCGCCTCAGATTTGTGAGGCGCCACTCGAAGGCCCAGCTGGCTGATCGCCGAGACGCCACGATTGGCGAGAGCCACGACACTGCGGAAGCCGGTTGTCCCCCGCGCCAGCACCAACGTGTCGTCCGCATAGCAGACGACGCTGACATCAGAGGGGAGACCGATACGCAGGACCGCATCGAACGTGATGTTCCACAGAAGGGGTCCTAACACGGACCCCTGTGGAACTCCATTTGAGAGCTCCCTCGTGAGCAGAGCTCCGTTCCGACTTTTTATCCTGATGGACCTCCCATTTAGGTACGACCCGATAATATCGCGCAGATAGGAGGGCACGTTATGATAAATCAGCGCCCTCCTAATTGACTGCCAGGGGAGGGAGTTAAAGGCATTGGCAATGTCAAGACTGACCGCCAACGCAGCGCCTCCCTCCCTGAGCACCGGCTCCGACAGGGAGCGGACGCGACGGATTGCGTCTACAGTCGAACGCCCCTGCCGGAAGCCGAACTGGCACTCAGACAAATCGGGGCCCACGTTCGACAGGTGGTCCTGGAGGCGGGCAGCAATAATTCGCTCAAAGAGCTTGCCCACCTCGTCCAGCAAATAAATGGGTCGGAACGCTGAGGGAGAATCGGCAGTCCTGCCGGGCTTTTGGATTAAGACCAGATCAGCCTCCTTCCAACTGGAGGGGAATACGGCACAACGGAGGCAGTCGGTGAACAATTGCCTTAGCCTGTCCCCCAAGATTGCGAGCGCGAGCACCCACGCCTGACCCGGGATCCCATCGTGACCCGGGGCGGTGTTGCAGGCCCGGAGCCGTCGAATGGCTCGGTCCAGCTTGTCTTCCGTCACGTCAAGTTGGTCATCCCAAGGGACTTGGGATGACTGTGACGGAGGAGGTGTCGAGTTGCTATCCTCGGCCCGTGGGAAGAGGGTATCGACTACTCTCTCCAAAAACGGCGGGTCCAGGGTCGACGTGATGGGAGGGACCCACGGTCGGAGCTTGCCCATAACGAATTTGTAAGGGCGCCCCCATGGGTCCCTGTCCAGTCCATCGACTAGTTCTTGCCAGGAACGGGCCTTAGCCGCAAGGATGGCACTTGAAAGTGTTTTCCCGACGGTCCGATACCGCTCATATGCTCCAGCAATCTCTTCAGCAGTGGCTCTCCTTCTTCGTCGGGCTCGCAAGTACTGGCGCCGCGCCGCGACATGATCAAGGCGAATGCGCTCGATTTCGCGCGTCCACCAGTACTGCGAACTGGGTCTCCTCGGACTGGATTGGGGCATAGACGTGTCGCAGACAGATGTCATAATGTCCGCCTGCGAGTCGGGATCGGGCGGGATTCTCAAATTGGTGGCCTCCCACTCGGCCGGGCAGCAGCTGCTAACATATTGTTACGAGCTGGGGTTCGACGATAAATTATATACACTATGCCAGAAAACTGTACTTTATTTACTAACACAAACACACAGTTATTTTTACAACACTAATAAACACACTTATTTCACACTTAATTCTCAGCACTAATAAAACACACTTACTTCGAACACTTTTCCACTTCACTAAACACTTCCGAATTACTTCCTTCGGTTTTTGTTTATCGCTCCGATATTCAATTGCAACTATGTCTGGTCCATTTGCTCGTGCTCTATTTATACTGGCCGGATAACATCACTAGAGCATTCTAGACTCTTCCACAAGACTGTCGAAATAATCGCGAACAGTCGATACTCGATACAGCAACGCCATCTAGTACAGAGTAGATGAATTACCTTTAAACCACAGATACATTCAATCTCTTCTAGTACCCCCATTCACCGATAGATGGCGTAACAATATCCCCGTCAAGTTGTTGAACGTTCCAGCGACGCGTCGGAACCGCATTTGGGCGCCACGGGATGTCGCGGGGTGGGCGGAAGGTCACGCTGAATTCGATCAAGCTGTGATCTGACAGCGTGGTCACATTCTCCGCGACAAACCACCCCGAGACGAGACGCTCGGCAGAGGGCCCACGAAAGATCGACGATCGACTCTTCCTGCCAGCACGCATGTACTAACTGACCCCCGGTTTAAAAGCCGGAGGTCGAGTTCAGTCGCCCATTCGAGCGCCGTCTCTCCACGCAGGTTGTCCCGGGTGTCACCCCACACGCTAGAGCGCGCGTTGAAGTCACCCAGAACAAACACCGGACGGGACTGGTAAACCCTGATGTGGTTCGGAGACATAGTTGCCGACGACGATCGCAGGACCCCATTCGACAACGACGAAACCCGGCCCCTGATGGAGCAGGCGGCAATGGGGCTCTCTTTCTCCCCCCGCCCAGTACACAGCGACGGAGCCATCTGATGCCCCGAACCAACGAGGGTGGTCCGAGACGAAATACGGCTCCGCCATTATTGCCAGGGCAACCGAACGCTCTGCAACGGTCTGCGCAAGCAAAGATTGCGCAGCACGGCAGTGGTTTAGGTTGCCCTGAAGGACGACTAAAGAGGAAAAGAATTTTAAGCCTCCATAGCCTCCCCAGAGCCGGTAACCGACTCCAACAACCCAAAACCATTGCTGGTTTAACCGCAGGCTTACTTCTACCACCCCTCTTCTCAGGAGTGGTGCAGGCTTTGGTACCCACCCGGTGGTTGGCCGGGCGCCCCGCATCCGTGCACACAGGGCACCGCGGAGCACTCTCTTCACAACCGCTTGCCTTGTGGCCAGCTTGGCCGCAGACAAAGCAGAGAGCGCTTCGGTCCCTGTCACACGTGCAGCGGGCGCGCACGTGCCCCTTCTCCAGGCACCTGAAGCACTGTAGAGGTCGAGCCGCCAAGGCCTCAACACGGTGCGGCGTTATGTGTCGCGGTTATTGGCTGCGCGAGTCGCGGCCGTGCCACACGGTCCGGGAAGATCTCAGCCCGAAGTTCTTCGAACTTGCGATCCAGATGGTTTCGGTAACCGCCGTGGCAGGAGCGGCGGTCATCGCAGGCTTACTTCTACCACCCCTCTTCTCAGGAGTGGTGCAGGCTTTGGTGCTCACCCGGTGGTTGGCCGGGTGCCCCGCATCCGTGCACACAGGGCACCGCGGAGCACTCTCTATACAACCACTTGCCTTGTGGCCAGCTTGGCCGCAGACAAAGCAGAGAGCGCTTCGGTCCCTATCACACGTGCAGCGGGCGCGCACGTGCCCCTTCTACAGGCACCTGAAGCACTGTAGAGGTCGAGCCGCCAGGGCCTCGACACGGTACGGCGTTATGTGTCGCAGTTATTGGCTGCGCGAGTCGCGGCCGTGCCACACGGTCCGGGAAGATCTCAGCCCGAAGTTCTTCGAACTTGCGATCCATCTGGATCGCAAGTTGGGCCGAGATCTGCGATGCCAGGTCCGTATAAGTAGAGCCATCGTGGCTCACGCATGGATAAAGTGCCGTGACAACTTGTTGCTGGACCCGATCGCTAGTCTGGGCCCGGGCGGGGTGGAAGGGAAGAGGAGGGAACTCCTCTCGGCGAAGTGGGCCCCCACTCCTCGGACGCTTCTTGGCTGGTGCACTTATTGTCGGCTGCCTGGCAGGAAGAGGAGGTGACCCGGACTGGGGAGGCGCGCATGTCTTCATCGTTGGCGTTCGCGGTGACTGAGCAGCTGGATATGTCAGCGGCGCACCCTTACGGAGCTGCTGGAGCTCCCTGGACATCGCATCCATCGCAGCCTCAAAGGAGGCTAGGCGGGAGTGGAGCTCGGCGTTAGATGCCTCCTCCCGCCCGATGCGCTCAGTTTGAGCCGCAATTGCAGCAGCGATGTCCTGAGCGGCGTCTATCAGGGCCTTACCAAAGGCCCCCTTCAGGCTGCGGCTCTCCTTGGCCACTCTCCCTACATCCGCAACAGAGAGGAGCGCTTTCTCCTGTATTGCGGCTGTCGGTTGCCCGCGCAGCTCCTCTAAACGCTGCTCGATCTCGCGAGCGCGTTTTGTTGAGTCGGACGAAGAAGCTAACGGGTCTGACAATATCCTTAGTTCTCCGTCCGAATCAAAGACCTCCGCCGTCCTTGCCCTAACCCGGGCCACCCCTTCATCCGGTCCCTCTGGGTGACGTTTCATGGCGCGTTTTCGTGCACCTCGGGTCGAGACTGATGCCACAGACATGGCGGAGCTATCGCTCTCACGCGCACTGTCCGCGGCCCGCTCAACTGATGACTCCGGGGTATGCGCAGCTGGATCACCCAAAGCCTTCTTCTTCCCCGAACGGGTTACGCGGCCTCCGCCATCAGAAACGTCTGGCGACGCCTGCCCGATCAACCCAGGGCCTTCGGCCCCCAATAAAGTGGTGGTGGTGGTCTTGGAGACCGCCGCGGATATGGCAGTAGCTGGTACCCGTGACAGCCCCGGGCAAGGGGTGGCTGAACGAGAAGGACCCGAACGCCCCTGGGATCTGCCCAAGGACCGAGAGCGGCCCCGGTCACAGGCTGCAATACCAGGTAAAGTTACCCTTGGTAGAGATGGATCCTCCACCTCATCATCAGCGTCATTATTGGCGCGAAGAGTGGAGCCAGAGTTTAGTGAGCGTGGCTCTTTGCTCGAATTAGTGGCTTTCGAACTATACACTTGGTACCCACGAGAGTGAAGGATTAGATGGTCCGCCCGGGTATTGCCCCCTGTACCCGGGTAAGCCTACATTTAGTACCCAACCAGGGGGAATGCCTTTGCCCTGACTGGAGGAGCGCTCGCGACTGATCTTCCCATCAGCCATGCATCCATCGGCGCGCGCCAAACCTTGGAGTTGGGGTAATTTTTTATAGAGGTTTTCTTCCTCGCGGCCCTGGCGGTTAAGCCAAGACCTTCGCTCCCAGTATTAGGTCACAAAACATGACTGCGACCCAATGCCGGGGTTACGATTTGCTACGGTTGGCAGATTTGCCTGTACAATCACTCGTTAAACGCAAGTGCCTGGACCCGTCGCAGCAGTATCCCTCTAAACAAGGGGTACAGCGGGATATCCTTCACTCCTCTATGAGAGGAGCAAAGGTGACTGCTTGCAGTGACAAGTCACTGGGCGATGGGGTCGTCACTGCCCGACGCCGATGGGTACCGTACCTACGTTACATACTTCTCAATACATTACGTCTTGCTGTTGTTCCGTTCTTCAAGAAAATAATATTGATTCTCTTCTCAAGCGATTTTGGGAGCTTGAAGAGGTTAGGAGGGCGGTGCGCCCTCAATGAGCCGTAAGGATCTCGAGTGTGAAGAACATTTCCGTGCTACCACTGTTCGTGACGACAGTGGCAGATACGTTGTGGCGTTGCCATTCTATGGTGACCCTTATTCGTTAGGCGACTCGTACGCTGCTGCGCTTAGACGTTTCCATTGTTTGGAACGTAAACTCGATGCATCACTTAAGTTACGCAGAGCCTATAATGACGTCATTCGTGACTACATAGATAAAGGTTTTTGAGTGTAGTTGTAAACAACGAGGGCAACTCTCTTCCCTCATATCCCGCATCACGGCGTAGTTCGCGAAGATAAAACCTTTACTAAACTTCGTGTGGTTTTAGATGCTAGTTGTAAGACTACATCGGGTCAGTCGATTAATGACATTTTGCATGCCAGCCCTAATCTACAGGGTGATTTATTTAACATCATAATAAAGTTTCGTCTTTTCCAAATCGCTCTGTCAGCTGATTGCCGCCAAATGTTTCTCAATATCGGCGTTTGCGAGTCTGATCGTAGATTTCAACGGATTTTTTATCGTTTTAACAATAAGGAACCTTTATCTGTGTATCAGTTCAATCGTGTTTGTTTTGGACTCAAGTCTAGCCCATATCACGCGTTACGAGTTGTTCGCCAGTTGATCGCTGATGAAGGCGATCACTTTCCCGCCGCAGCAGCTGTTGCTACTTCCGCTTTGTATATGGATGACATTGCCTGTAGTGTCATATCCGCTCCGCTAGCAATTTTGCTTTGTGAAGAGCTTATTCAGCTTTTCAAGCGAGGCCAGTTTGATCTTGTCAAATGGACAAGCAACTCTAAGGAGGTTCTCGCACGCATACCAGATTCTCATAAAGCTTCTCCAGACATTGAGTTTGAGAAGTCTGCACCGCATAAAGTTCTCGGTTTACGCTGGGACAAATCCTGTGATAGTTTTCGGTTTGATGTCTCATCGCCAGATGATAAGTGCACCAAACGCACTATGCTGTCCACAGTGGCTCGACTATAGGACATAATGGGGTTTGTGGCTCCCACAATTTTGTACGCCAAGCTCTTGATCAAAGAGCTTTGGCTATCAAAGTGTGAGTGGGATGAAAGACCTCCTTACCATATTGTCACCGCTTAGGGCCAGTTTTGTATTGAGCTTACCGCGCTCAATTAAATTACTATTCCGCGTCATCTTGGGTTGGTAGATGGATGTACCATCAACTAAATAGGTTTCGCTGACGCCAGCGAGCGTGCTTACGGCGGAGTCGTATATCTGCAAGGCCGCATTGGTTCTAACTACTCGGTGCAGTTAGTTTGTGCCAAGTCTAAGGTCTCGCCTGTTAAAACCATTTCGGTTGCGAGACTGGAGTTGTGCGCGGCCCTTCTGCTGTCTCAGTTGCTCCGCAAGGTTCAAGACATAGTTTTGCCCCACTACCCTATTAATAAAATATACGCATTTTCTGACTCCAAAGTAGTGCTCGCTTGGATTCATTCTTCTCCTCACCGCTGGCAGACTTTTGTCGCCAACTGCGTTAGTAAATTGATTGAACTTGTCCCCGCTACTTGTTTCAATCACGTCGCGGGTACTGAGAACCCCGCTGATTGCTTGTCTCGTGGTGTCACTCCACTTAATCTTCTGCATCATCCATTGTGGCATCGTGGACCTTCTTGGATTTCCCATGATCCGTCAGAATGGCCCATGCAACTCTTTGACCACAGTGCAGAAGACGAAGATGTACCCGAACGGAAGTCTGTTTCTTATCCCATGATTGCTGAGGTTGCGGAGTCTCCGATCTATGCACTCGCACTACGCATGTCATCGTGGTCTAAGTTACTCCGCGCCATCGTTTATGTCTGTAGGTTTCTTAGGCACCTACCTAAGGGGAATTTTGTATCAAGTACTGATATCAAATTCGCAGAATGTAAGTTACTACGAGCTGTACAGGCTGTTCATTTTAGTAACGACATTCAAAATTTGAAAAACAATGTACCTTGTTCTCCCGCTATCCTTAGACTCAAGCCGTTTCTCGATGAACACGGCGTCATACGCGTTGGGGGTCGTCTGTCAAATTCGGATGAACCTTATAACTACAAACATCCTTGCATTCTGCCGCGTCATGATCATGTTGTCGACCTTCTTGTTGATTTCTATCACAAGAAGCACCTCCATGCTGGTCCAGAGTTGCTTATGTCCTTACTTAGGCATAAGTATTGGATTTTAGCCGCTCGACGAATAATTCGTCACAGAATACATAAATGTAACGTCTGTTTCAAATTTCGCCCGCGTTCGACTTTCCCTCCCATGGCAGATCTTCCTAGCCAGCGCGTCAATCAGGTTGATAAGGCGTTTACACACACCGGTTGTGATTACGCAGGACCGCTGCAGTATACGCCAGTGCGTGGTCGAGGTGCTAAAAGCCGTAAAGCTTGGCTATGTATTTTTACATGCTTAACAACGCGCGCTACGCATATTGAAGTTGCGACAGATTTAAGCACGGTGTCATTCCTTGCAGCCCTTAAACGATTTCTCTCACGGCGCGCCCCTATACAGTATTTGTATACGGATAACGGCACTTGTTTCGTGGGCGCAAGCTCTTATTTACGCGACCTCTATAAGTTTCTCAGAGAAGAATATCGTACTCGTCTTCAGGAAGAACTTTCCATAGATCATATTGACTGGAAGTTTATTCCACCAGCATCACCACATTTCGGTGGATGTTGGGAAAGCATGGTCAAAGTAATTAAAACGCATCTCTTCAAAGTTATAGGTCAACAGATCCTATCTTACGAAGAGCTTTTAACTGTCCTTGCACAAGTCGAGGCACTACTCTCCTTCCCTCGCTCCCAAGGCACGCCTACGAACAGAGAATGATCCGTGTCGCGACGAAGACAAATCGCACCGCCATATTTTTACCGCGCCCGCTTTATACCAAAAAGTCAAAAAACCGCCCGCGAGTGAAGTGATTGTGTAGTGGAGTGATTCAATGCAGCTTCAGGATTCTCGAAGACACCAGGAGGCTGCCATTTGCAAGGAAAGAGGACTGACGTACAAGGTAAGGCGTGTTCCCACACCCCGTCTATTCGTCTCCTATCCTTTCCATGATCCCAATCACTCACATTTCCTTTCCTAGGCCATAAAGAACCCGCATCCTACAGTCCACAATATTAATAACCTTTCCAAATCGCCTAGGAACATTCGGTTCGCCGAAACAATTGCTATGTACCTTATTCCGTTTTAAACGAAGATAAATTATTCACAGTAGCCAGTTCAACAGTAGTGACTACAGAAAAAGTGCAGCTACAGCTTACATTTTATTAAAAAATATAAAGCTTGTTTATTCACTGTCACACCCCACTGCATAGAAACTTAGTTTTAAAATAAATTAGTTTATAAAATAATTCCACTCCAGCTAAATCTGAACAGAGATTGCACGTACTTTTGAGAATATAACAGAAAAATCTCAGACAATGTGTTTAATTATGTAATAAACTATTTAGCATGCAGTGCAGAATGGAAATTAATGCAAAAATAAGAACTAAGAATTCTGAGGGTATTTTCTTGAATATATTTGTGTCAAGTATCTATAAAGTTCATAGTGTTAAAAACGTGATTTAAATTGTCGTTCGTAATAAACCGGCAAAGTTAAGCAACGTTTACACCGATTACCACATGGATGGGTAAACGCTCGTTGTGAGTTTTACAACGGAGTACTGCCATGCTTCAGAGAGCGTAGCAGCCATCATTTGGATGCCGTTATAAGTTCGGTCTCCATTGCTGGCTACAGATTTAGAGGAAAAGAAGGCCGATATAACTTTGAAACACCGGTACGTGCTACGAATGAAATATAAAATCAGTGAGTAGAAAAGTAGCTACTTCTTATTTTAGCTTACATAAGAGACGGAGTATTGAACATCAAACCCTATACCAACTCGTGTGGCCAGCATGATGTTGTAGACCAAATCTTCTTATTGTATTATCTTCTTATTGTATATGTAGTTTCTAGATCATTCGGTTTAAATGTAATAACTAAGTAAAACCAATATATCGCGATAAAATCCGTAAACTCTAGTTGAATTTGCTAACGTAGTTCCCGTGACCCCGCCATTCTATGGGGTCGGATAGAGGAACATCAACACCATGGTGGTTTTAGTGGGTAGTCCCGGCGCTTCTAGCTAGGTTATTATACCATTAATGATTATTTCAGTGATAAGGATAGATGGTCACTTACACTAGCCAACTCTTGATTTTTTTAATTTATATAGATACCTTACTTTTCAGTTTTTTTATTTAATATCTCTAGTTCTCTTAATTTAATATTCATGTATTATTAGGTCATTCAACTTACTACATTTACATTTTCATTGTTGTTCCACAAATTTTATTAAAATTTGCTACAGTGTTAGATGAAGGTAACTCGTTATCATGGGCTGGATACTAACGTTTTTGTAATTTTCGTGTATTCATATACCGTCACTTTCTGTAACATACTTTTCCACCATAGTTCTGAACATGATCGCGAATTGCCTACATTATAAAGCGTAAGTGGATGCTCCTGTTACACAAGATTCACATTTGAAGACTACTACAGCACTTAATTTAGTAACTGCATATTTGTTTAAGTATTATGTATGTTCTTATTTACTATTTACAAGGAATTAATTACAATGTGAAACAGTTGCAGCTCCTTACAAAAACAAAATATGTACCATAAATTCCAACCATAGCGATTAAAAAGAGTGGTCACGAGTTTTATTGCCCGTTCTTTCTCGTGGTTCTACCTATTGCTTTGCAAATGGGCAGTAAATGTAAATGTAGAAGCATTATTAATTTACTTTAAAAATTTGACGTTCATAAGCGTCACGTTGTGACCTAGATGAATAAATGATTTTTGACTTTGACTTTCGCCGCGAAGCACCGAGACTACCCACTCTCCCTAGCCTGAGCCCGTAAATAGTTTGGTTTCCATCATGCGAAAAAAAAGTTTAATTTTAATGTGTAACATTCGCGTAAACCTAAGAGCATATTATCACAATGCTACTGTAAAGCAAATTAGGAGAGTCTTAACTCCAGCAGTGGACTACAGAAGTCTGTAAAGTAAGTAGAGAAGTAGATATTTTTCATCGTGTTTCTTAGTTTATTGTATAAACAATAATGTATATACATAAAGTCTTTCGACTGTGAGTTAAGGGATTTCTACTGCAATTCTTCCATTTTGTCCTTCTACTATCATTTGTTCCTTCAACATATCTCATTTGGTATGGGCGTGTGGGTTGTCGGGCTAGGAGATGTAAGTAAAATAACCGTTGTGTATAGATCACATTATATGTATATATATAGGTGTTCGCTATTGGAATTTCGTTCTTCTTGGCGGCCTGTAACATTGTAGCAAACCTCATTGGTAACCACCAATGAGGTTAGCCTATACGGCCATTCTGACGAATCGCACGACCTCGTGCGCATGGTGTCCAGCATCTACAGGACGCAGCATTATTCCTCCAGACCTGTTCAATGAGTAAAGATGCACATTAACATTCGCTCGGCCTTTTCTGACCAGAATGAAATACATCGCTACTGCGTAGTATACCAACCATGGTACAGGCATAGTATAACCATGGCACCCTCTTGGGGTACCAGGTCTTACTGACCGAATACCAAAATGCTACATACTAGGCTTATCAGGCTCAGCTGACAAGGCCCTTTCAATTAATCATCAGAGTGCGGACCGGGCATACTAGGCCCCTTTCGACCGACTCACAACCATGGACAGGGCATACTGGACCCTTCCGATAGACTCCAATCATGGACAGAGCATACTGGACCCTTCCGATAGACTCCAATCATTGACTCTCAAAGCGTGGAGCTACAACTATACAACACACGTACACGCATACCTTTACTCAAGTCACCATTACTTAGCGAGTCGTCCTATGATGCGGAGACTATCGACGCTGGCAGCAGTGATGTCTTCTCATCAGGAATGGACGCTGTCTCACCATCGGTTTCTTAGGACTCTGTTCAGTTTCATTACCATTCATCGCAGGCACTTCATCCTCATCGAAGATCTTGGTTAGAGTAGTAAATATTTCTACCAGGTCTTCAAAATCCTGAAGCATACAAGTTTTAATGAGCCTACTTGTGAACAAGGTTAAAGCGATTGATGCTTTACTTTTATTCATCATCATCATCATCTTAGCGCTGTCACGGTTGCGCTCCAAAACCCACGCTTTGGAGCCCGGGGTCCGCTTTCCGGCTATATCTCCTCCACTTCGCACGGTCTTCAGCATCCTTGGTGGTTAGTTGGTTGGCACGCATATCATCCCTTACGAGGTCAAGCCAGCATTTCTTTGGCCTTCCCCGTTTACCGGGGCCTGGCGGAGGTAGCATGGCAAGACATTTGTTACCCACGTAAGATGCCGGCTGACGTAAGACGTGGCCATACCAGCGTAGACGACTCTCCTGCAATTTGTCAGCAATGTCACGGACATGAAGGCTACCCCGGATGCGGGAGTTCCTAATGCGGTCCTTCCGCGTGACACCACACATCCAGTTCAGCATGTTCATCTCCTTTACTTTTATTCATAGAGACTTTACAAAACTAGTTATGACGAATTGTTACTGTACATTTTTAAGTCATCTTTCATGCACTAGCTATATGTGTCGCGGGGGACTTTACAAACATACAACCAACAGACATTCAAGTACATCTAAACCACCATTTGTGGGTTACACACAGTGTTTCGTATGGGGACTGAACCCATAACACTCAGCTCAGTGTGAAGCGGTATTTGAGGACCACACAAAGTGTTGTCTCGTGTAGGAATGAACCTACAACACTCGGCACAGTGTGAAGTGGTGAGATGGTCGCTTTACCCACTACGCCAATCGTGCACTATTTGTGTAGCGGACGAAGATGATACATAGGTAGTAGGTACGATGACATATAGCGGATTGTTTTAAGCTACGCATGTGCCCACTTCACCTGACCGTTGAATCCAACAGAGGCTTATTCGTGCTAGGTTCTGAATATCGGGAGCCTGTTTCTGCTTTACCTGTAATCAATCAATCAGCCTACCGCATCAAATCCAACCCAGCTAACTTTTTCAGGTCGTCGGTCCACCTAGCAGGGGGGGCCGGCCGTCCTTACGTTTACTGAGTCGCGTTCTGCTCTCTAGAACACGCTTGCTCCATCGCCCATCAGTCCTTGTAATGTGCAGATTTGACCAGTTCACTGACACTTAAGCTTAACTGAAATCAACTATTCTTTCATTTGACATAATTTACCACCTTAACAAAAGTCTCTTGGTTTCAAAACTAAGGAGTTTGAGATTAACTAACTCACAATTAAAGTTTCAGGCTCTATAGGACAAAGAGATTCTAGACAAAAACTCAGCATATGCCATTTGACGTCTCACTGTAGACTCACGCCTGTATCCACGAAGGAGTAGGCAGAGTTATAATATTACACCCACATTTTGCCATGAATTGTTAAGTCCCACGTAATAGCGGACGAGCCTATTGCCGTTACCATATCATACTGAGAATTCAGAAAAACCTAATTACACTTTTGCCCGACCCGGGAATCGAACCCGTGACCTCCGATCAGCAGTCGTATACGCACGCTATCCACTGGACCACGGAGGCAGTCACGTCTCACTACATGACAGCAACATCATACTACATGACAGCAACATCATATTATGCTAAGAGAAACGGATGCAATCTATTTAGACGCTTTCAAGGAATAGCAGCGAAATTCTGTTAGTCTGAATATTAAGATGTTGACCATCAAGATACTGACGAAAACTGACTAGTTGTATCACTGATAGGATTTTCAAAGCTCACAAGTGGTATTCAGACTCAATCTCAGTCATGAGACACCACTAAATGTTCTGTTGTCCCAAAATTAATACTGTAGGTACCATATCTTTCAAGCAGTAGCTATACCATGCTATTATAACCATAAGTGTAGAACACAACTCACCCTTCGCGGCTGTGCTTACGGATGCCCAATGTAGACCAAACCTAGGAATTGTCTTACTTGTCTCGCTGTAAAATGATATCTCCTGAAGAACTGACTTACCAGTCGATGTGGATACCATACCATTTACTAGTTTCTGTTGACAAACGTTAACGTTTTTTCTAAGCTGTGTATTCTTGGATATCTTTTAATAACTGAAAATAAGTGGTGATGTTCTCTCCAGCATTTTTATAACAACGACACCATCTTTAACTTTGCTGCCATCTTGTGCCTATGATGATCACTATGGTGGCAGGATCCGTAAAATTATAAATCAGCAACTAAACACATTTCCTTCATCGTCATCACAGCGCAATATTTTAGCTCTCGATTTTTTTCTCTTCAGCGATATTTTTCTAGATGCATGACATTATTGTATTGAGCTGTCATCGTGTTGTCAAATTCGTATTTGCGGCCAATTGCATTACAAAGTAGGTCGGTTATCCCGTCGAGGTTGGTAAAGAGATACCTCCTTGCTTAAATGATGGTGTATGTATTGGGTTCACAATCCAGCAATGACCTCTTCAATTTGCCGAACCTTGTGAGTAGCAATTCCTTAAAACGCGGCAATCACATTTCATCTTAATGCGGCGCGCCTCTTCAATGCGTCGCTTAAGGCGATTCAAATATGATGTTGGTGTTTCCAGCATCTTTCAATATCAGCTTCAACATCGTCAGGAATGTAATTTCACGAACAGAATCGGGTTACGTTGCTAGTAACGGCTTTGCCCAATCGCTTCGTTATTGATAACAAAATCATGGGTACTCACACGAGATCTGTCTTTCCATGATCGAATGCCATCTCCTGTTCATCTGCCCTTCGTAAACACTTCTGATAAAGTCTTTCGACTGTGAGTTAAGGGATTTCTACTGCAATTCTTCCATTTTGTCCTTGTACTATCATTTGTTCCTTCAACATATCTCATTTGGTATGGGCGTGTGGGTTGTCGGGCTAGGAGATGTAAGTAAAATAACCGTTGTGTATAGATCACATTATAATATTACTCACAATACAATTATTACAATTTCTATCAAAAATTAGCGTCCGCCGTACACGTGGCCGCGAGCGCCTGTTCAGCCGTTTTTTCGTTGACTGCGATTCAAAAACAGTGCTCACCTCGCCAGAGCCCGGTGTTTGCTATTGGAATGTCGTTCTTCTTGGCGGCCTGTAACATTGTAGCAAACCTCATTGGTAACCACCAATGAGGTTAGCCTATACACATATAAATGTATATTACTCCAGTTTTAAATGGAAACAATAAATTTGACGGCGCATTACCAGCGCCTCTTTATTATTTCACGTTGGAACGGAAATTGCAGATGTCATGAAACGTCATCACGTCATTAGTACAGTCTCTGAACGAGTCGAGAGTGCTTACGGCCGGTTGTGACGCATTGCTGTCCATTGGCGGGGGCATTGACGGTGTTCGTGTGAACTTGTCTGGCGGGCTCGGGCACATTCGGTCGGGTCGCCTGGTTGACAGTACACCATGAATCTGTCCTCGGTTCGTTAAAAGACTTGCAAGTGAAAAGTGTTAGACTATAATCGTTAAGATAGTGCCTTTCATGTTTTAAAGTAGTTAGTGTATTTTAGTTAGTGTGTATTCAATGCGCAAGAAACCAGCTCCGCCCACTTAGTAGGAACTCTGAAGTGATTATATCGGCCAACGATCTAGTTACCCGTCTACAAATTTAATAGAGCTGAAGCGCAGCGGGATTCGAGCTTAAATCTGCATCTCGCGCTAACTAGAGCAGCCAGAACTGGAGTACAGACAACGTTATAAGCAGATAGTAGTCTATCTGCTTATATCGTGAATCACTTTATTGACGTAAAGTAATTCACGGAATCCTTTTTTAATGGCCCGAAAGAAACTGAATAAAAATAATGCGTTTTAAAATAATAATAATATTCTAAATACATTCACACAACACCATCTAGTCTCAAACTAAGCAGAGCTTGTACTATGGGTACTAGATACATTTATCTAGTACCCATAGTACAAGCTCTGCTCTGTTTATCCATTGATAAACATACATATATACTTTTTTTATAAACACATACCT
The DNA here is from genome assembly GCA_944739405.2 of Euclidia mi. Lineage (NCBI taxonomy): Eukaryota > Metazoa > Arthropoda > Insecta > Lepidoptera > Erebidae > Euclidia > Euclidia mi. The sequence goes on from OX123189.2 coordinate 9,112,085, forward strand.
ATTATACATATAAACACCCAGACCAAGACAAACATCCATTGTTCATGCACACAAATGTTTGACTTGAGCGGGAATCGAACCCGCGACCTTCGGCGTAGCAGTCGCTTACACACCCGATTCGCCAACCGGTCGTCATAATAAAAAGTAATAATGTTAATATTTTAATTCATTTTAGATTTCGTCGTATGTTTAAAGCAAAAATATACTGATGATATGATGAAGGACTTATGAGGGGATTATATACATTACACATACAGGCTCAAAACAACAATTTATGGATCACACAAAATACTGTCTGAAGAGGGAACGAATCACATCACTCGGCACAATTGTAAATATTGAGGGGACCACTTTAAATTTTTTTAAGACATCACGCAATAGGAATAATTTCTGTGTTGCTGGGGACTTTAAAAACATACAGTCAGTGGACAAAAAGTGCACCCAGACTCAAAACAACATTTTATCGATCCCTAATCTATACGCCATACGTGCAGTCATATTATTACCATATGCACACCACTATTTATATTATAAAAGTTAACTGGCTCAGATTAGCATACATATTGCCGAGGAACCACGAATACCTTTTAATTTGTCACTTCAACCGCCATTAGGCAATTTTTTTATGGAATTTTTATTCAAATGAAATACGCGTCTTCTGGTCGAACCTACAGCAAGAACCAAAAGCGAACTGATAAAGGTGAGACAACCTTTTTAATCGTTATGCACTTATTTAAGGCAATATGGCTATGTCATATTTAATATTCGTGCATGTGTACTAGAATACTACTTTAATCACAAGCTACCGATAAATATCATAGTTTGCTTTAAATACTTGTAGTTTCATAAGAGAAGCAAAATCTTTGTCTACATACATGTTTAGTAGATCATGCGGACACCAGTGAGCGATGTGATTTCACGTGGTGAAAGTTTGTTTTGAGAAGGAATAATCTAAGAAAAAACTCTAACTTAACTTAAATATAAACAGCACCAGACAGGCCCTTGTTTAATTGATGATGATTGATATTTCCATGGATGCCTCAGAGCCATTAATGTATTACTTATAATATAAGTAACTAGTGGACGCCAGCAGCTACGCCTGTATTTTTTTTTAATTTACCCGTTTTGGCCGATCCCGTGGGAATTTTGAGAAATCCCTTCTTAGTGCACCCCTACGGTCCCCAAGGAACATACATGCGAAATTTCAGCTTCCTGCGCCTAATAGTTTCGGCTGTAGCGTGTCTGTCAGTCAGTCAGTAACGCAAGGATTTTATATATTAAGATTTGCTGCATCCAAGGCTTTGTCAGCGACGACTACTAAACTGAAACCTTTAAAAAGGAAATAAAATTGGTTGACAATTAATGAAGAAGTGTTTCTTCCATCCATCTTCATATTGAACGTCCTTCAATACGTACGTACAACACTTATTTACGTTTTATGATACAAAGTCCGTGATCAATAGTATCAAATAAGATTTATAAACCAATAAATCAGCTGTCATCCTTTGACAGAAGTGGACATTACCCAATTAACAGTACAATACTATCAATCAGCTCTAGACAGATAACGGCTGTCAGCTTTTAGGACCACACACAGAAGAATAACTGAAGCATGGAAGGAACGATATTTTTAAGAACATATTGAATATAGCTACACTCTTCACTCATATGATAAATTAGAGTTGCCAGAAGAAGATGGCACTATGTTTGTCAGTTAAGGCTAAAGACAATTTGAACACAAATATCGTAACTTTTTAATTTAATAGTGACTGAGCAAATCCGCTATCGATATCGATTAAAGTTTCAATATAGGTTCAAAATCAAACGGACTTGTAAAGTATATTATTTATATGTTATACATTTTAAATTCCGTAACTTTGTGTTCACAGCAGTCAGAACGCTAGTTGATGGAGAGTCTTTAAATAATTATTACACAAACTTGCATTTTTAAACTGAACTTATATCGGCATTTTTTGCCGTGTGGTTGACGGCATAGAATACAAATGTCACCACCCCCTATCTTCCCGTGGGTGTCGTAAGAGGCGACTAAGGGATCACACGATGCAAATACCATCTTTGCGTAGAGACGGAAAACTCGACATCAAACCCTACACGACTGCCTCATTGGTCTCGCTGTATAAATGAGCGCGTGGGATCGGGAGGTCCCGGGTTCGATTCCTGGGTCGGGCAGTGTTATTGGGTTTTCTGTCACGAAATTCTCAGTAGCAGCACGGAGTCTGGAAATGTGCCCGGTACGGCAATAGGCTCGCCCCTTATTACGTGGGACTAAAGTATATCTGGCGAAAAGTGGGTGTAGAAATACACCTCTGCCTACCCCTTCGGGGATAAAAGGCGTGACGTTATGTATGTATGTATGTACTTATATATTTTTGTTTCAAATGGGTACTCAGTAGCACATAATCTTTCAAGGCATTATTTTCTCATTTTCATGGTATTTTTCTATACGCATCAACAGCCTTTTCCAGTCCACTACTGGTCGTAAACCTTCCGTGGTGGAGGTTTGGCCTACTATTATACCACACTAGCCAGACGTATTCGTATAGGGTTTTATTTCGAGTTTTCCTTCTCTTGTGTTTCTCTTAGTCGCCTCATTTGACACTCTCGGCATAAATGTTTATTTATACTTATTTATAGTTAGTTTTTCAGCTGTAATTATAGCTGTAAGCGGGATTAATAAATATTAAATAAATAAATCATCACCCCCAAATAACATGTTTTTATTAGAGAAAGCAAATAATTAAGAAAAAAGCAAAACTCATAGCTTAAGCATTATGGTAACTGAGAATGGCATATCCAAATTAATTCTTTACAAGGATAGGACATAGTCGACATGGATTTTATCAAGCAAAAAACATAAAAATTAACTTAAAATAGATAAATCAGACAAAACCTTGAATAGTGCCTAAAGGTTTGTTATTAACAATAATCACTTTATTGATAATACAAATCTATGTGTAAAAAATGTATGTGCGGGATCGGACACTTTTCGATCATACATGTGACACACAGAATATTTAGAGAGAAAAAAAAATGTGGCTAGACTAGCCCTTCGATTTTATCTTGGGATCGGCACATTATTAGTTCACTAGTCGAACAAGAACAACCAAGTTTTGGTCTCTGGGTAGATGACATTTAACAAAATTTCTTTCAAATGAAGATTCCCTTATTTTGATGCCACTCAGTAGTCGTGACTATGAAAGCAGACAGTTCTTATCAAACCTTCATATTACTGTCCTTTAAATATTACTGTCTTTGTAAAGAAAGATCAGATTTTTTCTATAGGTGCATTTTTTTTTTGTAATATGATGGATTCTAACGAGCTTCGGAATTCACTACTGTTGCTGATAGTTTAATTATTAGCAAGTAATTATTTAAACACTCACACTGATATGTTTAGAAGGGAGGAGCCATCTGTCATTACTGTAAAAGCATTCCGCAGTAAAATTCTAGGAACAAATTCTATGGTGCTTTCTAGGCACCCAATTTTCTCCACGACATACTGCAGCAATCCACTTATTTTATAAATCTTTATCACGTGCACATAGAATCTAAAAAATAACGAGGTAAAAATATACGGTGGATAGACATATCGATAAGATTTTTTGCAACACTTGAAAAGTCGATATAAACATTATACGGCTAAATTCAAAATCATGATAGAACTGTTATAAAAGAAAAATCACTAGGGTTATATAATTTGATGGCATAAATTGTCTAAATTGTATCTTACACGTCAGTTGACTGTGTTCAATTTGGGAGTACTAGGACTACCTCTATGTATATTATCCAATCTCTTTGGGACCACAATACTCGCCCTTTGCTATTGGTATCTAGTTTATCATTAAGCTGTAGATCTACTTAGCATAAAGTTCTAATACGGATTTACCAAGAAAGTTCTAGACCATGTTCTATTTTGCAACTATTTTCAATTAGCCGACGTATTGATTTTTATAATGATATTAGTTATACCGGTGCGTTTGATTTTATATAAGTATATTGATTTCGGTGTCGTAATTAGTTTTAGATACATAAGAAATAAAAACATACTTAATTAAAATATAAACGCTGTTTTATCTTGTAACGTTGTCCCTACTTAGGGTGTGTTTAAATGAGAAACGTGGTTAAATGTTACAATAAAATTTGATTTAATTCTCAAATAAATTTAAACATCATTTAGCAAGCGTTTCACTAGCGAAAAAATTACTAAAAAATGTTATTAAAAAAAGATATAAACAGGGTCGCGTGATTCGGCGATGGTAAGGGTTTTGTTGAGGGTCCGCCTGCCGATGGTCGCTCAGGAGTCGCAGTTGATGTACTTAGCTTTTTTTCGAGCCGATGTCGTCGAATGCAGCCAAAAAGGGACGTGCGCAGCCAGCGCCTCAGCTTTTATAGCAGCTCGAGGTGCGGTGGGGGGCGAACATGCAGGCGGCCGGGAGGCGGTGTCATCACGACGTCACAGCGACGTCACACACTCCCCCCATTAGGCCAGAATTTTCCCAGAGGGAAAATTCTGAGGCTGGTAGGCGGCAACTGCATTCCAGAACCCTGAAACAGATGAGTGGTGGTGGTGTCAGTAGGTTAAATACAAGGCAAATACTAACACTGAAAGAGAACAAAAACAAGTATAATCTTCGACCATTCCTACGTCACCAAGCATTGAACGTTCCTATTACCTGACATATATCACATTCAAAAGGCCCACACACAATCATACGTATGAACAAGCCAGCATTCATTCCCGATGCGAGTCGTATTCATTATAATACACGACGCGCGAAGAGGTATTATACGTGAGTTTTAGAGCAAATAGCCAGCAAATAGCCTATGTTGGTAGGCACCACCTGACAACCCGTATTCGATAAGTGAAATTAATTGAAAGTGTATAAGTCGTAAACTAGTATTACGATTTTACTATATTACGATACTAACAATATTACGATCAGTTGGCAATATCACAAACAAATTGCTCATTAACGCGCTCGATGCGCATTGTAAAAGCAAAAAAGTGTTCATTATAATTATGTATAAAGTATAATACAATGTTTTGAGCCGAGTGATCGGCTGACGTAAACAAGTGAGTCATAACTGCGCAGCTGCGCCGCATTCCATTGCCGAGAGTCATTATCTAGTTTCTGAACACGATACAAATTAATTAAAAACAAATGCACAATTCTTTGTAAGATGTAATGAACAATACATCATCGAAGGAGACCGTCGATGATATAGTACACACTACCATTGTTAAAAAGCACAAAAAAAATGTTCGGAGCCAGATGTAATGTATAATACATCGTCGAAGCAGACAGTCGACGACACAGTATACACTACCATAGTTAAAAAAAACACAAAAAAAACACAATCGAGAATCGAACCACAGACCGATCCGACAACAACCTTTCAGCCACTGAGCCATAAGGGAAAAAATATTTTATTATATTTCGATCAGTCATTACTAAAGCTATATACACCACTATTTTTTAATTAGTACAAAAACTTTAAGGACAGATTAGCGAAGATATTATTATCATATATGTGACGTAAGAATTTCATAATATCAATAAAGAGCAAAGTTATTATCATTTGTTTATTGTAGAAAATCTCACTTAAATCATAGTCATATTTTACAATCCATTCACTAATTCATTGATAATATTCCATCCTGCTCATTCGCATTCTCTCTGTCGCACTTATGATGTAGGTAGCCATAGAAAATAAAATGAAGGAAAATAATAAATGTGGGTAGTTATTTTTTAATTTTGTTAATTCTACCCTCTCCTTCATACTTCATTCGGGCTTAGGACCGGTAAAATTTATCGTTTAACAAGTAATTAAATACGGAGGTATGTAATTAGAAAGCAAACAAATATCAAAATAAAAGATGGTGTTCTGGACTAAAAGAAAAGAGTAATTTTGGCGTATTTATGAAGTAAGAATCATTTGCTATTTACAAATTATTTTATCATCATCATGTCAGCCTAGAGACGTCCACTGTTGGACATAGGCCTTCCTCAAGGTGTGTGGAGAACACAGACCGATTTTGAGCCGCCCGCATCAAATTATTATTTACTTAAGTACGTATTATTTACTAAACTTACAAGTATTTCCATTGTCCTTTGAAATGTCCACCACCGTTGTCAAAAGCATCCAATATGCACTGTTTTAATTGTTTGACACTGACCCGGTCACTTTTGTACACTCACAATACGATGTCAAATTCAAATTCAAATTCAAAATCCTTTATTCATTTGAGTCACAATGTGACGCTTATGAATGTCAAAATAATACATTTATAAAATAATTACTTATAGACTCTACATTTACATTTACCGCCACGTTCGCAAAGCAATAGGTAGAACCATGAGAAAGAACGGGCAATAAAACTCACGGTCACTCTTTTTCATCGCCAGGTTTTGCATAATACACATAATTTACATTTTGTAAGGTGCTGCAACTGTTACACCTTCTATATCACTTGTATATATTTACTGTACATAATAATACTCAAGCATAATACTTTTGATGTTCATTTGGTTAGCCTCCTCAGAATAGACATGGTGAAACAGGAGCATCCACTTACATTATATATACCTAATAATGTAGGCAATCCGCGAAAGTGATCAGAACCATGATGGAAATGATGCAGTTAAATATTAAAATCGAATACCAGCCCACAAGACCGTCATCGACCAGTCATCGCAAGTAGCACCCGTTCACGAGTATGACGCATGTGCCAGCCATCATCCCTCTCGCCATATTAGAGGGACAGGGATGACCCGACACACGACGCCACCACAAGAAATGACATTTTAGTGAGCATGACGACAACGGTATACAAACCAGCAGTAAGAAACAATCTATTGGTATACTGACCATGACCGCCAATTACCTCCACTTTCCAGATCGTTATTATTAACATAAATTAGTGAAACGCGTGAAGGAATGCAAATGTAGAAAGAATTTTGTGAAGGTGACAAGTGAACAATGATATGATCAGGGATAAATAACGTTAAACTACATTCAAAATATCATAAAAATATCCAAATCCTGCAAAAATCATGTGTTCACGAGGCACCTCCACTTAACATGTAAATAAAATAATTGTGAGTTAAACAAGCCTAAGCCTATCCCCACGGTGTCTTATCATTTAAAAATTCCTTAATAGTGTAATAACCCCTTTGTAAAAGAAAGTTCCTAATTGTCCGTTTGTATTTGTGCATGGGTAAATTCATTATTTCAAGAGGCAATTTGTTGAAAAATCGTATACCAATCCCCGCAAATGAGTTCTGAACTTTATGTAGACGGTAGTTAGTTCCCACCAGTTTATGCTTATTCCTAGTGTTCACTTTGTGCAAATCACTATTTTTGCGGTATATAATTAAGTTTTTCTTAATGTACATTAAGTTAGCATATATATATTGCGATGCAACTGTCAATATATCTACTTCTTTAAATTTATCACGTAAAGAATCTCTAGCACCTAACTTATAAATTGCACGTATTGCCCTCTTTTGAATGACAAAAATAGCCTGTATTTCAGCAGCTGTACCCCATAGCATTATTCCGTAGGACATTACGCTGTGAAAATAACTAAAGTAAACTAGTCTAGCATTATCTATATCTGTGAATTCCCTAACTTTTCTAACTGCAAACGCTGCAGAACTAAGTTTCACTGCGAGACAGAATATTTGGGCGCCCCACTGAAGCTTACTATCTAAAGTTAGACCTAAGAATACGGTTGATTCGACTAGTTGAATTGTTTCCTTATTTAAAATTATATTAGTAGGAACACTTTTGAAATTAGGCAAAGAGAATTTAACACATTTCGTTTTGCTAGAATTTAGTACCAAATTATTTGTCGAAAACCAATCTAATACATTGTGCAAGAGTGTTATTGACGGTATCAAAGTTACTTGAATTGCGATCAACTTTAAAAATTAGTGTCATATCGTCGGCAAACAAAACAATATCACATAAATTTTGAACAAAGAACGGTAAATCATTAATATAATATTAAAAAAAGAAATGGACCGAGAATAGAGCCCTGTGGAACGCCCATTCCCACTGGCAAACCTAGAGACTTACTCCCATTAACATCTACATACTGAATTCTATCTCTAAGGTAGCTGTCCATGGGTACACAGCTGCATTCGCGATTTTTCCACTCAAAAAGTACGCACGAAGCATAGCTACATACTCCCGTGGTATGAACTGATATGATAGGCCATCGCGTCGGGCAAACGTAGACAAACAATTAACTTTTGCAACGAAATTAGATACGCTCACTTTAGCTAACAATTTAGTACTGTTTGTCGCATCGTCGGGGCGTGGCGCAGGCGCAGAGGGGCGCGGGGGGTTTGGGGGGAATTTATCAATGGTTAATTTTACTATGATAGTACACGGGTCGGTCATAGTATTAGTATTGCATTTACCAATGATCACGTATTTTTGTGCACAGTTTTGAGACAGTTTTGGGACTTAGTGTTTTTATTTTTCAACTACATAAATATGATCAGTTAAAGATACTTAGTGCCCTGTTGAATTTTTTGTACTAATTAAAAAATAGTGGTGTATAACAAGATATTTGGGTACATGATTTAGCTGTAATCGGGAGTTAAAGATTTTATATTATTTGTAACAAAGTGTTAAGTTATTTTAGTGATTAGATCATTAGTGATGAGCATCAATCATTACATTCTTAAACTTGTAGTGAGTTAATTTAAGATCTTTTATATGGAAATCACCAAGAGAAATATATCTGATATTTGTAAAGTTAGATAGTTATCTGATATTTCGATATTTAGTTACATAAATAACAGATTCTTTGTAACCATATTACATACAATAAACTTCTGCGACAATTTATAACTGAAATATTTATTCATTTTATGTTAGCATGTTTACATAAATCGTTAACACAACAATGCGTTATCTTGTGACTTGTGAGCTCCAACTCGAAAACAATAGCACTATTGTTGGCCTTCACAAATAATTATGTAGGTAATTATAACTTCGCATACATATGCGTCTTACATTGTTGTTAATGACACTGTACCCAATCGTTTATAAACACATTTATGCTATAATAGAATAAGATTTAATTATTTTATTCAGCTTTTAGGTTAAAATAAACGACGGTGAAATACGAAATGGTATTATCTATAACTTGTAAATCAATAAATTTGCTTTAGTTATTAAAGTATATAAATTATTGATTTATGTAGAAATACCCACATTAGATATTTAAATATTGAAATTATTTATTTCATTTTGGGTGTAAACCACCACTTTAGTTATTTAATGAGGTATAAATATTATTTATTTGATTCATATGTAAATAGCCACTTAGTTATTCAAGAATAGAAGTTATTGATTCAATTTATGTTGTAACGTAATACTACACGTATTGCGTTATAATATCTCGCAGGCGCTTAACGCCAGCTTAGCCAGACATCGTTCGCAATATTACCAAATATGGTCATATTCACTAGCCAAAGGCAGTTGTGAGTCATAGGCTACATCTATATAAGATGGGTGCGCGTTGTAGAATGGTCACTTTCCCTAGACATCGGAACGCTGCCGCTACACCTCGCGATTATTCTACATTCTACTTCCTATCTACTGTCCCGCTGGGGGTAAGCATATTCTAGTTGTCTGTGTGCCTATATGTTCTGTCTGTAGTATCTGTGTCTCCTAAGCATAACAGCCGATCTAGGGACCGCCTGTTCCTGACCGGTTGTTGTGTATTCTCTATGCTGTTTCCAGTTCACCCTACGGGCTACGTTCACCCTACGAGCTCACTGCACCTGACGTTCTTCCTACGGGCTGACGTTCTTCCTACGGGCTACAAGCCACGAGCTGCTGGCGCCGTGCCGCTACTAGCCAGCTGCCACCCAAGCCTCCGTTCCTGCCTACGAGCTTCTACAGCCAGGCCACGGACGCCTGAGCCTGACCGCTCGACCCACATCGGCTGCACCGCCTGAGACCCGCTCAGCCTGAACATCGACCACAGAGCTGCCTGCGCAGCGCACCTTGGCCAGCTCATCGGCGACCCTTCGAGCAGCTACCCTGCGAGCGTCGGAGAGCAGCAGGAGTCTACACTCCAGCCAGCTCAGGCCAGTGCTTACCTAGTTCGGTCATACTGTATGTAAGCGGTAGTGAGACATAATGAAGAACCTGTTCAGCCTAGCAGTGTTTCTCTCGAACCCCGACATCCTACCTGAGATCCTCCGTCTCAGTGGCGCCCAACTCTATTTGTCTCACTTCCAATTACTGCAGTTGTTCTTGTTTAGGAGGTCAGTCTTTGTAAACGAGGAGGTGCAGACATCAGCGAACTGGTACGTAATATCTAACTTGTGTGTATCTGTGTATTGCTGTCTATCTTTAATTTCTATTCTTGTATACCTATTATGTGTTATCTTACTATTGTCTAATTCAAATTTCAACTACCGATTCCCTACGTAACTGTTCGCAATTTGAAATAACCGTTTTTTATTTTTGCAAGTCACTATCTATTGTCTACATTTTTACACCGAATCGTCGTAGTTTCTTTGTAAAGCAGAACTATTGCACACGGAGGGCTGTAATAAACTTACGTTCTTTTCTATCATACTTATTTTATATCATCATGAGCACTAACCCTATCAAGTACTTTCTACTTAATAAGAATGAATTGGCCTACGAGGTCGCTATTCGCGGAGAGGAGCCGGCTACCTCTGTTTTAGGTTTACGGAAGCAGCTACCTAAACTACTCGAGCTGATTCCGAATGACGAAATCCTAGAGTCAGGCCTAGACATAGCAGACGACTTCAAGGGAGCTAGCCTGTCAGTTACCGATTTAGATTCGCGAATCTCTTCCCTTAAGGAATTATACGACCACAACTTGGCGAAGCGAACTACGGCTTTGCACAACCAGGTCTACCACAGATTGGGCAGATTAGACAAATCCGAACCTAAATACGGCAAGAAAATATCCGACCTGACTGAACGCTTTCGGATGCTGTCGGCAGAGCTATCTAAGATAGAACACTCGAATGTTCCGTCGGCGGAAGTCGGAGTCACGATGACTTGCACGGATTCAACCCCTGCACAGGCAGCGTCGACTCCGGTAACTGTCCACTGTGAGCATTTGAGGGTTGGCGAACTATCGAAACTCAAATTCGACGGAACAGGCTGCGTTCGCGAATTTCTACAACGCGTGACGGAATTTAGGACGGTTAGAAATCTACCTGCCAATAGATTATTCGATTACGCGTCCGAAATTTTTACTGGTAATGCGTTACACTGGTTTCGCGGTGTTAAAAATTCCATTTCTACATGGGACGAACTAGCTAGTAAACTCACAGCTGATTTTACACCGTACGACTATGATTATAAACTTTTAGCCGAGGTTCGTAATCGTACTCAAGGGCAAACTGAGGGTATAATCATCTACTTATCAATTATGTTCCAGCTTTTTGCGCGATTGTCACCGAACACGGTACTAACCGAACATGAAAAATTAAATATATTGCTTCACAATATTAGACCGTGTTATTCTACAGTACTAGCTTCATGTACTACGGCTATAGACACTATAGACACTCTAAAAACACTATGTCTAAACTATGAGAGGTTCCAGTGTTTAAGTGCACAATTTCACGAACCTAGTTACCCTACGTCTAACACAGTAGCACCTGATTTAGCTTACATAAATAAAAAGGACACGCACGGTCACTATAATAATTCACAGTACTATAAACCGTCTAAACTAAAAAACTACGCTTCTGTCGCATCTATAAATGTCGAACCGAACGATACACCTGTGCCTAACCCGCAACACTATGATGTCAACATGATATCTAAATCAGCTGTTCCTACAAAAATAACTAATAAGAGGTGTGTATTTTGTCCGCGATGTCGTTCAACTGATTACTCACTAGGGACGTGCAAGCGAGAACGTTATCCGATATGTTTTAAGTGTGGCCTTAGGGATGTCACATTCGTAAATTGTCCTACCTGTAAAAATAAATCATTTTCAAAAAAACAAATTTATTCGGATCGTCGTTCGTCAAATAAGATGACAAACCCTACCGTTTGTACATCTTCTAAACCTAAATATTTTGACAAGGAAGACTGGAAAAATTGGCTGAACACTCTAAAAGTGTATTTTTCTAGTCATTCTGTGGCTGCGACCCGAGATCAAAAACCTAATACTGATTTTCGACCCTATGTTAATGTAACCATTAAGAATCTACCCCTTACTGGGTTACTTGACTCAGGTTCTGCCGTGACTATATTGGGCAATAATTCTCATATAAAAATTATTTCTCAAACTAATCTCCCTTTGAATAAGTGTGACAACCCTACTATAATTTTGCGATCGGCGGGTGGTCATCGTCTGACACCGATCGGCTATATCAACCTACCCACTACTTTTGAAAATAAAACTTATAACTTAAAAGCGTACGTAATTCCAGAAGTCACTAGTTCGTTAATTTTAGGTATTGACTTCTGGAAAAGATTTAAATTGTTACCAAACTATATTAACTCTGTTTCTTTATCTAATAATTACTCTCGTAGTAATTCCTTGCCTAATAAAGTTAATGCTACCGTGTCAGCTATTGATACTAACACCGATAACGAGACTACTATAACCTCGGATCAGTGGTATACTACAATCTACAATGGCTGTAAAAACTCACCTACATCTTTCCCTAATTATTCTATCAGGAATGATAAATTGTACAGATATATGGTATCTAAATGTACATCGCATAAAGTATTCGATTGGAAAGAGGTCCTACATACCTCGGATAGAACTACCGCCATTAAAGAATACCATTCGGAACTCGCTGCGGGTCATTTAGGTATTTTTGAAACGTATAAACGTTTAGCGCAGCGTTATTATTGGCCTGGTATGCACGCTGACATTATTAAGTTTATATCTTCGTGTGATACTTGTGTCGCACGTAAACACCAAAACAATGGTACTTTATATACACACACATACAACTTACGTCGTAAACCGGCTGGGTTTAACGTGGGTGATACTGTGTGGAAAAGATTCGACGACAAATCATTTAGCAAAAAACTTGCTCCCAAGTTTACCAAGTGTACTATTATTGCTAAAAAGTCACCACTAGTATACGAATTAGCGGATTCGTCGGGTAAATCTATTGGCAGTTGGCACATTAAAGATTTAAAACTAATTAACTACACTGATTCCTAACCTAACTAGATTCTTTCATTGTACCTACCTGCAGTTTGAGTTTCATAGTCACTATCTACTTAGCACTGTCTGCAGAAGTTCGGAGGACTTAGTTAGACGGATTTTTCTTGTCTAGACACGAAAAATCCTGCTGTACAGAGCGGGGTATTGTAACGTAATACTACACGTATTGCGTTATAATATCTCGCAGGCGCTTAACGCCAGCTTAGCCAGACATCGTTCGCAATATTACCAAATATGGTCATATTCACTAGCCAAAGGCAGTTGTGAGTCATAGGCTACATCTATATAAGATGGGTGCGCGTTGTAGAATGGTCACTTTCCCTAGACATCGGAACGCTGCCGCTACACCTCGCGATTATTCTACATTCTACTTCCTATCTACTGTCCCGCTGGGGGTAAGCATATTCTAGTTGTCTGTGTGCCTATATGTTCTGTCTGTAGTATCTGTGTCTCCTAAGCATAACAGCCGATCTAGGGACCGCCTGTTCCTGACCGGTTGTTGTGTATTCTCTATGCTGTTTCCAGTTCACCCTACGGGCTACGTTCACCCTACGAGCTCACTGCACCTGACGTTCTTCCTACGGGCTGACGTTCTTCCTACGGGCTACAAGCCACGAGCTGCTGGCGCCGTGCCGCTACTAGCCAGCTGCCACCCAAGCCTCCGTTCCTGCCTACGAGCTTCTACAGCCAGGCCACGGACGCCTGAGCCTGACCGCTCGACCCACATCGGCTGCACCGCCTGAGACCCGCTCAGCCTGAACATCGACCACAGAGCTGCCTGCGCAGCGCACCTTGGCCAGCTCATCGGCGACCCTTCGAGCAGCTACCCTGCGAGCGTCGGAGAGCAGCAGGAGTCTACACTCCAGCCAGCTCAGGCCAGTGCTTACCTAGTTCGGTCATACTGTATGTAAGCGGTAGTGAGACATAATAAAGAACCTGTTCAGCCTAGCAGTGTTTCTCTCGAACCCCGACATCCTACCTGAGATCCTCCGTCTCAATGTGCAAATACCCACTGTTCACGCCTGAACATAAGAACTTTCTAGAGCCTGCCCCGGAGAGGCGCTAGAATGTTCACGCCGGAACATGACCTTCCTGAAGCCTATCCCGGAGCGACGCCAGAATGTTCAAACATGAACATGACATTCTTGGCATTCCAACACACATCCAACTTATCACCGAGGAAGATGCGTGATATTTTAAGATCATGTAATTTATCACGTACGGCGGTCGGCTCAGACATGCTGCATCGGCACAATACACAGACGGCACACAACTAACTACGTGTATATGTGTACATAGAATAAGTTTAGTATATAAGATTATAATTTTAAGAAATAATCCAGTCATTAGCTCACTCCCGGCTTTGACTCATACCCTACCCCTCACCTCTCACTGCGGCCAAGACACCCTTAGCCATCACCATGATCGGTCTTGTGAGTCTGCTCGACTGGCAGTGAGAAAACCCACTTCACTACACCCTAAATCCTACCCACTTTCCGTCTGTCGCCTTAGGTCTCCCGGCGACAGATATCCCGGCCTAGGGATCCCAGGGACTGCTAGGGAACTAGGGATTAGGGTTGTATACGCGACAGTCTGTGTGACCACAGTGTACACGGCCTCGCTATACACTATACCTAAAAGGGCTAGGGTAGACTAGGGAGTTAGGTTAGAGTTAGATCTAAAATAGGGATAGGTATATCATAAGATAGGTTAGGCTAGATATATGAACCAGTAGGCTTAAATTAGGATAAGTCTAGGTTTAGGTACGTGCAAGCTTAGGGCTATACTTAAGAGCTATCGAGGGTTAGGCCCTAACTTGTACAATGGTCCTTCGAGCAAAAGCGATATAACATCTCTGGAACTCCTGTTCCCGTAGGCTGTCTAGTTGACTGACTGACACTTATTATATTGCGGGCTAGTGTTCCCCAATCGCACTAGTCTCGTGGTATAGTAAGAGACTAACTAACTTGATTGCGTCGGGCGGTAGCGAATCAGGTATCGGTCTCCCACAAGCGGGTCGCCCCGGTACTCGAGAAGTCGCACTTACCGTTTCGAGGACGAGATTGCAACCAAGTTTAGGGAAAGACATATCTACGTAAACAAGTTAGGATTGGCTAGAGGAAGCAAATAACAATGAATACATAACAAGGGCCTTAGATAAACAAATCAAGGACCCATACCTTTACAATTAAGAACATGTTACAAGTCATGAAGTCCAATCGAACCTGACTCCCAGAAAACCACAGTGTTGACAAACCGCCATCGTCCTCGTAAAGGTGGATACAGACTTTGCGAGGCATGCGCTACGAACGGCGCACAGCGCATGCCTCGCAAAGTCTGTATACGGCTTAACAAGTTACTGCCACAGCCGCGATACACACTTGTATACGAGTTCTGCGCGATCAGAGTTCATGGGCGCTAAATTTTTACGAATATACTAAGTTTGCTACTACTACTACAACGACTACTACTACTACAAATACTACACTACTACTACTACTACAACAAATACTACACTACTACTAATACTACTACTACAACGAATACTACTACTACTACAACGTCTACTACTACAACTACTACACTACTACTAAAACGTCTACTACTACACTACTACTACTACTACACTACTACTACTACAACGTCTACTACTACTACTACTAAATAAGAGAAGGGATGGAATTTCTGGAGGGGTGAATAACATGCAATGGTACAAAACAACTGCATGTTGACTAAATATAAAATATACCTTGTTTTTTCCTACTACACATGGGTACTTAACATATCCACCGCAACGATCCTCAAGGTTCCACAGCAAGCAACGCAATAAGCTGCCGCTGCCAGGACCGCATCATACATGGCCTACAGCCAGCCAACCGAAGCCGTCAAGAAAACGAATCACCAGTGAACAACAAACTACAGATGCCGTTAACGTTGAGCTGAAGCCTACGCCGAAGAGACGCCAGAATGTTCACGCCTGAACATAAGAACTTTCTAGAGCCTGCCCCGGAGAGGCGCTAGAATGTTCACGCCGGAACATGACCTTCCTGAAGCCTATCCCGGAGAGACGCCAGAATGTTCAAACATGAACATGACATTCTTGGCATTCCAACACACATCCAACTTATCACCGAGGAAGATGCGTGATATTTTAAGATCATGTAATTTATCACGTACGGCGGTCGGCTCAGACATGCTGCATCGGCACAATACACCGACGGCACACAACTAAATACGTGTATATGTGTACATAGAATAAGTTTAGTATATAAGATTATAGTTTTAAGAAATAAACCAGTCATTAGCTCACTCCCGGCTTTGACTCATACCCTACCCCTCACCTCTCACTGCGGCCAAGACACCCTTAGCCGTCACCATGATCGGTCTTGTGAGTCTGCTCGATCGGCAGTGAGAAAACCCACTTCACTACACCCTAAATCCTACCCACTTTCCGTCTGTCGCCTTAGGTCTGTCGCCTTAGGTCTCCCGGCGACAGATAATTATCCCGGCCTAGGGATCCCAGGGACTGCTAGGGAACTAGGGATTAGGGTTGTATACGCGACAGTCTGTGTGACCACAGTGTACACGGCCTCGCTATACACTATACCTAAAAGGGCTAGGGTAGACTAGGGAGTTAGGTTAGAGTTAGATCTAAAATAGGGATAGGTATATCATAAGATAGGTTAGGCTAGATATAGGAACCAGTAGGCTTAAATTAGGATAAGTCTAGGTTTAGGTACGGGCAAGCTTAGGGCTATACTTAAGAGCTATCGAAGGTTAGGCCCTAACTTGTACAAGTACAACTTGTTTAGTTAAAGTTAGTTTAGTTCAATTAAGTTTGATAAATTCAGTTTGATATAAAAACATTTGCGTTAACACAAGAACACATTATAACCAGCACTATTTAAGATGGTTTAGTAAAACCAGATGCATAGCATTTTGTATAAAGGAAACAAGTTACATATTGATAATTAAGTATTTATCCGGCTGTCAGCGGTTTAATTTTATCATTTATTTATCATTATATGTTTTATATATTTCAATAGAAACTAGACATTGAAAGAAACAATCCTAGCGACACAAAACATTACAAAAAAATATAATTCAATAATTCCGACGCAGGAATTTAATGTTTGAGTTCACAATGAACAGTAAATGCATAAATAGATGCATTTTCAAATAACATACCGATAGGCAGTAACAAGGAGATAAAATCGAAGACCAAAAACAACGATTGTAGCATAATAAACATTTCATAAAACGAACAACTAATAATTCTACGATGATATTCGTATAAAATAGACAAGGATTACATTCGTTCATTATTGTTAGCGAGCAACCTGCATGTGACACGTGTACATTTTATTAATAAATGAACGCGGAATTCTAGCTAAATACCTAGTATATAATACGATAGCATCTTTAGGTACGTTCATTCTCAGGCAGTCCAACTATAATAAGTAAACGTGGCATAACAAAGATGCAACTTTCTTAGTAAGAAAGAAAAGAATAGTTAATTTAAAAGATAATCGCCGAAGTAGGCGGTAAAAGTATTGAATAATATCTACAATACAGAAATATATCGCCGTACAAAATCACTAGCAGAAGGCTATAGTAGAAAAATGAAAAGAAATGAAAAAGAGAAGGGTGTGAATTTGTTCCATAAGTCAGCCAAAGCAGTAATTATGAGCAATAATTACCAGCAGCAATTAATTACCGTAGTGGGCATTTAAAAAAGCTAATCGCGAAGCATACGATCAACGAAGGTGACCTTAGCGCGTCGTTAGAGGACGCGAGGCCATAAATCGCAATACAAAGAATGCGATCAATGAATGTGACCACAGCGCGTCATTTAGTTGACACGTGGTCGCAAGCAAAACGATTATAACTTGTTACTTATGCGGTTGATACAAAATTAATTATCACACGCGGCAACAGAAATAGTTATAATATAAAAATGCTTACCATGCGTGGTAAGAAAAAATTTGTCTGTTGTGACCGGCGCAACACAAAACCGACCTTCCGTGCACAACAGAACAAAAAGAGAAAATGTCTATTGTGATCGGCACAACACCACCGACTTCCCGAGCACAATAGAACAAGCAAAAAGAAACAATATATGCCACTAAAATAATCACACACTGCTTTGGAACGATTTCACACA
Organism: Euclidia mi; assembly: GCA_944739405.2. Classification (NCBI taxonomy): domain Eukaryota; kingdom Metazoa; phylum Arthropoda; class Insecta; order Lepidoptera; family Erebidae; genus Euclidia; species Euclidia mi. The sequence continues at coordinate 9,130,480 of OX123189.2, forward strand.
TACACGGTTAAAAAAATAAAAAAAACTCACCGGCAGCGGATTCTCAACAAAACCCTACCTATATATTCCCGTGAGCGCCATTGTAACGTAGAACGCCTTTGGGTGTGGTTAGAATGAAAAATGTGAGTTGAATGTTACAATAAAATTTGATTTAATTCTCAAATAAATTTAAACATCATTTAGCAAGCGTTTCACTAGCGAAAAAATTACTAAAAATATTATTAAAAAAAGATATAAACAGGCCGTGTGGTTGACGGCATAGAATACAACTGTCACCACCCCCTATCTTCCCGTGGGTGTCGTAAGAGGCGACTAAGGGATAACACGATGCAAATACCATCCTTGCGTAGAGACGGAAAACTCGACATCAAACCCTATACGACTGCCTCGTTGGTCTCGCGGCATAAATGTGCGTGTGGGATCGGGAGGTCCCGGATTCGATTCCTGGGTCGGGCAGTGTTATTGGGTTTTTCTGTCACGAAATTCTCAGTAGCAGCAAGGAGTCTAGAAATGTGCCCGGTACGGCAATAGGCTCGCCCCTTATTACGTGTGACTAAAGTATATCCGGCTAAAAGTGGGTGTAGAAATACACCTCTGCCTACCCCTTCGGGGATAAAAGGCGTGACGTTATGTATGTATGTATGTATGTATATAAACAGGGTCGCGTGATTCGGCGATGGTAAGGGTTTTGTTGAGGGTCCGCCTGCCGATGGTCGCTCAGGAGTCGCAGTTGATGTACTTAGCTTTTTTTCAAGCCGATGTCGTCGAATGCAGCCAAAAAGGGACGTGCACAGCCAGCGCCTCAGCTTTTATAGCAGCTCGAGGTGCGGTGGGGGGCGAACATGCAGGCGGCCGGGAGGCGGTGTCATCACGACGTCACAGCGACGTCACAATCTGTATATATAAAATTCTTTCGTTACTGACTGGCTGTCAGACAATGCATAGCTGGAACTAATAGGCACAAGAAGCTGAAATCGAGCATGAATGTTTCTTGTGGAACGTAGAGGTGCACTATATATTTGTCGAAGTTTTACCAAAATTTCCGCAGGATCGACCAGAAACGGTAAAATTCACATATAGTGTACAGGCGTAGCTGCGAGCATCCTCTTGTACTAATATAATCAGTAAAAATATTAATCAGTAATATACAAAGCTTTGAATAAGATTTGAACAAATATTTGCACGATTGATAGCCGTGGTTTACTATGGCCTAAACCATCTCATAGCGCGCAGAGGAACCGGCTCACCCAACAATGGAACACTTAATACACAAGACAAATGCTGGTATTCACCATAATTTCAAGATTCCAATACGTCTGTACTGCGAGCGCCATGACTACGGATCAGCTAGAATGTACTTTATGCATTCTCTTTGTAATCGTACCAGTGCCTTTTTTACGAATTAGCATAGTACGTGTTTGAAATAGAATTAGTTTTTATTATAAGTCAAGTCGATTATATCGATTAAGTAACATTTTGTTTAGTCTATTGAAAATTTCTGACAATGGTCACACTGAACTGTCAACTTCCCCTTCCGGAAAAAGACGTTTTGGGTTTTGGACTAGCTCCGTTTGTAATATTGTAATAAATTGATCGCCCTTTGAATTAACGCGAATTGAATTAACTTGTAAATACTTATAATTGCCGCTTTTGACTTCCGGCTAGTTGTGATAAATTGGTGATATATTGAACATTGAACTTTGTAAAACACGTGTGTGAATTCCTGATTGGTGCCCGAGGGGAAGGACTACGCTGAACTGGACGCTGGTATTCGATTCTCTTGTTATTTTGGCCAAAATTATGAGTTAATATTATAGGTCCACTCAAGAACAGCATCAGTAAGAGTTGGTAGACATTTTATTAATATTAGGATTATAATTCATCGCTGTGCTACCACAGTAAAAGTGTTTAGATAAATTGTCTATCGTGGTCAGGTGGATGTATTACACCTTCGACTGCGCACTTCTGATTCATTTTCCTGCCTGGCTACGGTAACTCTAGACAGTACGCCTGGTGACATAAATGGTTAGACTTTACCCATAGTTTACAGTTTCTGTAACCACAAAGCGCCGAAACTTTTAAATTAATGCACAATATTAATACTGTTTAAAATATTACTTAACTATATTAAGTTTTACTTAAGTTGGTGAAGTTTTAGTTATGCAGAATTATATTTTCGAATTATTAGGTGAATCTTAGATATTTTTTTAAGTTTTACTTAGGTTGGTAAAATTTTAGTTATGCAGAACATATTTTTGAATTATTAGGTGAATCTCAGATAATTTGTTATACAGAATATATTTATAAGTTATTATTATTACATATATGTATTTGTACATGTTCGACGAGCATATAAAACTATCGCTTCTTATTCCAAAAATATGTCACAAGTGGGGCCTTAATTTTTTCAAATATTTTTAAAATTCCCATAATAATAATCGCTTAAGCGCCACCGTAAATAAAGTGTATGTAATGCGCACAAGTATGTATCACACAGCCCTCTTTTGTATTTATCTTAATTCTTGTATTTATATTATTTTTGTAGAATAATATTTTCATTGACAGAACTTGATTTAACCAACCAAATTCTATCGCCTCCTTCATTTTGTACTTTGCTTAGAAAAACACTCTGTATACTTAAGTATTACATAATAAATACCTTTATAACTTATATAGGCAGCTATAGCCTAGTGGAGATACCAACGGACTGCCATGAAGAGAATGACTTTGTAAAGTTAAGTACGTATTAAATTGTTATTTATAGCTTGCCCCGTGCCTCAGAGAGCACGTTGAACCGTCGGACCCGGCTGTCATGAAGCTCTTTGACAGTCGTTACGGGGAGTCAGCACCTTAAAATAAACTGATACTATACGAGCCTCCAGATATCTGACCTGCGTAACCCAATCAGTGAGATAGCGATCGACCCAACGGCTACTCTAGTTGCACAATGTGATGGAGGCCATAATAATCAAATCACATCAATTAATACACCATTTGGGCTGTCAAGTATACCTTTATGTTTATTTATAGAGTGATATAAAGGCAAAGGAATATAACTATCTATATACATATAGTCGAATAGCTAAATCTTGAAATCAAATACACTAACTTGTTTCCATTTTCATTCATAAGTTACTTCTATAGTCCTCTGATTTCCTACTATAACGTATAGGTTAACCAACATTAGAATAATATTCAGACACCAAACCCTAAAAATACGCAATGCAATTCAATATACTGACTTATGCTGATTTATGTGTTTATTTGCAATTTGTTCCATTTTTTTTGGGGTCATTCATGCATTGTAACGTGATTTGATTGAGCAGTGATTACATAACAACATGATATTTAACATGTGTGCTGTTACACCCTACTTGTCATTTTGTTTTGGAGGCTTAGGTATTAGTCATTAATTTTAATTTTAGAGTCTTAAGTAGGTACGTAACTAAATAAATGACAATAGGTTGTGTGATAGCTATTGTTTGAAATAGAATTAGTTTTTATTATAAGTCAAATCGATTAGATCGATTGAGTAACATTTTGTTTAGTCTATTGAAAATTTCTGACAATGGTCACACTGAACTGTCACTTCCGTTCGCTTCCCTTTGAAAAATTTACCACGTTGTCGTCTCGTACGTAAAATATCGCCTTTTGAATTAACGCGAATTGAATAAAATTGAGTAAACCGCTTTGAACGCCGCCTGATCTAGTGCTGGCAACGGTAAATTGATTGTGAACTATTGATTGATATTTGTGAAAATTGTGAATCTGGTATCGACTTCCACGTGCCAACGTGTCCTGAAAACGTCGCGTTTGAAGCTTAATAGCTAAGTATAAGATACTTCATTCATTTATTTTGGCCAATATACTTGTATGAATGTGTCTAATTTAGCTCAAGCCTGACATCAGCAAGGATAGCGGGTAAGTGAAACACATTAATATTAAGATTACTTGTATTCGCTGTGCAACACAGTACAGTTATGTCAGACATTTGATTGCTTTAGGACAACTGGATGAATATAAATTAGCTTCCACTGTGCCTACAACCAATTCCCGGTAAGCCTACGGTAATTCTAGACGGCTATCATGTTAATTGAATTGTGATATTATTATTTTTTTGTTATAATGTATAACTTCATATTTAACTATGCAGACAGTACTGTGTTGCTGGGGAGTTTGTTGCGCTGCTTCTTCTTCCCAGCGAAAACACATAGGAAGCGGTGAAGGGTTGGGCTTTTTGGGGGACTGTCTATTGTAAAATTTAACGTTCAGAAAGAGCTGTTTACCAGCCAATTTTGAATAAAAGATTTTGACTTTGACTTATATAGTAAAAATATACCTTGTTGATCTTTCAAGTCTTTGACTTGAAAAATCAATCTTATTTTGAAGAGCTGCATATATGTAAAATACCTTTTTTAATTTTTGTATTTCACCTGTAAATCTTAGGTAAAAGATTGGCATTATAACGCTAGTATCCTGTCAAATCTGGTTAGACTAGAAAGCGGATCCTGGGTTCCAAAGCTAGTCAAGTAGATGCAACCTGGATTATTTCTCAAAAAACACAGATACAAATAGTATTCTTATAATATTACTAGAGGACGCCAGCAGCTATGCCTGCATTTTTTTTTTAATTTACCCGTTTTGGCCGATCTCGTGGGAATTTCGGGTAATCCCTTCTTAGTGCACCCCTACGATCCCCAAGGAACATACATGCCAAATTTTAGCTTCCTGCGCCCAATAGTTTCGGCTGTAGCGGGTCTGTCAGTCAGTCAGTAACGCAAGGATTTTATATATTAAGATATTTAACTAACGGCTAATAGTGTTCAAAGAATTGGAAATAACACCAAGCTCCTGTACTAGTTCCTTTTCTTTTTCCTTTTTTTATACGACAATTCCCGCACTAGGAATGAATCCTGTGTCGCGGGGGACTTCACAAACATACAACTAACGGACACAATGAACAGCCAGATTCGAAACAACAATTTGTGGATCACACAAAGTGTTGTCTCGTGTGGGAATCGAACCCACAACACTCGGTGCAGTACCAAGCGGGAGGCGGCCGCTTAAACCACTACGCCAACCGTGCAGTCAAAAAACTGTATCACAGGCACTTGGGTCGTCTCACTTTCTGGCATTATTACGTTAGTAAAATTAATAAATTCTGACTAATGTCAATTAGGTTGAAAATCGCATGCACCTGTTTTATGCAATCACTATCACAGTTCATTCTCTAGGTAGTAGAGCCTTGCTGATTTCAGCATGAATGGGCCGGCTCGACCGGGGAAGTACTACCCTCTCACAGAAAATCGACGTAAAGTAACAGTTTCTAAACTGTTGCGTTTCGTTCGGTGAGTGAGAGTGCCGGAGGCCCTATCCCCTATTCCTTCTCCCTGATCCCACTCCTCATCCTATCCTTTTCCCAACCCCAAGGGGCGGCAACGCACTTGTGACTCCTGTGGTGTTGCTTGTGTCCATGGGCGGCGGTAATTGCTTACCATCAGGCAATCCGTCTGCTCGTTTGGCGCCTATTACCATAAAAAAAAAAACACTTTCTGTAAGTCATTTGTTTTGTAGACGTTACTTTGTTTTGTAGTCGTTCATTTGTTTTGTAGAAGTTCATTTGTTTTACACCTTAAACAAATGAACGTCTACGAAACATATTCATTCGGATATATGAGCGCGATGTCGTGACACTACGGATCATTTCCTGTAGTTCTATTGAATACCCTTGTAAAAACATATATAAAACTAGACTGGGACATTTCCTATTACTTATCCCATTAGTTCTATTCTCCTCATCAAGTTGTGCTAATAGAATTAGGACAGTTCTATCAAAGAACTGTTCAAAAGAGCTACTGGGAATGATCCCACAAAATAGTAGAACTCGAAATTAACGAACTGCCATTAATAAACTTATTACACAACAATATTATCTGGGAGTACGGTTAAGCTTTAAAAGACCCACCATACCCCCAGGGGTACTGCCAGGGGTACGGTGGATCGGCAGCGAAAACTGTGCAGTACAATCTACTTAGTTGTTTATTACCAACTATGGTTACTGTTTGAAAAAGGAGAAAAACAAGAACAAGTGAATGGACTTTGATCATCCGTGAATGTTTGTAACTTACGTATGATTTTGTATTTCTATACTAATAATATATTGTGTTGATTCAGCCTCTTATCACTTGACAAAAACACACATGTGTATTTTATTAATACAAATGTCCCATCTGGATACTTTGTTTTTTAGTTTTTGAACACGCACAATACTGCTTCTCTTTTACACTCGCTAAATGCAATTTTTTTTATTCACTCTATAATAAATTTTAATTTCAATTTATAATAAATTCAGTATCACAAATAATTATTTGTGATACTGAATTTATTATAAATTGTAAATAAAACGTTGTAATATTGTAATACTCATGAATGAGAAGTGATTCCATAACTTTTAGTCATTTTCCTACTATAGTTTGTGCAAAATCTCATTAAACACGACGGCATTTTCCAATGTAACGTACACACACGTGAGTAAAAGAGCGAGCGCTTCCGACCGCAGCGCGTACGCGACTAAAGCCAAATGAGACATTTAGCCTGTTTTTAATGTGCCACTTTTGAAGTTCGCATAACTCATCTACGGTTTTTTACTACTATATATATGGTTCAAACCTAATCCAGATACACTCGAACACAATTGACAAAACACAAAACCCCCCTCCCCACCCCCGCTCACGTTTTTGTTTTTTGTGGGGGGTGAGGTTGAGCTACGCAGTGTACTGCAACCTCGCCTTAAGCGCATTTGTCACTGTTTTCCGTAAATCGGTAACCAGTCACTAAAATAAGGTTTTCTTTGCTTTATAATGTACGTAAAGCCATTCATCCCTACTGTCATGTCAGTCAACGACAGCTATTTCTGAGAGTTAGAAATGTTAAATTTCCTGACACTGATTTAAAGTATAAAGAACAGATATCGCTTTTGGGTTGCGAAGTTCAGACGACGCTTACTTTTTTCTATGGGCTTAAATGCAACTGACGTAGATACAATCTGGATAACGTTAGGATGATGATGAGTAAATTGTAAAAACAAAATCTTTATAAGTTTAACAAATAGAAATTTAGCGGAAAATACTATGTAACTTTCCATTTACCTACACAGATTTATGCACACATGGGAGTTTCGAAGTACTAATATAATCGGTTGTAGGCTATGTTCAGTAAAACATAAAACGGTTATTCAAACACCGAAATTCGGACGCATTCATGTGTATAGACACGAGCAAATACCAACCAAAACCAGTATGGGCCGGTCTGTCTTGATTCGACAAGCCTATATATATTTATATTATAAAATTCCTCCATATCTGGCATTATTATCGTAGCATGTCATACTGTGACCATAATAGAGGCTATATTGAACATAGAATTGAAATGAAAACGATCATCAGGATCATAAATAATTATTACATCGTTGCGTGCACACCCGCCCGGTCGTTGCCAACATCGAATATTGTAGGTTCAAATTGAACGTTGGGAAACAATATTGTGTCCGTTCGGTGCATCGTAACAAGTGGCTCAGGATTTTCATCGCTAGCACAGTTTTGAGAATGAGTGAGACTCCTGAGTATTATGTATATCCATGCGCGTTACACTGATACTCAGTAATTGTTCATTCTCAGTGACATTATAAATTCCTGTCTCGATAATCATTGCCAAAATTAAGAAATAGACCGTTTGTATATCTGCCAAGTAATTTAGCAGATGAGTATTCAAAGGTCTGGCAGCGGCTGGACACGAAGAGCTGAAAGTCGGGCTCAGTGGCGTGCCAATGGAGTGGCCTATATCCTGCTGGATATAGGCCTCTCCAATGGCACTATGGCAGGCAGATTATGATCATGATGCATCTAAAGGATGTGAAATTGGTACCTAATACGGCAACAGTGATGTAATTCGTCCGGATGACGGATGACGGTGACGGATTAAGAATACGGAATGTCACCACCCCACATCATCCCATGGGTGTCGTAAGAGCCGACAGAGGGACCATATTATGCAGAGAACAGCACTGTAAGAGAAGGAAAACTTGATACAAACCCTATACCAACCCGTTTGGCCAGCGCGGTATAGTAGGCCAATTCCTCCTTTCAAAGGAGAGGCCTAGTCCAGCAGTGGACTGTTAAAGGCTGATAATGATGATGATGATGATGATGTAATTAATTGTCGTGCCGTTTCATTTAATTATTTCTAATTCATCAATTGCTTGAATCAAAATTATGAATATATTGACTTGAGATTCTTATACTGTATACCACGTCTAATACATATTATTAATATTAGTTCTGAATTCCCTACAACTGAATGCTACCGCCAATAATACACTAGTTTTAGATTCCTATCTCCACAATAACTGTTTTGCGGGAGCAGAATACTTACCACGACAGAACGTTGTCGCGTATACATACGTCAATAGCGGTTATCTATCCGCTTTTCGGAAGCACAATGCCTCCATTGAACTCGAAAATAAATAGCTCTGCAAACGCAGAGTGACGTAGAGACGTTCAAAATCGCAATTGAATGCAGAGAGCTACGGGTATGGTTGTTAATTGGCCGCTGTCGAAAATTCGGTACAAAAAGACTTATTTTATTCGTAAATTCGGATATCCTAGATAGTATTTCCAATAGATGATTGTTTCATAGTCATAATTTAATTGATAATTATGAGCGATATGTCTCGAGCACACATTACAGTTACTTAATTCATAATGTCAGCCTAGAGACATCCACTGCTGGACATAGGCCTCCCCGAAGGTTCTCCACACAGACCGATTTTGAGCCGCCCTCATCCAACCGCTTCCCGCGATCTTAACCAGATCGTCGGTCCACCTTGCAGGAGGCCTACACCTGCTGCGTCGTCCGGTACGTGATCGCTACTCCAGAGCCCGCCTGTCCCAACGGCCATAGGTTCTTCGCGCTATGTGCCCTACCCATTGCCACTTCAACCTGGCTATTCGAAGAACTATGTCGGTGACTTTGGTTCTCATGCAGATCTCCTCATTTCTGATTCGATCTCGCAGGGAAACTCCGAGCATAGCTCTCTCCATCGCCCTCTGAGTGACCCTGAGTTTTCGGTTACTTAATTAAATAAAAAAATTATAACGCTTACATAAGTGTTATAACATTCATGGTATACTAACTAATAATATTTTATTTTATATTGGGTTTGTTGTAAATTTTTACTTAACAATCCGTCATAAAACCAATCGTTTATTTGGCGCGTTTATCAACCAATCGTTTATCTGCCGACTGGCTGTCGTGTGGAAAGGGAAATATCTCGTAAAGGAATTGTCGGGACGAGATTGAAATGCGAAAAGGTGCGACAGTTTGGAGGCGTTTCCAGCAGAGATGTGCAAGACAACTGAGCGAAACGGAGAAAACAGATACCAATAGCTTTACTTGTTCGAGATATAGGTAAAATCTAAGCTAGAAATATAATAGTAATATTTCAGCCACACAATTATTTGAAAATAACTTATATGTTAATTATGGCTCGCTTAACAATCGACCGAAACATAACTGGCGAATTGTCGGTGTGTAACACCTCTGCCTACCCCTTCGGGTATAAAAGGCGTGAAGTTATGTTAATGTTACTTATATAATTACACTGAGGAGTTTATTTAATTTGGTTGAACGGGCTAATCTCGGCACTATTGGTCCGATTAGGATAATTCTTTTTTTTATATTAGCTGGCCCATTTATCGAGAAAGGCTGTCATTGCGTGATGATATATTATTACAACCTATAGAGGTTTTATAACAACATGCAATGAGCCACGGGTGCGAAGCAGTATCAATAACGCGAGTATAAGCGCGGGCTCACCTAGTGCCTTATCTCTGCCCCAGATTTTGGCATTAGGACGGAAAAATAAAATAATTCCGTTGCTGAGCGTGTATTTTCTTCGCTCAGCTCCTTCGCACATAACTAGTGCAAACACAGCTTATAAGCTAAGAGAACGGCGTGGGTCTCGAGTTGGCAGTCGGCTGGAGCCTCATTCTATTACACAATCAAACATTGCATGCCATTCATATGAATTGCTTAAAAATCATGCTCGGACACGCTCTTGTGATGTAGTTGTGGCCATAGCAACTGAGTAAGTAAAGTTGTCATAGTGCAGCTTAATTATATAGGCAGGTATAATTCGCGTCAAATATTTTGCTCATTTTCGCCACCAGTTCTTACGCTATAGATATTTTTTTATAGACTCATTTTTCCCCGAAGCGGTAATATTAGACTCACATCTCGCCATGAATTTTTTTAAGGTCCCACGTAATAGGGGGCGAGAATATTGACGCTACCGGGCACATCACCAGACTCCGTCCTACTACTGAGAATTTGGAAAACCCCAGCAACACTTTTGCCCGACCCGGGAATCGAACCAGGGACCTCCGATCAGCAGACGCATACGCTATCCACTGGACCACGTAGGCAGTCACTATAGATAATTTGTATTTTAATTACTTGACAATATATATACAAGACCTCATGCCGATATCATATTGAGCTCAATTTTAATTCGATTTACCGAAGCTACCCTTTTCTGTTTTAATAGCGCTCAGAAACCACAAGTGAAATTATTACTGAACTTATTATAATGACAAGAGTTACTCATGTATATAGATAACCAAATCATAACTACGTCTGATCATTTACTCTTTTTAATATTAAGCTCTATAGCTCTTTTCAAACGCATCATGAGGAGATTGGATGGACGACAGAAAAATAGCGAGGAACTGCATTATGTATACACATCGTCAAAATGAAGAAAACAGTTTGATTTATAATTCTTGTACCTGTTACATAATATATTAATGTTTTCAGTTTTCTGCACTAATAGTCAAGTGGAGAAACTGACAGACTACTCAACAAAGGGTCTTGGGTTCGACTCCATGTCCCACACCAATGACTATTCAAAGTGAAGTGCATATAAATAGTTAATTATCGCTAGCTTATCGGTGTAGAAAAACATCGTGAGGAAACCTACATATCTGAGAGTTCTCTATAATGTTTTTAACATATAATTGCGCCAACACACCCTTGGCCAGTGTGCACTGGTCCTAGTCTTTTCATAGTAGGGAAGAGGCGCGTACCCGCAAGTGGGACAGTATACGTACAAGACTGACGATGATAGATCTCAGTATTTTCAACGATATTCTTGTTAAATTCTCAGAGAGATTACCTGTTAACAACAGTGTAGGCCCTATAAAATACTGCAGATTGCGTTACAGTGCCCAGTGTCGATTGAAATTATTATAATAGTTTATCACAAACTATAAAAGACATCACGTCAGAATATTTAAAGTCAAAGTCAAATATTTATCTTAAAAGTAAATTATATTAATTCCATAAATTTTTGTTCTGTACAACAACAAGTTAAAACATATAACAGTCGCCAAATTCTTCACAAGTTTTCTGTCTGCGGTTTCTTTTGTATTCAGAACTAAAGTTAAGTGTATCAAGGCAAACAATGTCGTGTTTGAAACATTTTGCGGTAGCGATGCCGCAGTGCGATTTTCGACTCATTTGATATTAAGTGGTATTATAAAACCTCTTAAAAGGAGTGGTGGGAAGTATTTTCAGTAAAGATGTTTATCGTCTTAACTACGAACAGTTTCAAACGAAGTATAAGAAAAGTGTGCACAAAAATAATTTTTAGGCACCTATAACTAGTCTAAAAGCATTTAATTTTTAGAAGTCATCATCGTCCCAGCGTTATACCGGTTGCATCCAAGACTTACACGCCTTAGAGCCCGAGGTCCGCTTACTTGCCTAACCAGATATGACAGATTATCAACTTTTGCACAGAGTGACTGCCGTCTAACCTCCCGAACACAAAGGGATAGCGATATTCCATGATTTAGACCAGTATCAGTTTATTTGAGGGAGTCCTCGTAATGACTCTCAAAGATCTTCATGACAGCCGGGACCGACGGTATAAGGTGCTTTCCAAGGCGTGGGGTAAGCGATAATTAACAATTTAACATGCCCATAACTTCGAAAAGTCAGTGATGCGCGCCGTGGATTCCTCTGCACGGTAATCCATTGGTATCTCCACAAGCCCTGATCTCTCCGTCTTTTTTTAAATAGACGTGACAGACATGACGTGTACACACATCAACCCTGGTCATAGGATGACCACAGGAGTCAAAACGTCAAGTAATGGAAGCTACATAATTTTTATTTAAAAAATATTACGTTAGATATTCGATTTTAATTCACGAATTTGCATTAAATGACGTTTTTAATTGTTTTAAAGTTTTTTGGTAATATAGTGCCTCCAGTAGAAATTATTATTAAATGGTTTCAAAAATTCTTTTCAGAGGCTCATTTTTGTGAGTTAGTGCCTTAAGAGTAGTCGATGGCAACACTGTCATTTAATGACGAAACTCTATGAATCCTGCCGACAATGTGTTTGCGGTAAAATCAGCATAGCTCTCTTCCCATCTATACATATAAAAAAGTCCTGGCGCGTCCCATGTCTCTCGCTACGAACTCCTGAACCAATTTTGAACGGTTTACACCAATCGATGGTTTGCTGTTTGAGAAGGGTCTAGGTGCGTGTATAATTCACGCGGGCGGAGCCGCGAGTAAAACCTCGTTTTCTATAATATCATGTTCTGAATAATTACATGTGGCTTGAAGTATTGCTAGCAGCGGTAGCAGCAGTGGCGGCGTGCGCATGTCGCCCCGACGCACGCGCCGCGCCGCACCGTGCCTGAGAACAAACAAAACACATATTAGAACAAACCAACACACACTGCATCTTATGATCATGACACTACGACGACATAGAGTCAGCCAAGAATTTGTCAGTACTATGCCGTTTAGACTCACGCCTTGGACTGCTGCATCCATTAAGGTAACATAACACTGCATCTATCAATGAAATATTGAATTGCCGCAGTCATTGGCTGGCTCGCGCTTAATAAGGTTTTTAAAACTTTAAAATATATGATAACTAGCGACCCACCCCGACTTCGCAGGGGTGCAATGTTTTATACATATAAACCTACCTCTTGAATCACTCTATCTATTTAAAAAAACCGCTTCAAAATCCGTTGCGTATGTTTTATACTATGTAGTGATGGAGCTACGTTCGAGCGACAAGGCTTCTTAGACTAGATAAGTGCGTTATACTGCTCTTTTGTATAAATGTCAAGGCACATTTCTCCTGTAACCAAACGGCATAGTAAAAATCGGCTGAATAATGTCACATGCGACCCATCAATCGTTAGGTAAATAGGCGTGAGCACACACACAGACACAAACATATACATGTACGTCCGATAAGTAGTATTCAATTAACAGAGACGAGTAGATTGGCACCTCCATCAAACCCCGGCGGGATTATTTCGAATATTGTCGCGCCACTAAATTACCAGTTTGGAGAATGAGGTATGGTAGGTAATAATGATATTCTTGACTCCAGGATTCAGAATAATTTATTGGTAATTTAACACTGTTTATATACAAAATTTACAACTAGGCTTAGCCAATCCAAACACAGTTAAATAAAATGTAAAAAATGTTCAAAACAATCAACCAATTAATTTAAAGCATAATCGGCCAATAATATTAGAGTTGAGTTTACGCAAGTAATCCGCCAGGTGGTACATACGTCGCGCGAGCGTTTTCGCGCGCAATTGAGAATGTATTTATACTGGCGGCATAAGCGCGGCAGCCGAAGAGGAAAAAGAAGAAGAAGAAGCCTCAGCTTGGATCGGACCAACCTCCTGCGGTCACTGCAGGGGATGGACCTGCCAAGTCAGCCTCCGCCACCAGCGAAAAAGAACAGCTCGCCGCCCTGCTCTCTCTATTCGCCCAGAAGGTTAGGGCCGGCGACATAGACGTGACAGGAATGCTGCAGACCATCCCCTCCAATGGATAAGCCGCTCAGGGTGGTCCATTGGAATGCCCAGTCCCTGTCTGGAAAGATAGGCCCCTTAAGCCTCTTCGTCAAGGAGCAGCAAGTCCACATCATGCTGATAAGCGAGACCCACCTGAAGAACAGCGCCCCACTTAAGATCCCGGGGTACATCGTTTACAAGCAGGACGAGGTCTCGCCGGCAGGCACAGCCTACCGGGGACTTGCTGTCCTGGTGAAGATAACAATGGTGCATCAACTCGTCGAGCCGAAGAGACACAACACCATTTACGCCCTCGGTGTTGATGTCCAAGTCGGCGGACGGGAGATGCGCCTCTACGCGGCCTATCGACCGCCAGGGACCGGCTCCACGAACACGTTCAACGTGGCCGAGCTGAGGAAGCTTCTTCCTCCGACCACGCCCACCATCATCGCGGGAGACCTGAACGCCAAGCACCCGGCATGGCACTGCGCGAGCAGCGACCGAGCGGGGGAGCTCATCTTCCAGGATGCCAGCACCTACAATTACGAAGTCGCCGGCCCCCGAGAGCCTACCCAGCTGGATCTCTCGGGACGCAATGACAACGTGCTGGACATCCTGATCTCCCGAGGACTGAGGGCGCTTCCCACGCAAGAGGTTCTGCCAGACCTACCCTCCGACCACCGACCGCTATTGCTGGTATTCAGTCCACACCTCTGAGGCAGTCGACGCAGCCGCCGAGGAGCTCTCCAGCACCATTCAAGCCGCGCTTCGAGCATCCTCGAGCACCAGGGCTAACTCTGAGAGGCGGGCACCCCTTCCCGCCTCGATACGGAAGCTGCTCGAGGAAAAGCGCGATGCCAAGACGACCTGGATGAGAACTCGGCACCCTCGGGATAAAACCCGGTACAACCGCCTCACCAACGCGCCCAAGGGCACTGCGCTGGGAGCACAGGGGGGACGAGTGGGAGCAACACCTGTCCCACATCGAGGAAAACCAGGCCTCGCTGTCACGCCTCTGCAGACAGCTGTCTGCGGAGCCCAACCCGACGCGCCCCCAGCTTGGCAGCGACGGCCTTTTGCGATACAAGGCCGCAGACCGGGCGGAGATCATCGCGAGCTGCCTCGAACAACAGTTCACCCCCCACGAGGTTCAAGACGAGGCCCACTCACGAGAGGTAGAGGAGCTAGTCCGGACCTACCTCTCAACGCCCCTCATCTCATCGGATGGAGGTGACCTGCTGGTGACCCCGCAAGAGGTTGCAGCGGTGATCCGCAAAACCAACTCCGCGCTGCATCGACTTCCTCGGAAATCACTGATAGCAGCGACCCAGCTCTTCAACGGCATCCTGAGAACCGGCCACTTCCCGACCAGCTGGAAGCGGGGCCGGGTCATTGTTCTCCCCAAGCCTGGCAAGAACCTCAGGAAGCCGGAGAACTATAGGCCCATCACTCTCCTCTCGACGACGTCCAAGGTGTTCGAGCGGCTGCTGCTTGCGAAGATCACCCCGCACCTCAGCCCGAGGCCCCAACAATTCAGGTTTCGCCAAGCACACTCCACCACGCTGCAGCTGACTCACGTACTGGGCGAGATGGCCACGTGGATGAACAAGTGAGGCCACACGGTGACCGTGATGCTCGACATGGAGAAGGCGTTCGACAGGGTGTGGCATGACGGCCTCATCTACAAACTGTCGACGTCCACTATCCCACGACAACTCATCACGGTCATCGCATCATTTTTCCGAGGGAGAACCTTCCACGTGGCCGTCGAGGACGTCACGTCAGAGGAGAGGACCAACAAGGCCGGAGTCCCACCGGGGAGCTGTCTCGCCCCAGTTTTGTACGCCCACTACACGGACGACATCCCAGTAGAGGGCGACGTGAAGCTGGCGCTGTTTGCGGACGACACCGCGTACCTGTCCAGCTCACGGAACGCCTGACACGCTGCACGGAAGCTGAACCCGACACTTGAAGCACTTCCGGGCTGGCTGAAGAAGTGGAGGCTCAAGTGCAACGTGTCCACGACCCAGGCTATGGTGACTGGATGGGTACAGTACCCGCCATGCCTGAAGCTGATGGTGGAGGAAATTCCTTGGTCGCCGACGGTCAAGTACCTGGGCGTCACCATCGACTTGAATCTGACGATGGTCCACCCCGTCCAGACCACCACCGCGAAGGCCCAGGCTGCGAGGGCGAAACTTCGCCCGTTGCTGTCCTCCAAGTAGGAGAGTATTGGGGCATCTGGATCAAAAGATGATCCAGGCGCTTTTCTTCGCGCCTGTATCATCTTTTGATCCAGTTGCCCCAATACTCCCTTTTCAAAATGAGTACTGTCTGACTTTTCTATTCAAAATGTTTTTCTTTTTAATCCCTTTCTTTTTTATTCTAGATTCTTAGTCATTTATGTTATTTCAATTCAGTATGTTTCCTAAATTGTATAAATGTGTAGAATCATCTAATCATGTGTGAATGAATGTGTGTATGTTGTATTTTACAACTGCTTACAAACAGCATTAGTTTAGACAAATCGAATGAGCTGTTCATACAAACATGAATTACCTGTTCGTAACAGTTCTGTGTGTTTGGAAAGTAGGGAGTGAATGTTAAAATTATAGGTATTTCGGAAATAAAACATGGAAGTAATATAAGTAGATTATTTATTTACGTCAATATAATTATTAGATAAACACTTTATTTTCTACGCACCATTTATTTAAACAGAATACATTTTTTAAAGCACATATGTTGTTGTGGTTTAAACAACATACAATATTTGGTGAAGTTGAATAAGTGTTATACAATGTTGCTAAACTAGGACAATTTTTATTCTCTAAATTATGTACATTATCTATTTCCAAGATATCTTTTAACCATAACACTTTTTCATTGCCTTTGGTATACACAGATTTATTGTTAAAAAAATTACCAAAATTAACTTTATAGTTAAAATATGGTACAAAGCCCTCATTCCACTTTATTCCTCTGTTCTTTTCTATCCAAGCTATCTGTGACCTGTCTTTCTTAGACAAGTTATAAAACGGGTAAGGTGGTTTTATCAATAAAACTTGAATGCGTCCTTTGTACATTATTGCTATTTCTTTTGGAATAAAATTGTTTCCTTCATCCTTAAACCCTTGGACATCAACGATAACATTCATGATAGTTTTCTCACAATATTACTCAAAGGTTTGTATTCATAAAGTCGATCATTGATAATTAAACAATAAGCAGATGTATTATCCGGTATATCTTCAGAACATTCAATTTCTAATCTCACATCAACTGGTCCAGTTTTAAGTGAATCGTTCTGTCTTGAGCAATCAATCACGAAAATTGGAGCTATTTCTTTGAACTGATTTAAGCTCAGCAACGGATCAATACCTGAGTTGTAATATGACTGGCGAAAGTTAGCAAACATCTCATATAATATACTATATTTGTTTTCATTAAATTTCAGATTAAGTGAGTCATACGGATAGTATTGCGAATTTAAAAATAATTTAAGATTGCTTACATTACAATGATCAAATAAGGCAGAACTTTTAGTTATGTTTGTTTTTCGATTTGTTTGCAAACCAAATATAACAAACCTGGGTTTCTCTAGTTGAGAAGTAGTTTTAACTGACCATGAATGTTTCGTTGTTCTTGGCAGCAATGGATATTCATACAAATCCCAATTTCTAAATGCTATTTGTATAGAACGATCTCTCTCCAGACTCTTAAGCAATAACAATTTATTACGATCTGAAACTTTAATATGTGGCACCCGCCATTGTATTTTCTGTATGTCAATTTTTACGTCATCATTTTTTTCTGCAAGCAGGCAGCATAATGCGGAGCTACTTCGTTGTAATATAAGTTCATGTTTACAATTGATAATAATTTTGCTATAGTCTTCTGCAAATCCCAGTATTTTATTTAATGGTATAATAACACTAAAATATCCTTTTTTTTGTTTTGTACCATTTATGTTCCAGCCCCAAACTGCAGCAGCTTTATTTTCACCTTCATTCATTGAGACATATGATTTTAAGGTTGTTGTGATGCCAGCATTTTTTATACGATCAATTTCAACACCATTCAATTCGTATCTAATATCTTGAAACAAATATGAAATTGGGTTGTTTATAAAATCAACATCTTTTTCAATTATTTTGCCTGCCGAGTCTTTTCTAGATACACTCGCGTACCCTTCTATATAAATAGAACTGCCTGATGGCAATACGTATAAATCTTGTTGGTGAATAGGTATTCTGATTTCATCATTTTCTTCAAAACTGGTAGTATATGGGTTATAGCTGTGGATCTCATAACTCTCGATAGAGTTATCATGTTGTGGTAAATCCGTTATTTGCAGCATTTTATTAATTTAATTTTAATCCAATTTCGCGTAGAAATTGTTTATTTCCTTTTGTAATTTTTTTTATATTTATAGTTTTGACACGTCTCTCTTCTTTGGAAATAGGAAGGGAAATATTACATTTTCCTCTCACATTAGTCGTTTTATAGAATACCAACATTTTATTTAGATTTTTAAATTTAGGTTATCTCAAGTAATTCAAATAACACGACTAGTGCATATCATCACTCACATCCTTATGTTGTGAAGATGATTTAGAAATAAGCATTTATAATTATCTGAGTTATAGGAGCATTAATAATTTTGCGACATGGAATAATAAAAAGAACTTCAATTATGTTATAATATTTTATTACTTTTCCAAAATGATTTAAGGAATTTTAGACACAAGTGTCCACAATTATACATGTGATCATGCTGTATATTTTCATAATTATAGTGAATATTTCTTTTTCCTACGTACTCCATAAATTCTTTAGGAGGTTTTAAGTTACCATAACTATCAAAATATTCTATGTAGTCATTTATTTTGCCATAGGCTACCCAGTGAGTACCAGCGTTTTTAGAAGAATCAAGATTGATCACTCCGCATTCTATTGATGAAACTTTACCTGGCAATTTATCTCTCATAAACACACCTCGGAAGAATGGAATATTACTTGAATGCTTAATAATATCAATATTGGTCAAAGCTCTATTGGGTAGCCTAGAGTTTAGTTTTTTTTCTTTGTGATATAAATCCCTAAACCGTCTTTGTAAGGTTTGAGGTGTAACCCTCTTCCAATCAATAACGTTTCCATTTCCTTATTGTGTCGTTCCGATTCAAGTAATTGTTTCTTCGCTATTTTATATGCATTAATAGCTTTTACAATCCCAGCAGCACCTCCCGCCAAACTGCCTGCAGCAGATAATCCAGCAAATATTGGTACTAAAGGAAGAAATCCTCCAGTTTTTGGTACTGGTATTATTCTAGGTAATTTTATCGGAAAATCTGATACAAATTCTTTAGCTGCTGCGTAAGCTGTTTGCAACAATGCTTTCTTGCATGAAGGTTTAAGTTTTTTAATATGTTTTTTAGTATGAGAAACAACTTTTTTAAGAGTTTTCTTAAAACCATATCCTGATCTTGTTTGACTGGTGAGTTTATTTGATGTTGTTTGCTTACTTTTGTTAACTATATTACTTCGTCTTGTTTTCATTGTTATTTCTTCAATTTTCTCGAAAGTAAAAGCTGTGAATTTAATTTTATTCGAAACAAATACAGGACTTAGCTATTTAAAGAGCAAATCCGTAATGAATAGTTAAGACACATGTATTTCTTTAAATACAGATTAGATTAGATTTTTCTCAGTAAAATATTCTTATAATACATTTGTTTTATCTATCCAGCTGTTCTCACTAGGAGGAAGTCCAAGCCATTTAACATATACTTGGTTTCCTTTTCGTTTTAAAACCTTTTCAACTAGGTATAAATCAGGATGCCTAGTTTTCTGAAGTTCTTGAGCATAAAAAGCACCTAATATAGGCTGACATCTTGCATCTTCAATCAAATAAGTTGTTGGATTCGTTTCTTGTATTTTTTTTATCTTAAATATTTCTGTTGACCAGTTTGGGTAATATCCTTTATCAAAACATCCTTTATGTTTACTGATTCTCACAAAGTCACCAATGGCAAATTGCCTGCCCTTTGTTTTCTTCCTACATTCAGCTACATGAATGTATCTTCGCAATATGTCCCTTTTATTAATATGATTTACAGAAGCTGGTGATTGTCCAATAGTTCTATGGATAGTATTATTATACTCATTTACTTTTTTATCAAGTGTACCATTATACCAATTATAATTTCCGTTAAGACTAAATTCTTTGTATATTTTATTCTTCAAAGTTCTTATTAATCTTTCAACGATGGAGGCTTTTTTAGTGGAATATGTAGAGTAATGATTGATTTTATACTTTTTCACAATATTTTTGAATTTATCATTATAAAATTCTTTTCCGAGATCTGTTTGTAAATTTTTTGGAACACGTCCTTTAGCCAATAAAGCTCTAAACTCTTCTGATACCTGTTGCTTATTCTTTCGTTTCAGAGGAATAGCCCAAGCATATTTTGAAAAGGCATCAATGATTACCAGAATATATTTATAACCACTATTCACTTTCGAAATTGTTTGCATATCCATCAAATCTGCTTGCCAAAGATCATCTATATCCTTAAGTATGACCTGCCTTCTTGGAAAGTTAATTCTTGCACATTTATGGATTTCATTTATGACGTTTATTTTGCTCATAATGTCTGTTTATTTTTCCTGCTATTTCTTGCAATTCAATACTTTTTTCAACAGTTCTTATCCTGTTTTCTAAATTAAAAATTAGTTTCTTCAATTCTTTTATTTTTCCTAAAGCATCTTCAACTTTGGTGATAATTTGCTCCTCAGCAATAATTTGACTTGTTCTAGATTCTTTAATTGTGTTTTCAATTTCAATACGCTTATAATTTATGCTACTGTCATCTCTCTCAGATTTTAGTTCTGTATGAACATAATTAACATGTACATGTTCATTCATCTTCCATAAAAGCTAGTAACTGAGGATATTTAAAAGCTTTCTATTCTTTTATAATACCAGCTTCTCTTAACTCTTCTATTATGGATAGAATTTCATTGTCATGATTAGTGTGGCCAGCATTTTTTGAAGCAATCAGGAGTTTCAATCTTTCAATTAATTCGTTGGGGTCATCCCAATAAACATAATCTGTATTACTTTTATATTTTTTTAAAGTTGGTAATTTACCACCACTTTTTGATTGCATTACCTGCTCTTCTACTTGGACATGATTTTGTTGTGAAAATAACGGTTTAATAATTTGACGGTATTTTAAACTTTTATCTCCCTTTATTTGACCACTGGAGTGAAAGTCTCGTTTGTGTGCATGTGTATTATAAAGCATATCTTTGTAGACAATTTTATCTATTTCTGTCACCAAACTGAGGTTGGGTTTATTGCGTAGCAAAAGCTCTTTCAAACCTGGTGTTAATTCATAATGCTTATTGTTTATAGTAACTATATTTGTTTTTTGTGAATTATTGACATTATTTGAAACAGAAAGTGTTACCTTAGAATTGCCCAGCATAAGATTTTTGTTTTCACTACGTATTCCAAACGGTACATTTATGTTATTATCATAAATTTCCAGTAAATCTTCTTTATTCAGTGAAATAAGTGAATCGCTAGACTTTTTTACATTTTTTGATGGAGTTACTTTACATTCAGAATGTTTACTGTGATCAGTTTTTATAAATTCTCTAAAACTTGCATAATCTAGGGATGAACTGAGTTTTCCAGACGTATTGTTCTCATCTTCATAAATGTCAAATATCTTTATATCTTTATCATTTCCTTTAACTAAAGTTTGCAATGGATCTGTTATCGGTTTAAATACCTTTTTAAATTTTAAATTAGCGATATCTTCTTCGTCTTGTAACATTTTTATTTTATTTTTTATAGAATCTGCTGATTTTATTAATTGTTCTTTAATATTGATATCCATTGTTTAACTTGCAATCTTACGCAACTGCTGTTTACAGATATTGGAAATCGATTGATATATTTTCCCCATTGACCTAGTATTTATGTATATTCTAAAAGCTTATAAATGTATCGAAACCTTGTCTATATCTACCTTTATTAAGAGGGCAATCTTTATTTATCAATAAAAAAGCAAACCGATCCTGCCATATCATTGAACAAAGTTTTTTAAATTTTAACCACTCGATATCCGTATTTACATGCTCATTGTAAATATGTTTTAAATTTTTCTCATCTTGTCTGAAGACAATTATAAGATTAGCGTTATCTCGTATTAGTTGTTTAGGTATTTTCGTATAAGTTTGTGATAAATAAAAACAATCTATGTGTTTATGCCTGCCCATTGCAAAATAATTACGGATGTTAACTTGGTTTTCACATGCGACGTCATCAAAAATCATTAATGAGTTAGCTAAAGCATTATTAGGATGTATAATTTCTTCATTATCGTTGAATACCGAGAATTTAGCACCAGGAATAATGTTCATTACTTGTTTTAGAAAACAATACTTTGGCTGGAAAGCAGTTTTAGAGTATAAATATATATGCTTGAATTTTAAACCGTTTTCATGCAATATTAAATTGAGCATGACATTCGTTTTCCCGCAGTTAGATGGACCACATATTATACATCTGATTGTATTAGGCAAAAGTGCACTGTGTTTTATTTTGTGTGATTGATTTTCTAATTTGATATTGTTTATTTCTAAAGTCTGGGGTTGCTTGATGAACTTCATTGTGAAAAATGAGGGAAAGTAACGTTACTAGTCTATTTATATGTTTACAGGGTATCAATAAATTAAAATCATAAATAAAAATCATCAAAGTTTATTTTCACTTAGAAAGTAAGTACAGTGATAAATTATAATGTATAAAGTACAATATTATTATATAATTCATAATACTAAAACTACAAATATACAATACTCTAAAACTATAATACTTTAACTATAATATCGTTTTATAGTGACCCCAAGGTAATGTATCAATTTGATTTGGGAGAATGCATCGTTTGTCATCTTTTTTATTCATCACCAGTTTGTTCACTTCTTGTGTGTATAATTCATGTTTGATTGATTTAATCATATTCATTTTACAAGATCTACTCTCATTATTAAACAATGTCTTATTGTAATGAGATATATTTAATCTTTTTGTAACTGATTTTGAAATACCTTTTGCTTTTTTTATTTGTATTTTAGAAGATACCAAACAGTAAAGTTTCGCTCTTAAGCCGGTGAATTCACTGATCACATCGCCACCCAGTTCATCTTTAAAGAGTCCAGGAACTTTTTCATTCATCCGCGGTATTAAATAAGGATTATCTAAATCAAAATTACTTGTGTCAAAATCTTTTAAATTATGTTTTATATCACGGTAAATGTCTTTTGTATATATTAAATAAAGTAGACTGTCAGTATCTGTATAACAAAGTCTTATATTATTTGTATATGACTTTTTAATATTATAATGATATTGATAAAGATGCAATTTAGCATATTCTAAAACACTGAAACCTATGTATATTGGTCTGTCTAACACAATTTTCTCAGGTTTTAGCTGAACTGCTACAAAATTTTCTGAAAATATAGATACACATTTAAAATTAGGTTTACAAATTAGCTTTTCAGCACCATGTTGCTTATTTGTAATATTGTCTATATCAACCCATTTTGTGACTAGTTTAATGTCTACCTGTTTTCGTTTATTTTCAATTGTTTTACCGAAAATAGAATTATTTAAAAGCTTAAAAAAATCTTTCTCAAATATAGTTTTGGATGCTTGACGTAGACTGGTATTTAGATCAATATATTTTTTTAAATATTCTTCTTGTCTAAAAGTTAGAATACGATGAACTTTTCTTAAAACAAGTCCATTTTTCAAACATTCCTGTAAATGAGTGTAATGAATTACATACTTAAATTTGTCATATAAATTAGCTATAAGTTTAGCTGTCTTTCCCCCTGGTGGTATAAACTTTTCAGGAGCAAAAGGTAAATCACTATGAAAATCATGTATGTGCTCAGGATATTCAAGATCTACTTCTAATATAAAGCCATATTGACTTTCATCTGATTTACTCATTACATCAAAGCAATTAACTTCTTTCTGATTTAAAAAACGAAACTCTGCAATTGGCAACTTTTTAGTCATTGCGTATCCATACAAATTATTACAATCGAGGTATATCAAGTAACTGGAAGGTTCTAGATCATTAAATTCTGGCAAATATTTATTGTTCGCCTTTGCATGACGCAATGAACATTGTGCTAGACCACCTCGTATACCCTTCTCTAGCATTTGATACATTTCCAAGTCATCAATTAAGTCAAGCTCAACCTGTGTATAGAGCAACATAGCATCCCAACTTAAACTAGGCGCAGTTACATAGTAGGCTGGATCTAATTTATAATATTTTAAACTTATATTTCTGAAATTTTCAAATATATCACACAATAATAAAACATCACATTTTAGGTATAGATCAGTATACTCGCCAAGATTCTTTATTTTAAATGCATTCCATACAGTTATTGCATGTTTATATTCTTTATCGGTAATATGTTCCATTTTCAATGTGTTATAAAAGAATTCTTTCGGAGGGAGTTTCGTTTCTTCATATTTTTTCCAAGTATTAATATAATCGTAAGGATCAATACCTTTTGTTTTGAGCAAATATATTAACTTTTCGTTTTTGATTTCCATTGACAAATGTGAAAAATCATTATCTGTTAAACTTTTACTTAATGCATCTAAACTTGAGCTTAGAAACTGAAACGAATCAATGAATTTAATTTGTATGGGACGGTTACCATTATCTGTGTCTATGTATTTAGTGATGGTTAAATATTTTTCTTTAGTTTTAGGTATGATTTTAATATGACCCTTATGTTTTGCTAATTCTTTTATAAACAGATGAGAATCATAATTCGACAAATTATGAAAAATTACAGGTATGAATGGACATACTCTAAACATTAGATTACATTGAGTATGTGCAGGTCCTCTATATTTTCCCGTCACATGATCGTGGTCACGCACCTTATCATCGAGTAACAACCGATCACAAATATGACAAGTACTTGCATTATTAAATTGGGTTTGCTCTTTTTTAGTTAAAGGTATCATTGGTTTTTTAATTAATAATGTATCATTTATTTTCTTCACATCTTCTATTAATCTAGTGATAAATACTTCAACACAATCTAGACCTCTGTATGATACATATTTATTTTGGTTGGGATCATGTGAACAACATATGTAATAAGCAAAACAGGAAGGTTGGTGTTTCTTAAAATTATGTGTTTTTTCAGATTTCTTTTCATGACAACTTAGCAACAGACTTTCAAAGTCTGCGTAAATTACAAAATTAATTCTCTGCTTTCTTTCATAATTCTTGAAACCAAGCTTACTATTTTTTTCAGGTAATACTGATAAAGTTTTAGAACAGATATGAGATCTATACTTAGTCTCACTGCTATAAAATTGTAAACATGAGTCACAGAGAAAGAAATTACCTTTATGATTTGTTACTTGCAGTCGTATTAAACGTGTCAGGTCTTTGATAAGACAGTAATGACTTTTTCCTTTTCTTTCTAAATATAACAAATTAACATGGATAGGTTTACTTTTATTTGTTAAATAAAGAGGTCCAGTTACTGTTTCACTCTTATGATCTACTCCATAGACGTTGATACTTATGTTATTGTAGGTCTCGAATAATTTGATATCCTGATATGAAACAGGGAAAGTCATTCCTTCAATATTAAATATAGAACTGTAATGTGGATATGAATTAGTCCTGCATACATTCATCTTAACGGGATATAATGAAGCTACTATACTCCATAAAAAACAACAATTGTCATTATTCCGAATATTAATACAACTTTTCGAATTCTTGAGTTTTGTTGGTAATTCAAGATAAGTACCACCTCTCATAGGACAATATTTACTGACATTGATTTCTAGATGGCTCACTGATTGATAAGACCATCCAGATTCTTTGTGTTCGAATTCTGACATTTTATATTTTAGAACTTCAATAGCTTTCGAATAAAAGTCACTTAAAATCGTATTATTGCAGATAACTTCATATTTTGTATTAAATGACTTCAGTTGTCGCTCACTCGTTTTTGGTAACACAAAGTAGGCAAACAACTCGAAGTTGATCTTGACACAAGTATTTTTCGATAAGGACATATGTATAAGTTTCAGGACATCGTTCGTATTCTCACACAAGAATGCTTCGGGTGTGCAATATTCAACACCGTGCGCAGGGTTCAAACGATATGCTATGATTCTGTTTTTGAAAGCACTTGCAATTACATAAATATTTTTAAAATGAGTTTGAAGCAAACTATTTGATTTATGTACATTAGTTCTTAAATGATATTTCAATTCAGTTTTCGGTAACTCAATCTGACATTTTTGGCATTCTATTACTTCATTGTTAGGATCATGGATATCAATATCGAATTGTTTTTCTATTAATTCATTATTAGGATCATGGATATCAATTTCGGATTCTTTGTCTATCTCCCACGTGGAAGACACATGAGGTGCTGTAAAATAAAAACAATAATAGAGCTAAATGTATATTTATAAGTAAGTAAATTGTATACATAATTGACATAAAAGATCATATCAAATCAGTCAATATTTTAATAATAAAGAGCAATAAAAGAAATATTAGATTACGTGTTTTATTTTCAAGTTTTTTGCTAGATTTTATTCTAGGTACGTAAAAGGAAACCTTACTAACTTCCTACACACTCTAGGTGCTGTAAAATAAAAACAATAATAGCGCTAAACGTATTTTTACAAGTAAATAAAATGTGGTTACAAAGTAAGCAAGCGAGTAAACACTGATTACATAATTGACATGAAAGTCAATATTTAATGTATAAGAAATATAGGATTACATATTTTGTGTACCTATACATTAATAGTGAATGGGTACTATCAGTATACCTTAATAGTAACTTCCTACAAAATCTATCGGACAGTTCTTAAACTCTCGCCTAGTCTCGTCAATAAATTCTTTCAGCCGAGACCAAGCTGGCGTATCATTTTCGGTACGATTTTTTATTGAAATAATTGCATGACGCCATCGATTTATAGGTGTGACATGTTCTATGGTATTTACATCATAAATTTTCAATTCAATGTAGTAAGAGCCTTGTTTTGACTCATCACTTTGCCGACTTAAACCGTTTGCAACCCTTCGTGTGAAATAGGAGTACAAAGGAGTTATTTTTTGATTACCCTTTAAGTTATTTGCCGCTATCTCTTCTCGATCATCGTCACTGTCACTGCCAAATAAATCATGGCTGGTAGGCTTCACCTCACTTGTCCGGGGCTTCATGACAGGACTGATGGGATGGATAGTAGTCTTCAGCTTCTTCTTTTTACTGTCGGGATGCGATGATTTGCTGGCCGCTCTCTTAACAGCATCACCGGAGCGTGAAGATGAAGGCGTTGATGACGAACCCTTCACATGTTTCGTCTGTTTTTGTTGTTCCTCGTATTCATCTTCGGAGGGAAATAGGTGATCAGCAGAAGTTTGTCTCGACCTGAACATAATTACAGAAAAAAAAAATTAGAAGAAATAAAAACAAATAAGTAGGTGTAATAGATATTAAGATAACTCAGATCAAAATAGTAGTCGCCATGACGTTCTAAATAGATTAGATTTGATTGATTGTATACAATCTATTCATTCATTTTGTGAAGTATATTACATTTTTTTTACTCTATTCATAAAGAATAGATTAAAAGATGTAATGAATGAATAGATGAGTATTATAATAACGAGATATACAGGTAGGTACTTACATTGTTGATATTATACGATTGAATAGATTAACACTTGATAAAATTAAACTCGAATGCTGATTCCGTCCAGGAGTAACTTGTGTTACAGAGCAATTCGGGAGCCATTTATATAGGCCTCAAAATCACATGATTCTAACCAAATATGTAAAAACTGCACGCTTGCAAAAATATATAAAAATGAGACACTGCAGATGCTATCATATTCAGATTATTTGGAATGGGACACACGAGCGTTTAAATCGCAGCGTTTTTTAGCTGGCTCAGACAGCCAGACAACCGTTTGTAAATTGTATATTATGTACATGTTCTACCAATTGTAGAAACGAATTATGGGAACCTATACCCATGAACGACGCAACACGAGCAATTAAAAAAAAAACCTGTAATAATATGTATGTCAGCACAAACGCAGCGGTTCGCACGCTCGTCTAGATATTCCAACTTCTAACACGTGGAGGTAATAAGAACTTCAATCTCACGTTACTATAATATATTTAAACACAAAGTACATATACATAATTACGTATTAAATTAAATAATTTTGAACCTTAAAAACAAAATGTGAACAAGTATAAAACCAGAAAAAAATCCTGAAGACATCACATTCCCGTTGAATATCTTGTTCTACAATGTCGGTAAGTAAATCAGCATTTTAATAAACAATTAAACATATTTTTAGTTATGATATTTTTATTCTGATACTAACTACTTATTTAATAATTCTACTTAACAGTTTTACTTGCACAAATAGAAACAGTCTATATTAAAATCCTAGCTAATATTATAAATCGAGGTGTAAGAGAGATTGTATGTTTATTTGTTTGTTTGCTACGCCTTCGCACGGAAAAGCTACTGAACGAATTTCGATGAAACTTAGCACACAGACAGACCATAAAATACGACAAAGCCAACTTTTCTTTCACGCGGGCGGAGCGATGGGTTGAAAACTAGTAATAATTCTAATTATGCATTGTTTCAGAACTCCAGCGATATATTCATCAATGACGCATCATACTCCCCAATACCAGCAGCGCAGCAGCTACGTCAAAATGTTATAAATTACCTGGAGAGGGAAAGACCGTTTCGTTACGAAGAAAATTCGATCTCATCACTCTCTCCGATTCTTCCTCCAGCAGCATCAACATTACGGCAAGACGTAGAGAGAGAAAGGCTCTTTCAATTTGAAGAAAGGCCAAGCAGCAGCGCCAGTAATAGAGTTACTACTACTAAAAAACGAGGGCCCAGCACTTTATACTCTTATATCAAAAAGCCTGCAAAGAGTTCACGTTTGTCAAAAATAGTACGGATCCAAATTTTCGATGTGGATGATTTAAAAGACTCTAAATTATGTGAGTGTAGGGCTAATGTATGCGCTCAGCATGTTGTGGAAAATGTGTTAAGTGATGATATTTATAAGTGTGCAAAAGATATCATATGTAAAATCCAAAAGAAAATGTAAATAAAACATAATAATATAAAACTGATGTCGGTTTTTTAATTACCAGATTAGCCTTTTAATAAACATTGTTCATTTACGTGCCTACCTACTCAGCTGTATTCATTATTTATTACTTTCAAACATAATTCACAGTTACGAATACATAGGTACCTATTTGAGTATATATCTACCATATCTTATGAACTTAAGCTTGATTGAATCATATTCAATAGTAGCTATTTTAATATAAATAAACATACATTTGTATAGTTACGGAGGCCTGTGATGGGTAGTAACAGAATGGAATGCGCTCAGTTTCCTTTTCGGGAATATGTAAACATTCTAACGCACCTAGCAACGCTCGCCAGTTCGATTAATTACAATAGTCAAACATGATATTTATTCTAATGTTAGTCATGAATGATGTCATATCACAATCACATCTTTAAAATAAACAAACTGCATGAAGTGGCTCGCTATCTTGTTAATAACTGCAAACATATTTCATTATAAATATTATGCTCAAGATAAAAGAAATATCAGTTTATGTTATAATTTTATTACAAATTTACAATATACTGAATACACACCCGGAAAAACAGATCAGATCAGATAGAATATTATACCAGTTTTTTTTTTTAAATTAATACATAGTCATGAAAACTTCAGATAAGACCGAACTGAATTTTATCCAAGGAACCAGAAGTATATACCTATATATATATATATATATATATATATATATATATATATATATATATATATATATATATATATATATATATATATATATATATATATGTATATATATATTATATATGTTCAATGATCACAACAATGATCTGAATAGAAGTGTAACGTTGAATGCAGAATTATGAATGAAAGTATTATTATGAATAGAGGTTATTGAATAGAAGGATCATTTCGAATAGATATTTCTGAATAGAAGGGTCGTTTCAAATAGAAATGACTGAATAGAAAGATCATTTCGAATAAAGTATTACTAGTCCTGGATCTCGTTGTATTTGAAGTCATACTTTGAATAAAGGGTTTTTAAATAGAAGTCTCATTTTGAATAGATAATTCTGGATACTGTACTCATTTTGAAAAGGGAGTATTGGGGCAACTGGATCAAAAGATGATACAGGCGCGAAGAAAAGCGCCTGGATCATCTTTTGATCCAGATGCCCCAATACTCTCCTACTCCTCCAGACTGCCGCTGAGAGCCAAGCTGGCTCTCTATAAAACCTATATCAGGTCACGCCTCACATACGCGGGGCCGGCCTGGTACAACTTGACAGCAGAGACCACGCGGCAGCGCCTGCAGCGGGTGAAGAACAAGTTCTTTAACAAATTAGTTTATGTTATTATTGTGTGTGGAAACAATGAAAAAAAACCGTTAAGAGTACAATCCACATTATATTTTTATTTGGATAAGCTGGCACACACTAATGTATTATTATGTGATTCAAACCGAGGTAGATATTTAAGTATAGTTAAGTTGCATGAAATGTTTCACCATATTTGTTCTCAATTTAGTCATAGTATCGAAATATATAGAAATCGCCAAACGATTAATCGACGCTTCACGTGACCAGAAGGCTGGGCTGTATTTCGGCCAGCGTATCAGCATTGCCATCCAGCGTGGCAATGCTGCCAGCCTTCTGGGCACGTTACCAATAGACAGCGATGCGGAGGAATTCTACGATGCCTAAACCTGTCTGTACTTATTTCTTTTTTATGTACCTATGTAAATAAACAGTTCCTTCGTTTTTTAATTAATTTGTACGTCAAGCGGAGCTACTACTTAGATTTCAATAAATTATTATTGTCATAGTATACTTGTAAACATAGATTATTGGGTGCCTAACAGATCATATTATCTGATTCTATGTAGATTTATACTAAGAAACATATTACATTTAAAGTCTAAAAACAATTACATTCAATACACCAAGTTGCACACTGCTGAAATAAATAACACTGTATCAATTGGCACACAAACAGATTTTGCTCTGAAACCCAGTTTATTATCAATAGAAACTCAAACGGATTGTTTATTTCGAGACTAAAAATACATTTACCATATTAGATAATAATATACAGGGTATAAGATCTAAAGTATGTGATATAGAATTATTGTTAGAGTCTAGACATGTAGATGTTCTATGCTTATGTGAAACATTTCATAAAGATAATCATGCTGAAATATTACAATTGCCAAACTATAAAATGGCAACATACTTTTCCAGGAAAAACAAATCTCGTGGTGGTGTAGCAGTCTATGTTAAGACAATATAACATTTAAAAAGATTGACTGGATATCTGAATTATCAGTGGAAATCCACTTTGAATGTTGTGGTATTATAATTCCTGAGACAAATTGGTATATAGTATGTTTATACAGAACACCTAATAGTAATATAAGCTTGTTTATTGAAAAATCAGAACTATTATTATACAAATTAACCATCAGATTGAAAGCTGTAAACAAAAAAATATTTATCTTGGGTGACTTTAATATTGATACCCTAACATGCAATAGTAAAAGTATTATATTCAAAAACACACTTAAAGCATTTAATTTGCATTAAACATTTAGCCAACCAACTAGAATAACGTCACACTCGGCCACATGCATTGATAATATTATCACGAATCATAAGAAGTACAACGCTCAAATATGGGACCTAGGCATATCAGATCACACGTGTCAAGTAATAAAAATTCCATGTAGCACAAGTTATAGACAAAAGTATTGGTACAAGATGCGTCGTAATATAAATTATTATATTGACATTTTTGTAAAATGCATCTCACAAATAAGCTTCAATGAAGTATATCAATATACAGATGTTAATAACGCATATGATGCATTCATAAATTTGTTTAACATAATTTTTAATATTTCTATACCACTGGAAAAAGTTGAAATATACCATAAAAAAGATACGTCATGGAAAACCAAGGGCATTACAATATCCAGCAAAAATAAAAGAAAAATGTATCTTGAATCAAAAGGTAATCTAGAAATTAAAACAAATTATGTACGATGTTGTAAGGTCCTAAAACGTGTGGTAAAAGCGTCAAAGAAAATGTCTAATATAAAATTCATCTCACAAAGTGCTAATAAAACAAAAGCCACTTGGGCACTAATTAAAAAGCAAACACAAGCAACAAATGTCCTCAAGCCTACTATAGACTATATTACACATAAAAATAAAATAATAAAATCACCAAAACAATTAGTAAGCACTTTTAATCATTTCTATATTAATCAAAACCGCAGTGTTTGAAATAGAATTAGTTTTTATTATAAATCAAATCGATTATATCGATTAAGTAACATTTTGTTTAGTCTATTGAAAATTTCTGACAATGGTCACACTGAACTGTCACTTTTTTTCGTTCCCGCCTTGAAAAATTAACACGCTGGTTTTAGGCTGTCTCCGTTTGTAATAATTGATATAAATTGATATACCATTGATCGCCCTTTTGAAAGCACATAAACCAGCTTCGCGAATTTGTATTGTGAATTCTTACCCTGCCGCCTTTGGTTTGCTCGGCAAAAGTTGAGTTGAACATTGACATTTGCAAAACTGTAATTGTGAATTGTGAATCCTGTGAACTTGCATCGTGCATTGAAGACGCTGCGTTGGAGTCTGGTAAAGTAAAGATAATTCACTTGCTAATATTGGCCAATTTTAGTCTCGTGTGTGTCTAACTTGCCTCCAGGACTCCACTCAAGAACATCACCAGGAGATATAAGGTAAAATTTTCATGTACCTACTTAGTACTTGTATTCGCTGTGCAACGCAGTGCATTGTGTCTGGATCCTTGTCTATCGTGGTCAGGTAGATGTATTACATCTTCCACTGCGCACCCTGAAAATACCTGCCTGCCTGCGGTAATTCTAGACATACATTTTTGATAGCAAGAGCGTGGTTAACTGTGCCTATAATGTAAACTTGTATCTGAGCTAAGCATCTCATTTGTTAACAGGTTAACAGTGTTTTAGTGTTCTCAGGTCAGTATTGTCTGAAATACAAAATATTTAATTGTATAAGTTGACCTAGATAATTTGAAACATATTGTCACACATAACCTCAATCAGTAATTGTTTGATTTAAATTGTTGAAATCTAGCATAGATTTGTTGCTGTTCCTATTAATAAGTCACTTTGATTGGATACATATCAGTTATATGTATCAATTGATTTAGTTTATTGCATATATTGATATATAAAGTTTGAATCATTACTTATAACAACCAAACTTTTGATAAACCTTTGTTTGTTATAATATATAGATAATATTGCTAGGTAACATATATTCTGTGCTTACTTACTATTGTATATCTCAAATAACACAGCCAGTCTGTCTGTTGCAAATAATTCATTAATTAATTTGAAGTTCAACTTTTAATTTGTTATAAGTTACAACTTTGATAACTTTTGTGTTTGTTTCAATATATTGAAACTATTAATTTTGTTGGACAGTAGATACCTGTCACTTGCCTGCACTTGCAGTAAACAGGCTAATACTTTGTTGGTTTCAAAGAATTAAGAAAAATTAAGTTTTGATTGTTAATTTTATTTAACGCTTGTCCAGGCTCTTTTGAATTTTGATTATGACAGCTATCAAGGACTTGCGTGCGGCTGCTGGTGCTATTGCATCAGATTTGCGCTGGTTTGCCTCGGCCAGTGCCTTAGTGAACCGGCCTGATCGCCAGCAGGCCTTACTTCAAAGGTACGAGCGGATCAATGATCGCCTGGTAAGTGTGGAACAGCAGTTCCGCACTTTCAGCGCTTGCTGTCTCGAAGTGTCAGTCACTGATTTCACTGCTGACCAGCGAAATAAGGTCAGCGAAGACTATGCCCAGGTCTTAGACCTGTATGATGCTGTCTCCAATACTGCTAGGCAACTAGACAACTAGTTGCCGATAGGGAAGGGCAACCCGGCCTGAAGCAGGAGCTTCCTAGGTCAGCACCGGGGCTGGTGAGTAGGCTCCCTACTTTGGACCTCCCCCATTTTGATGGCTGCCTTGGAAGCTACCTGGGCTTCATTAATTTGTTCGACAGCTTGGTCAATGACAGGGCTGACCTTCGGCCAGCACAAAAATTGGCATATTTAATGTCGGTTCTGGATGGGGAGGCTAAGGGCCTCATCCAGCATCTGCCCGTGTCTGACGAGGCGTACCAGACGGCTCGGGACCTAATTACCCGTAGGTACCATAATAAGCGTGGCCTCGCCGACACGCACATCGAGCAGATTTTGGGTTTGCCGACGCTCACCCGGGTCTCTGGGTTGCGCACCCAACTTTTGAACCCGCTTTTGGTGGCCATCAACGCACTTAAGTGCCTTAACCTGCCCGTGGACCAATGGTCTTATCTATTGGTGCACATTGTGTTAAAGAAGCTGCCTGCCGACCTGAGGTCGCGTTTTGAGCAGCGCTTTGGTGGGGATAGCGCGACCCATCTGCCCCCCTTTGCTGACCTGGAGAAGTTCCTGGAGGATGAGTGCCGGGTCTTGGACAACTCCGGTGGTGACACGCCGGCTAAGTCGCAGCCGCCCAAGGTCAAGGAGCAGGCTCGCGTTCACACCCGAGCCAATGCTGACTGGCGCCCTCCTCGCTTTGCGGTCACGCAGAGCCCAGCCGAGTGCTCCTACTGCAAGGTCACGGGGCCAGAACGGCCAGTTGTAGGGCATTCTTGGACCTACATGTCGCCTCTCGTAGGCGCGTCGCGAATGCCCGCCGCCTTTGCTTCTCTTGTTTGGGGTCCCACTACCAGCGAGACTGCCCAAACTCTCGCCCCTGTCCTCACTGTGGAGGACAGCATTTGGACATTCTCTGTATGAATGCCAGAGAGGTTGGCCGCTTGTCCAACCAGCCGACGCCGCGCACGGGCGGGTGTTTTAAAGGTGGCAGCCGAGGCTCACCGGCACGTAGCCGAGAGTCGCCTCGCTCAATTGATCGCCACTCGCCCTGCTTGGAGAACCGTAGCGTGCGCACGCCTCCTCTCTCTCGCGCACCTGAATGTGCTGTTCAGCGTCACCAGCACCATGACTGCTGCCCCAGGTATTCCCCTCCTTTGGCGGAGCGTCCCTGCCTTGACTCGCGCCCACCTCGTTTTGGGCGGGTGCGTCACTATGACCCCCCACAGATGGCGCGCGGATCGAGTCATCGCGCCTTTGAGGACTTCAACCCGCACCCCCATTTTGATTTGCCTGGTCCTGGCCAACGGTCGCCGCCCAGGCAACAATAGGTCATTGACCCCTGCCCTATAACGCCAACCTCCCCCATTGAGACCGTTATCCTACCAACGGTTGCTGTTAGGGTCTGGGGACCCACGGGGACCTCTGTTGTTGTCCGTGCTATATTGGACACAGGTTCACAAGGTTGCATTGTTTCCACTTATTTGGTAGGGCAGGTTAAATTACATATGGGCTCTTTTCCGAATTGTATACGGGGCATAGGTGACGTAGCCTCTAATGTTGAAGGGCAAGTTAAGGTTTTGTTTGGCCCTGTTGAATCTTCACACCCGAGGATTAAAACCTCGGCTATTGTGCTGAAGAATATTTTGGGTATGCATCCACAGAAACAGCTACCTGCTGCTGTGGTGAATTTGACATCGGGATTGGAACTGGCAGACCCCAAATTTGACACACCGGGACAAATCGATTTGTTGATTGGCTCTGATGTCCTAGGTGGAATTTTGATTGGTGGGAAACGGGTCTTGGTGCCAAATGGTTTGACTGCCATCCCGACCATATTTGGATTTCCTTTGATGGGACCTGTACCTAGGGACCCCCCTCCACCCGAACTTGATAATTTGTTGGCTGTAGACTCTGCTCTCTCTGATGCAGTTCAGAGGTTTTGGGAGATAGAGGAGCCCCCTCAAGTTGCCCGTTTGAATCCAGAACATGAGGAGTGCGAGCTGTTCTTCCAGAACAACACTGGTCGACTCCGTTCTGGTCGGATTATTATGAGGCTACCCTTCCTGTCTGTTCGGCCTCCGCTTGGTGAGTCACGACCTTTAGCCGAAAAGAGGTTGTTGGCCATGGAGCGCCGCATGGGTCGTGATCCGGAGCTCAGACAGAAGTACATTGAGTTCATGAGGGAATATGAACAGTTGGGACACATGTCTGTGTCAAATTTGGATTGGCGTTCGGTGGAGCACTACTTTCTCCCGCATCATGCGGTATTGAAGCCATTGACTGGGAAGCTGCGCACAGTATTTGATGGTTCTGCGCAGACTTCAACAGGCGTATCCTTGAACCAGTGCTTGCATTCTGGTCCCAAGTTGGTCAAGGACCTTTGTGACGTCATCACCAGCTTCCGACGACATCGGGTTGTCTTTGTAGCCGACATAAAAATGATGTTCAGGCAGACGATTATCCACCCTGATGACCGTCGCTTCCAGCTGATCCTTTGGAGAGAGTCTCCTCGTGATCCCATGGTCGTCGACGAGCTAAACACTAATACGTACGGGTTAAGGTCAAGCCCCTACTTGGCAATACGTTCTCTTTGGGAGCTCGCAGACCGCGAAGGCTTACGTTTCCCACGAGCCTCCGCCATCTTGAAGGACAATATTTACGTCGATGACATTTGCTCGGGCGCCTCCACAGCGGACGAGGCGATCCTCCTGTGGGACGAATTGATAGGTATTTTGGCCTCCGCTGGTTATGAGTTGCGTTAATGGATTTCCAACTCACCAGCGCTTTTGGAAGGCTTGCCAGAGGATCATCAGCAGGATCCACATTTGTTTGAGATTGTTGACAACCCCGCCATGATGGCTGTTCTCGGCGTTCAGTACAGACCAGTCCAAGACATCTTTACGTATAACGTAGACTTGAAATTGCCTTGTTCTTGGACTAAACGTCTCGTCTTGTCTACTGTCGCCAGAACCTTTGATCCGAATTTGGGCAAAATGCTTCTTGCAGAAGCTTTGGACAGCAGGATTGACCTCGGACGAACCTCTACACGGCACTCTTGTTGAGAAACCTCTACACGGCACTCTTGTTGTCTTGTGTACTTGCGCACAGTCAGTGCCTCAGGTCAGGTGAGAGTTTCCCTGATCATGGCAAAGAGCAAGGTCGCACCCCTTCGGACATCTCTGACCATCCCAAAATAGGAGCTCTCGGGAGCAGCCCTACTTGTACGCTTATTGAACCACGTGCCCAGCACCTTGGGTAAAAGCATTTGTATTAATGGGACCTACGCCTGGACAGACAGCCAAATTGTTCTTTGTTGGTTGAAGGCGTCTGTCCACACTTTGGAGGTATTTGTTGCTAATCGCGTTTCCCAAATCCAGAAATCCGAAGTCAAGCTTGTTTGGAGACACGTGCCAGGTGAGCTCAACCCCGCTGATTGTGCCTCGCGCGGATGCCTGACGCCTAGTTTGATAGGTCATTCGCTGTGGTGGGGTCCGGAATGGTTGAGTCGACCAGAAACCGATTGGCCTCGAACGCCAGTTTTGAATACATCTAATTTGCCGGGTCTACGAACACTAGCTCTTGAGAAGGTGGAATGCGCCTTCGACCCCGATTTTTTGTTGAATCGTTACAGCTCTCTCGACAAGTTGTTAGGTGTCACAGCTTGGATAAAGCGTTTTGTTTTTAACTTTAGGCACCCACAACAGAAACGACTGACACCGTTTATCTCACCACAGGAACGACAGGAGTCCCTCACCTTTTGGGTTCGTTCTGTGCAATTGGCGCATTTTGAGAAGGAGATTGCTATCCTTAAATCAAAGAGATCGAAATTGTCGGGAGCTGTCTCTAAATTGAACCCCTTTTTGGACGATACGGGTCTCTTGCGCGTTGGAGGGCGTCTCAAGAACGCCAACCTCTCTTACGGAGCACGTCACCCCCCTTTGTTACCTAAGGACGGTCATTTGGTACGCTTGTTGGTAACTGACCGTCACCTTAAAAATTCGCATGCTGGTTGTAATGCTTTGTTGGCCATTTTGCAACGCGAATTTTGGATCTTGTCTGCCCGAAGAATAATTCGGAGTGTAGTCTTTCGCTGCATCCCTTGCTTTAAGCTCAAGGCTTCTACCATGCAGCCCTTGATGGGGGACTTACCGGCAGATCGCGTAACTGAAAGCAGGACGTTTGACGGTGTTGGCACGGACTTCGCTGGTCCCTTTTTGGTGAAAACGTCGATACTTCGAAACAGCAAGACTGTTAAGGCCTACTTGTGTGTTTTTGTTTGTCTTTCCACAAAGGCCGTACATTTAGAACTGGTCTCCTCGCTTACGACCGAAGCGTTTGTAGCCACATTTGACAGATTTGTATCCCGCAGATGGCTGCCTTCCTTGATCCGCTCTGACTGCGGCACTAACTTCAAGGGCACCTATAATTATTTGAATGAAGTTGTTAATTTCCTTGAAACCAACAAGGCTGATATAGGTGATAGGCTTGCCCGACGTGGGATAAATTGGTTGTTTTCCCCACCAAATTGTCCACACTGGGGTGGTATATTTGAGGCCGCCGTAAAATCGGCCAAAACACACTTGCGTAGGACAATCGGTGAGTCTGTCCTTACATTTGAGGAACTCGCAACTGTGTTTTGTAAGATTGAGGCCGTTTTGAACTCTCGGCCATTGTGCCCGATCTCCTCAGATCCGAATGATTTGGAGGCCCTTACGCCGGGCCATTTTTTGATTGGTCGCCCACTTGTCGCCTTGCCTGAGTACCCCTACATTGATACGAGACCTGGTCGTCTCTCGCGTTTTGAATTGGTACGCCAGATTACTCAGAGCTTTTGGAAACGCTGGAATTTGGAATATTTGCACATACTCCAGCAACGCGTTAATTGGACCGACAAGACCGATCCACCCAAGATTGGTGACCTCGTTTTGATCAAGGAGGCTAACCTCCCGCCACTCAGATGGCGCAGGGGGCGCATCCTTCGTTTGGTAACTGGGGCTGATGGAGTTCCCCGATTTGCTGAGGTCTTGGTGGACGGTTCGATTCTGAGGAGAGCGATTGCAACATTGTCACGTCTACCAACCGATTAGCGGACCGGTAGGCCGGTCCGGGGCGGGTGGATGTTTGAAATAGAATTAGTTTTTATTATAAGTCAAATCGATTATATCGATTAAGTAACATTTTGTTTAGTCTATTGAAAATTTCTGACAATGGTCACACTGAACTGTCACTTCCGTTGCCGCCTTGAAAAATTAACACGCCGTTTGCCCTCTCACGTGCCTTGTACCTAATTGATATAAATTGATCGCCCTTTTGAAAGCACATAAACCAGCTTCGCGAATTTGTATTGTGAATTCTTACCCTACCGCCTTTGGTTGCCCTGCAAAAGTTGAGTTGAACATTGACATTTGCAAAACTGTAATTGTGAATTGTGAATCCTGTGAACTTGCATCGTGCATTGAAGACGCTGCGTTGGAGTCTGGTAAAGTAAAGATAATTCACTTGCCAATATTGGCCAATTTTAGTCTTGTGTGTATCTAGCTTGCCTCCAGGACTCCACTCAAGAACATCACCAGGAGATATAAGGTAAAATTTTCATGTACCTACTTAGTACTTGTATTCGCTGTGCAACGCAGTGCATTGTGTCTGGATCCTAGTCTACCGTGGTCAGGTAGATGTATTACATCTTCCACTGCGCACCCTGAAAATACCTGCCTGCCTGCGGTAATTCTAGACATACATTTTTGGTAGCAGAGCGTAGTTTTACTAAAAAAAAAAAATCTTAATAAAAAAAAATATGTGTAGAATTACCGCAGGCAGGCAGGTATTTTCAGGGTGCGCAGTGGACGAACGGACACAATGCACTGCGTTGCACAGCGAATACAAGTACTAAGTAGGTACATGAAAATTTTACCTTACATCTCCTGGTGATGTTCTTGAGTGGAGTCCTGGAGGCAAGTTAGACACACACGAGACTAAAATTGGGCAATATTAGCAAGTGAATTATCTTTACTTTACCAGACTCCAACGCAGCGTCTTCAATGCACGATGCAAGTTCACAGGATTCACAATTCACAATTACAGTTTTGCAAATGTCAATGTTCAACTCAACTTTTGCCGGGCAAACCAAAGGCGGCAGGGTAAGAATTCACAATACAAATTCGCGAAGCTGGTTTATGTGCTTTCAAAAGGGCGATTTATGGTATATCAATTTATATCAATTATTACAAACGGAGACAGCCCAAAACCGGCGTGTTAATTTTTCAAGGCGGGAACGAAAAAAAGTGACAGTTCAGTGTGACCATTGTCAGAAATTTTCAATAGACTAAACAAAATGTTACTTAATCGATATAATCGATTTGACTTATAAAAAAAACTAATTCTATTTCAAACATCCACCCGCCCCGGACCGGCCTACCGGTCCGCTAATCGGTTGGTAGACGTGACAATGTTGCAACCGCTCTCCTCAGAATCGAACCGTCCACCAAGACCTCAGCAAATCGGGGAACTCCATCAGCCCCAGTTACCAAACGAAGGATGCGCCCCCTGCGCCATCTGAGTGGCGGAAGGTTAGCCTCCTTGATCAAAACGAGGTCACCAATCTTGGGTGGATCGGTCTTGTCGGTCCACTTAACGCGTTGCTGGAGTATATAAACCACGCTCTGCTACCAAAAATTATGTCTAGAATTCGGGCTATGAATGGGTAAGTTTTATACAGAGATCAGTAGAAGCGATTAATTCATCCAGTCTTAGCCCAAGGCAAAGGATCTAAACACATGGACCAAGTTTCTTGGCGCTAAGAATTTAACAATGTACAATTACCTGTATCTTCACTGATGTCAGGCCTGGAACTAAGTTGTGGTGCTAACTAAGGTAGAGAAAATCGTTTCAGACGTTTGAGCGTAGTATACCTATAATTATTCGATTAGATATGCAAACAATGTAATCACCCTGCACTATATGACAATATGTATGATGTGACAGTACTGACAAATAAACACAGTTAACCAGAAAAAACAATAAATCAATTTAACAACCTTAATAGCATCTTTCCGTATCCTGTTGACAGAAAAGAAGTAATAAAAATAGTTAAAATCTTAAAAAATAAACCCAGTTTCGGCTATGATAATATACCTATTAAAATTATTAAAGATAGTATAACTTTTATTGCTGATCCGCTTGTACACGTTATTAACTTAATGTTAGAGACAGGGGAATTTCCTGATCATCTTAAGAAGACTAATAAAGCCATTGTTTAAAAAAGGTACGCGGGATGATATAAATAACTATAGACCCATTGCTTTATTGCCGGCTATTTCAAAACTGTTCGAGAAAGTCATATATAATAGAATCACAAAATTTCTAGAACATAATAATATCATTAACATTAATCAATTCGGATTTCAGAAGAGAAAAACCACAACTTTGGCAATATATAAATTATGTAATACAATTTGGGACAAAATTAATAATAAAATACTTTCTATTGCGCTTTTTATAGATATGTCAAAAGCTTTTGACTGTGTGAAATATGACATGTTATTGAACAAATTGGAATGCATAGGAATAAGAGGTGTCGCTTTAAAGTTGGTAGGAAATTACTTAAATAATAGAATGCAAGCAACTACTATTGAAGTATTTAATGAGCATACAAAAACAGTAGAAGCAGTTACATCAGATTTCGATAATGTTATACTTGGTGTGCCCCAAGGCAGCATATTGGGTCCCCTTTTATTCCTCGTATACATTAATGAACTTCCAAACATAATCAACCACCTATGCGTTATGTATGCTGATGATGCAACAATATTTATTTCCAATGATGATCCAAATAATAATAACTTTCAAGACGAAATAAATAAAACACTAACAACAGTAACTGATTGGTTAGAGTCAATAAATTTGAAAGTAAATCTCTCTAAAACAAAAATTATACAATTAAGGAATTACAAAAGTTAACTCTCTCCATTAAATATATCTGTTTCTAATACAAAAATTGAACAAGTAAGTGATTTAAAATTTTTAGGAGTTGTAACCGATCAACATCTTAATTGGAAAGCACACATTGAAATCGTAAACAAAATATCCAGCGTTTGTTATGCACTATCAGTTCTGTCAGAAACTACAAATATAAATGTCACCAGAAATGCATATTTTGGAAATGTCTACCCTCTATTATTGTATGGTATAATTTACTGGGACATCTCTACAAATGTTCAGTCTACATTTATTCTCCAGAAAAAATGTCTGAGGACATTGTATAATATGTATAGCACTGAATCACTGAGAAATATTTTTAAAACTAAGGGATTTCTTACACTTACTTGTATTTACATTCTTGAATTATGCTTATTTGTGAAAAATAATAAAGAATATTTTAATTTTAAATCTGCTTCAAAACGAAACATACGAAATAAATATAAGTATAATCTTAACTTACCTATAATTAATAATACGATTTACTATAAAAGCACTTACATTTCTGCAATTCGTGTTTTTAACCATTTACCTACCGCCTTAAAAGAATTAGATGGCCGTAAATTTAAAATAAATTTGAAAAAGTGGTTGATTGAGCATACTTTTTATACTCTAAATGAGTTTTTTGGTAAGTCGTATTAATGCATGTATTTAAGCTTTCTTTTTTGTTTTCTTTTTGTTTTTAAACGTTTAATTTGTTATTTCATTTTTAAAATTATGTTGCATGTCCGATACGGGCAAACTGTTGTGTCCAAAACCTTTATAACTAAGACCTATGTATTGTACACAGTTACGCAATAAATACATCTTTATCTTTATCTTTATCTTTATCTTTACCTGGCAGTGGACGCGCCCAGGTACCTCAGAAACGCGACCATCCATCGGGACCTCAAGTGGGAGCCGATCGAGGGATTTGTGAGCGGGTTGGCCCGGGGTATGTTCGAGCGTGCAGACCGCTCAGAACACCCCCACCTCGTCAACATCGCTCCCCTCCCCCATCCTGACTCAACGGCTCTCATCCGAAGGAGACTGAAGCGCCCCGCTCGGGAACTGATCCTAGTTTCCTCGAGCGGGGCCTCATCACCACCGCCACCACCACACCAGCCAGACGACCAGCCGCCGCCCTCTCGCAGGCGACTAACTGGGCCTCTCCCAACGCAGACTCACCCGGTTGGTCAGCCTCGAGGGCGGCCAACCCAATGACCGGCCCATAGTATTGGGCCGCGAAGACAACCTCCTTAAGGAGACAATCTCCCAAAGGAACCCCATTACCCCGTAGGGGGTGGTGAGAAGAAGTTCATGATGATGCGGCAGCTCATTTGCCGAGCGGCGATCAGACGACGAGGTCACGCGGTCACGCGTCAGCTGGCACGGCGGGCGTCGACGTAATAATATTTGAAGAGCGAAGATTTCTTGAAGTCATCATCAACTTGTGTATCTGCGAGTTCGCAAGAGAACTCTTCTTGTTTCTATTTAACGTTGCAAAAGTCTATAAAACTGTTATTTTCAGAACAACAAAAGTCCTTGAACAGTCCTTGTCAGGACTATTATCACTGTTTCTATTTAAACACTTAAATCCTTTTCAGGGCTGTCTGTATCTATGTTTCTATATACAAACATTCAAAAGTCACTGTAGGTACTGCTAGGTATAGGTTAG
This sequence comes from Euclidia mi, assembly GCA_944739405.2. Classification (NCBI taxonomy): domain Eukaryota; kingdom Metazoa; phylum Arthropoda; class Insecta; order Lepidoptera; family Erebidae; genus Euclidia; species Euclidia mi. The sequence continues at coordinate 9,174,170 of OX123189.2, forward strand.
CTACACCAGCTTAATTGGAACACGGACGCCGCTAGGGACGGTAATATAAGCATTTTACTATCACGATGTGTGTGGTGTATTGGATTTTAGACTAATCTTTTGATATTCAGGTTAAAATATATAAGATTTCATTTTTACCCGACTACGGCGAAGCCAAAAGGAAGGGTAATGTCATTGGATATAGCGTGTAAAACGAAGGTTTCAAAATGGTTCATTCACAACTGGACTTAGTCCGTGTGGGTTACGGCTAACGCGATAAAAGGTAGCTTTTGCGTTCTTATGTATTAACTATATAACTGCAAAAGTTTTATGAAAATCAGTTCTATAATTTTTGAAAAAAAAGAGCAACAAATATTCATTCATGCATGGATGTGTAGCCACCATCACAATCTATCGCAGTTATATTAGTAGTAAAATTGCCCCTCCGTTGTTGAATAGGCAGCAATGTAATTCTCGTTTCGAAAAGCTGTAAGAATATATAGAGGTTTCTTTGCCATAAGTATATCAATCTAAATAATAAAAGTTATCATATTTCTTCAAAGGTCAGACAGGCAGTCGCTCCGTGGAAAAGCTAATATTCAGTCAAATCCGGGGGGCGATTCAGAATCGTTCGATATCTCATATGACATTCGATTCCGTTAATTGTCAAACGGGCTACCTCATTTTTTGTCAAAACTATCGCATTTCCTATCAATGTTATGCATTCAGTATGAAGTAAATTAATAAATAAACCGAATTCAATGAATAGTTGTTCAAAATATCTCTGATAGGTGTCTAAAAGACGAGGACAATAATTTGACATATCGTACGATTACTTGTCGTGACATTCTGAATCGGGGGGCAGGTTAGACTAGAAAGCGGACCCCAGATTGAAACTGGGATAACGCTAAGAGAAAGAAGATATTTCTTCAAAGATAAAAGTCGTATTTTTAAGGTTAAACCGAATATTTTATTTCGGCTTCTTTATCTTAATTCCTAAAGATGATATAAAATCACAGTAAAGAGAGAGTACCTATTACCTTATTTGCATTACTTTACTAAAAGTATGGATATTTGAGATATTTTCAAGATATTTTTGCCAGTATAAAATTGCCAAGAATATCTCGAAAATATCCGGCTTTTTATGTACCGCTCATAAAATAGAGAGAAGACGTTGTACTACATACCTATATATCGAAATAATTGTATCTTTCGCGATGGAGGTATATATTGCGACAACCTGACTTTTTATGCGTATTATAGATTATAACATATTTATAGAATAACTATTTCCTACTCAGATAACAAAAGGCGTTAGTAGCGATATTTATTTATTTATTTAAACATGTCTTGAATATAAACCAAAAAGGAAGGGCGGAAAATGGGCAATACATATAGGTAATTTTGAAAAGTTAATCGTTTAGATGAAACTTAACTCACCGGGATATCTTCATGCTACAAAATCACTTTTCCAATCTTTGAAAGTACGCCGCTACAAATTTTATTCTTTTTCACGCGACCAAATGGGGGCGCACCATTTGCTGCGTTGAGGTCGGGCTGCAGAGGAAGAGGAGATGTGGTGCTGCCAGGTTGCAGTCCTCCCTATCCTTTGCGGCCGCTGGTTTTTAGTGCCTGCGGACGGCGAGCGCTGGGGCTGCTCCCCGTCCGCCAAAAGGCAAGGAGGCGGCGTAGTGTCCGTGCTGCCACCCAAGTAGCTTTGAAAGATGACGACGGGGCCCGCCAATACCAACGGCGAGCCAATACCGGGTGGAGTCACAGAAAAGTATGCTATCCGCGAATCGCGTGACCCCGCCACTACACGGGACTCGTAGGAACATCTCCGTGGTTTAAGGACGATCACACTCTGGCCTCCGTGGTCCAGTGGATAGCTTATGCGACTGCTGATTGCAGGTCCCGGGTTCGATTCCCGGGTCGGGCAAAAATGTTACTGGGTTTTTCCGAATTCTCAGTAGCAGCACGGAGTCTGGCAATGTGCCCGGTAACGGCAATAGGCTCGCCCTCTATTACGTGGGACTTAAAATAATTCAAGGCGAAATGTGGGTGTAATATTACACCTCTGCTTACCCCTTCGGGGATACAGGCGTGGGTCTATAAATAAATAAATAAAAATAAACACTCTGGCCGTCGCGGTCGGGTTGGCGTCGAGTTGAAATGGCTCATAAGGAGGGTTTCCACCGTAGTCAACAAAAAAAAAGCAACGCCGTAATATCCTTGCCCAGAGCGCGCTTAAACAGTTATTCCTCACTCTTAATGCCCATTTGTTCTCTGATTACGAAGCCACGGCATTTTCCATCTTCCAATACTTCGTTTTCCGTCTATATTGCCCATCATGATATTCTTCTTTAGACCATACTGTTCGTTAGCCGTAGTACATGACCGAGATGAATTTCAGTAGCCTAATCGTCAGGATACATAATAATATATATAATGTAATTGTAAGACGAATATGAGTTGGCTAAAGTGCATGAAACATGCAATAAGTAGAGCTGTATCGCGGTATACGTCGTGTCGATGTCACGTGCACAAAAGGATACCAGCAACTCTTGCCACCCGTTGCACTGTGTTTGTGATGCTATCCGAACCTTTGTGAAACGTTTCACAAACAATGTGCTTGCACAATATTGTTTAACCTGGTGAGATATAACGGTTGAAGCGGAATATCAGAATGAGCAGCTTTAGACCCAGTCTTTGTTTTTTCAGTTCTGACAGTATTTTTTTATTAAATTGTTATGGCAAAAAATACAAAATGGCCTGTTCTATGAAGAGTTTTAATGGTCATCTTGCTCTCATCAATGTGTACGATACCAATATAAGAAAATACTTTTGTGCCCCACAAATTGTTTTAACTCCACTGCTGGACAAAGGCTCCATCAATCTCCACTGAGCCACCTGCATCCATCCGCAGCTGTGATCCTAATAAGATCGTCGGTTCACCTTGCGGTAGGCCTAACTCTTCTGTGATGTAAGAATACCCAAAGGTGTTCTGAAGGTTCATGTTTGCATTCTAATCGAAAAATACACACTAGTATTCAAATACTAGTATAAAAACATTCTTAAGACATTTTAGTACCTGCATCCTCAAACCCAACCATGGCGTCCATGTCTAACATTCGACATACGCGGGAGGTGAACACGCGACTGTGCATATTACTGGCGCGGCTAACATGGCTAGTGTACTGTCTGGGTGGCCTAGGCCACACCCCAGGACGGAAGCCTCCTCTCCACATATCCCTCAGCATAGTCAGAGGTTCTGTGGATGAGCTGGGCTGGCTCCGAGGGGCGACGGGACTGCCGTTGGTTACGATGCCGATGGTGGCTACGGCCTTAAAAAGGCAACCGTTTGGCCCGACCCGCAACCCTGAACAGACAGGATTGGGATTCTTTCTCCTGGACGTGGGGAGGAGACAGACTGCGAGGAAGAAAACCTCTTTAAAAATAACCCGAACCTCAAGCTCTGGCGCCCGGTGAGGAGGTGTGTGGCTGGGGGGAACCCAGTCGCTAGGGCGCTACCAGGGGAGCTCCCCCTTAAGGAGCAAAACTAAAAATGGCGACGGATCAAAAGAAGATATTACCCCAGGAGGGTACCGCCCGCTTAGCAGGCGGAGAATACCTCGGCACTCCGGCGTCAGCCGTAGTGTCCAGCCCCTCGTATCCTGGGGGGAGGGCAAACCGCGCCAATACCCGGTTCGGGTTCTATAGATACGGGCCTGCACACGCCCAGTTTTGTGCGCCCCAAAACGGCTAGTTCGGCATCGTCCCGTGTCCAGTCGGGCGAAAGGGACACAGATAGGAGTAGGCAGACTACTCCAAACGGAGAAAGAAGGCGACAGCGAAGGGTATCGGAGGACAGTGACAGTTCATTCATGCCTGTCTCCTCGCTGTCGTCCCAGACCCCTAAGGAGGGAAGGGGACACAAGAGAAAGCCAAACGGCCCGGCCGATTGAAATCTGCCCAATAAGTTGCCGCGGTCCAAACGGGTTCCTAAAAGCACCAATATTGGGAGAAGCGGAACGGAAACAGGAACGGAGACAGAGCGCGAGGACGCGCTTGGCATAAACATCCCCTCGGGCAGTGAACAGTCTCGCGCGGAAGAAGTTGCGGTCGAACTGCGGGACCAGCCGACCGCCGATGTAGGCTCCAAAGTTTTGGAAGCATTGTCGGTGGTGGAAAAGGTTTTAGAAGGAACTAAAGGTTTCAGAGGCCAGAAGAAGGTATCCCTGAGAGAGGCAGTTGCGGTGGTCAAGGTCAGGGTGTTGGAGCTCCACGGAAGAATCGACCCGATAGCCCCGGCGTCCTTGACTGGGAGGTTAGAGAAGGAGAATCGCGAGCTCCGATCCCAGCTAGCCTCCTTGGGAAAGCAAGTGGTTGCCTTGACCAGGGAACTGGAGGAGCTCCGCCGTGGAAGCCATGAAAGGCTCCTGTTGAAGCCTGCAGAAGGGACCAGCGCGGCTGTTTTACCCCTAAAAGGAGAAAGGCCAAAGACGCGACCCGGGTCGAGCCCCACATCTACCCGGGACCAGTATATATCCCAGGTGGACCGCGTACTGGCTGAGGTCCGTGTAGAGGCCCTGGCAAGAGTTTTTTCCGACGGGGGCCTTCAGCCTTCTCAAAGTGCGGTCTCAAGTGGAGTGACCGATATAGTTACGCCGGCCGGGAAAAGGGCACGCAAGCGAAAGAAAGGACGACGAGCGGTGAAGGAGCCGCCAGCGTCGGTGCCCAATTGCCCTGCTCCAACACAACCACAGTCTGTCCCGCCAGCTACGGAGGTCTGGGCCACGGTCGTTGGCAGAAAGACGAAGACCAGGGATGCCAGAACAACGGCTGCCCATCCACCGCCCAAAGAAAAGGTTGTACCGCGGCCTCCTTCGACTGCAGCCATCACGATTTCCTTACCCCCTGGCTCGGAGATTTCAATGGCTAAGGTAATGGAAACTGCCAAGGGAAATATTAAGCTAGCCGATCTTGGCATTGCGGGTAGTGTACGCGTCAAGAGGGCTATCACCATGGCTCTGATTTTACAGGTTCCTGGAGAAGGAAATGCCGCTAAGGCGGACGCGCTCGCGTAACGCCTGCGGTAAGTCCTCTCTGGCACGGGCGCGGTCATAGCACGTCCGTGCAAAACAGGCGAAGTACGGGTTATGGACTTAGATGAGTCCATCATCCCAGCCGAGGTTGCCGAAGCTGTGGCTGCGGTAGGTGGATGTCTTGCATCCAAGGTAAAGGTTGGAGCCCTTCGTGTCTCCCGATCGCGGCTAGGTACGGCCTGGGTTCGCTGCCCACTTGCGGCGGTTCGCAAACTAGCAATCGCCAAGCGGGTTCAAGTGGGATGGGCTTCGGCTAGGGTAGAGGTGCTGGCAGCTCGACCGTTACAGTGTTACCGGTGCCTTGAAATGGGACACGTAAGGGCAACGTGCCCCAATGAGACAGATCGCGGCGCACGGTGTTACGTGTGCGGTAGCACAGGTCACGTCGCGCGTGCATGCACCGCTTCCGCGCCGAGGTGTCCTGTCTGCTCGGATCTTGGTCTGCCCGCGGACCATCGGCTGGGGAGTAAGAAATGCTCCCCACCTAAAAACAAAAAAGAGGGCGAATAATTACTTCAGCCCCAGCCGCGGGCAGCTCAGACTCACCGCTGGCTGTAGGAACGTCTCAGCCGGCTACCCAACTGGCAGAGGAGGTAATGGAGGCCTAAAATTCGCGCCCTTCCACAGAATTTTACAGGGCAACCTAAATCACTGCCGCGCGGCACAAGATCTGCTGATGCAGACACTCGCGGAGTGGTCGGTTGCCTTAGCGGTAGTAGCAGAGCCATACTCCATCCCGGACCATCCCCGATGGTTTGGATCGGAGGATGGCACCGCTGCCGTTTACTGGGCAGGAGGGGAAAATGACCCCCATTGCACTCTCCTTCAGAGGGGGCTAGGGTTTGTGGCAGTAGAGTGGGGTCCACTGGTTATAGTGGGCTGCTACATATCCCCTAATTGCGGCCTCCCCGCCTTCAAGGCGTATCTAGATGGTCTCAGAAGTTGCGTGTGCGGCTACCTGTCCCGTCCGGTACTCGTTCTGGGCGATTTTAGTGCCCGTTCTACTGAGTGGGGCGATTGCCTAGACAATGTAAGAGGAGGTACACTCATCGAGTGAGCGGCGGGACTGGACCTCGGCATTTTAAATCGGGGTTTGATCAGTACCTGTGTACGGTGGCAGGGGGAGTCGATCGTCGACCTGACATGAGCCACTCCAGACGCCATCAACCTGGTGACAGGATGGAAAGTGGCAACGGAGGTAATCACTCTGTCGGACCACCGCCACATCATGTTTGATGTGGCCATCCGCCGCCCTGGCGCTAACCAGAACCGCCGCAATGGTAGCCTTCTACGTCGTTGGTCCCTTAAGCGAATGGATAAAGACATGCTCGTTGCCGCAGCCACCGCCGCGGACTGGCAAGAGGAAGAGGTCTCGTCTGATCCCGAAGCACAGGCAGCCTGGTTCCGTCGCGTCATGACAGACGCGTGTGACGCATCGATGCCACGGGTCCGGCCAGGAGGGAAAAGGGGCTCGGTATATTGGTGGTCACCCGAAATAGCGCAATTACGCACAGAGTGCGTCAGGGCCCGTCGCCGATATCAGAGAGCCCGACGAAGACGGCGAGTCACAGCTGAAGAGGTTGTCGATATGAGGCGGGAGTATGGAGTCGCTGCAAAGGCGCTCAGTTTTGCGATCGCGGATGCCGAGGCTCGATCCTGGAAAGAGCTTATAGAGGGGCTGGACATGGACCCATGGGGGCGTCCGTACAAATTTGTACTGGGCAAGCTCAGACCATGGGTCCCGCCGCTGACACAGACTCTGGACCCGCAACTCGTGGGGAGAGTGGTAGAAACCCTCTTTCCCAGAATCGAGGATAATCTCACAGACCTCCCGATATCGCCGGCGACCGTGAGACGGCGGCTGAGCTAGACCGAGCTGTGCGTCGACTCGCGCCCCGAAACACCGCTCCGGGTCCCGATGGGATCCCAGGCCGGGCGTGGGTGCACAGTGTGGAGGTCTTGGGGACAGATTGAGGCGACTGTTCACCAGCTACCTCCGGTATAGCGTATTCCCCACCGGCTGGAAAGAAGCCAAGCTGGTCCTCATCAATAAACCTGGCAGAACTGCTGACTCTCCTTCGGCGTTCCGACCTATTTGCCTGTTGGATGATGTGGGAAACTCTTCGAGAGAGTTATCGCCGCCCGTTTCACCGCGCATCTGTCACGTGTGGGTCCCGACTTATCGGATAGCCAATTCGGTTTCCGGCAGGGGCGTTCGACGCTGGACGCGATAGAACGCGTTCGGTCCCTGTCGGAGGAGATTGTTCGTCGGAAGGGAGTGGCTTTGGCTGTTAGGCTTGACATAGTCAACGCCTTCAACTCCCTTCCGTGGCAAGCCATTAAGGAGGCACTGTTACATCATAATGTGCCTTCATATCTACATAAAATCGTTGGGACGTATCTGCGCGACAGGTCCATTACGTATATGGGTCGGGACGGCTTTGAACACCGGAGGGAGGTCACGTGTGGGGTTCCCCAGGGGTCAGTGTTAGGACCCCTGCTATGGAACCTCGCATACGATGCGGTTCTGAGGACCAGTCTACCCCCCGGCGTGAGTGTCGTCTGCTATGCGGACGACACTCTGGTATTAGCAAGAGGGCATGGCTTCCTTGAGGTAATTCGGCTCGCGGAACTGGAAGTTTGTGTCGTCCGACAGATAAACGGGCTAGGGCTACAGGTAGCGCCTCATAAGACCGAGGCGCTGTGGCTCAACAGAAAACGTCAGAGTGTGGTTCCACCCAGCTCGTTTGTAAGAGTGGCTGATGTGGAGGTTCAGGTAGGTCGGTACATTAAGTACCTCGGCCTTACCCTGGACAGTCGCTGGAGCTTTGAGGAGCATTTTGAACGGATGATCCCCCGAGTTCGTAGGGCAGCGGGGGCCCTTCAAAGGCTGCTGCCGAACCTCGGGGGTCCCAGGGAAGAAGTTCGCCGCCTCTATTGTGCGGTCGTACGATCCATGGCCCTCTACGGAGCGCCTTTAAGGGCCACACGCCTAGCGGCGTCCTCCCGCTGCAGGGCTAAGCTCAATAGTGTGCAGCGGGTAGTGGCCATTCGGATCGTACGAGGATACCGCACAATTTCATCAGAGGCGGCGACAGTCCTGGCACGTTTTCCACCCTTTGACATCCTGGCGGACATGGACGCGAAGGTCTATAGCCAAACTCGCGCAGATCGTCGGGAAGCGAATGGGGACGTCCAGGACGTCCTCGAAATGCGGCGCAATGCTCACCGACAGGCTTTGCAGCAATGGCGCGCGCGGCTGGAATTGCCGCAGAATGCGCGCCAACGCGCTGTCGGTGCCATTTTGCCAAGCCTTGAGGCGTGGGTTGGACGCAAACACGGCCGCGTCACCTACCGATTCACTCAGATACTCACCGGGCACGGGTGCTTCGGTTAGTATCTGAATCGAATCGGACGCGAACGGACTGCACAATGCCACCACTGTACAGGCGACCAGGATTCCGCCCAGCATACGCTGGAGGATTGCCCGGCATGGGCAACGGAACGTGAAGTTCTGGTCGACCAGATCGGATGAGATCTGTCGCCGCCAGCAGTTATTGCTGCCATACTGGCGAGTGAGGAGGGCTGGGACGCAGTGGCCTCCTTTTGCGAGGTCGTAATGCTCCAAAAAGAGGCTGCTGAGCGGGATCGGGAGAGGGCTGATCCCGCCCGAAGACAAGGACGACTTCGCCGAGATCCGCCAACGGGGCCGCGGGCCGCCAGCGCATGGGGAGCTCTGGTCGGCGATTAAGATTCGTTGCTCCGGGAAGAAGTACGGGCAGGTGAGGGCGTGTAGCCTTCCCTGAGAACGGGTTCCGTTGAACCTGGCGCCATGGGAGGAAGACTGGACAGCTTCTGTACCCAGTCTTCCTCGCGTCGGGCGTCTTTGGTTGGCAGTAGAGGTGGTTTTTAGTGGCAACACCACATACTCCGTCTCATTTCCCCAAGAGTCGGAGATCCGAAGGGATTATACACCTCGTAAAAAAAAAGACATTTTAGTACCTAACACATTAAACTTATCACAGTATAAATGTATAATATTTCAGCGGATGGTCTCATTCAGTAATCGCAGGCAGCCGAGTCCCCGAGCCATTTCCGATCGCATTTAGATCGGTACACGCGCGAAGTGGCCTGTATTGGCAGCAGTTCAATGAATTGATAACGATATGTGTGTTATGTCTCGGATACAGGTGGAACACACACATACATTGAGCTTAGACTTAAAACTACGGCCAAAATAGCACACATTTTATAACTCTGTAAAAGAAAAGAAGTAACAGTAACCTATTGAACTTGTTATTTTTTTTTTCGTGTGAGTTTGTGGCGAGTGTCAGATTTTATAGAACGTCCGAAATCTTCTGAAATGACTTGTAGATTATTTTCCAGAGACAAGAACCCGATGGCATTGCGTTTCCTCCAAAACACAGTTACGCTCTGATTTTAAAACCACAAAGGGCAGTAATCAATACAAAGGCAGCGATAGCCTAGTGGAGATACCAACAGACTGCCATGCAGAGGGTATCGGGTTCGAATACACAGCGCGCACCACTGACTTTTCGGAGTTATGTGCGTATTGAATTGTTAATTAGGCGGGTCCACACAGACCGAGCAGCCTCGCGAGGCATTTGCCGCGCGAGGAAACGGTCCCCGAACGAGCGCGGCCATAGAATAAGGCTGCATTCACATTTATCTGACGAGATCTCTCGTGACGGTCTCTGTCGTAATTACTTACCGTTCACATTTGTCTGTCACCGTCTGTCGCGATCTGACGCAGTTTTAAATCAGTTCTGTCTTGACTCTCGTGGAGTTCACGCTTTCACAATGTTTTTGATGAATTATCCGATTCAGATTAAGTAGATATCCAATTATATCCATAAATTATTTACATAGGATTATATTATTTTGTATTCAATTAGCTCGTCTATAGGTACTGTATAAGAATAATATTATAAAAAGAAGTCAATTAGTTCGTCGTCCATAGTGCAATTGTATACGCGCGTCTGACGCTTTACGACAGACAGTACACATTTGTCTGACGTGTCGTGTCGCGCGCTGTACCGGCCCCACCCTCCCTGTCACAGACCGGGATATTGTCTGTCGCGACACGACAGACGCCGTCACGACAGATTCCATCAGATAAATGTGAACGCGGCCTAGAGCGCGGCAGCCTCGGCACCGTAGGAAAAAACAAAATTGTAGTTGTCATAAAGTTTGAATTCAGAACGCATGTATCAAATTGTCGACTTGTGAATTACAGTGAAATAGTACATTTCATGGTTTTTAAAACTTAGAACAAAGTTGAATAGAACCTCATTTATTTAGATAAAATGAGCGCTAGACGGCAGTAGAACTCACTTTTTTACATTATCACTTATTCTCACGTTTAACCCGGGGTCATAGGGGTTGAAAAGTGTTACACGGACGTTGGGGTGGGTCTCACAGACCCGTTTAATAGATATAAGTTATTTTAAGACTTAATGAATGAAAACATAACATTTATTAGTCTTTAGTGTTTTAGATATTTATGTAAATAAATAAAAGAAAAATATTATATTATTTATTAGTTTTAATCACAATTATTAAAGCATTTAAAAATAAACGACACATGTTACCAAAATCTTTCCCTTCTACTTAAAAGTTACTTTATTATTATTTAACAATCAATCTTAATATTTTAATCTCACTTTTTGTAGTAAACTAGATTATCTATAAAAAATATCCGTGAAAAATGACTCTTGTAAAATCGACAGTACCTATGCTGTCTTTCTTTGTCTTCTCGGTCCATTTTTTACTAGGTACCTACAATAAACACAAATAAAATACATTGAACTGTATACAAACAACTTTAATCGTAAACAAGAACAAAAAACAAATAAATATAAAAGCATAAATACACGGTAAACAATTAAAATAATATGTATACAAAATGGCGCGAAATTGTTACACTATCTGTGGGGATGGGTCTCATATACCTTTTTGAACTTTTTGCACGTATAACTCCCACTATGGCTGCCGCACGTCTTATGTGTTACCTGCGACACATAGATCACCTCAACAGTTCCAGCTACTGAAAAGAGCGGCAACGTCGCACGCATAGTCACTGAACTACAAGTGATATAAAATGTTACGGGTCTCACAGACCCAACCCCCGTGACGTCGGGTTAATTATTCTTATAATATTTATTTCAAAATTTTCTCCATAAAAATATCTGTAAAAAGCAATTTTTATTTTGAAAACAACATTTAAATGTTAATGTTTCTTAATTTCCTGGACTCTGATTCCCGCACTCTTCGCCTAGGTACCCATCTTACTTGAGAAATTTTGCATTCCACTGGAATTTAGCAACATTCACAGCAATGTCCACAAGAAGATGTTGTGTTTGAAACTGTAATACAATTTGTAAGTAACTAAAGCCACTTTTATAAGTCATCTAACTGATCTTAAGGTTATCGTTTTGTGTGTAAAGTTTCCTTAAAGTAATGGGCAGTCATTTTAAGGAATCAGTACCTTCAAAATAAACTGTCACTAGTCTTAACCATGGAATAGTGCTATCCCTTTGGGTTGCGGAGGTCAGACAGGCAGTCGCTCTGTGGAAAAACTCATATTCAGCCAAATCCGGTTAGAGGAGTAAGCGGACCCCAGGTTGAAAACTAGGAGGTTGATGATGATGATTAAAGCTATGAGAAAACCCATTTCTTTTAAAGACACTGAATGTATATATCCCCTGCAATGATTTTCACTATGCTACAGTATCAGGAAGATTGGTAAATGAAAAATGGGCAGACTGTTTAAAAAGGCGAGAAAGTGGTGACCTATTAGAAATAGGGTCCGAGAGCGTGCTCAGAAATTTTTGGATTACCATCACTAATAACACTTAGCCGAATGATTCGAACAGCTTCCCTTACACCCGACTTCAATGACAATATATTTGATCAATTTGAGAAAATAATAAAAATAATTTTTAAAGTAATTAATGATGGGCAAGAAAATTTAGCAAAAGGAAACATACTATGCTTCTGCAAAGTGAAAATCCTGCATATCAAGGACTTTGCTTAATGCCAAAAGTAATATATCATGTGAATTCAAAGAAAATATCAAACATGAAAGTAAAATGTGCAACACAGGTTTTTATCCGAACTATAGCTGCCAGCGATTGTATCGCACAGCCTGCGTGTCAATGAGATGAATATGCTACGCCGGATGAGTGGAGTCACGCACAAGGGCTGCATTAGGAACTTACGCATCTTGAATAAAAAAGTCTCAAAAATTTTGAAGAAATATGCACCAACTTATTTATTTTTACTCGGTGTAAAGTCATCATTAAAGTTTTAACTGGGTCCAGAATTGACTATGATGAAAAATCTCAGATACAACAAAAATGTTATGAATATTGTAAAAAACGTTTGAAAAATAAAGGGTGCTATTAAACCAATGTTTTATTTTATATAATTTTACAGTACGCAGTTACACACTTCAGTTCAGTAGCATGTACATCCATAAGCGAAAACCATGGTTGTCACTTAGGGATGTATATGTAATTGAACCACATAATAAAATAACTTTAATAATATCTAATAAAATACCTACTATAGTTAAAAATGCTTGAAACGACCGCCAGGTAGCGCTAATAGCTTGAGTGACGTCTCTATCCTCCTATATACAAAGGTACTCTGTGGTACATTTGCCATCTATCGGTCTACGTATCAATGTGAGATCGTTGGTCTCTCCTCTCTCTTATTTTTTAATTTTGTTCATAAATATAGTACTTGGAAATGGTCATACTGCAATAGAGTTGTGGCATGTGTTTTTACTAGCCGGCTGCCTGACTGACGCCAATTGCTGTACCTACTTTGGGTACTAGACAATGGTAATAATGGGCCATAAGCCATAACATACATATTTACTTATACTTACTTTTTTTGTAAATATATACATAGAAACACCCAGACCAAGACAAACATTCATGTTCATGCACACAAGTGTTTGACATGAGCGGGAATCGAACCCGCGACCTTCGGCATTGCAGTCGCTTACACTCCCGCTTTGCCAACCGGTCGTCGATTATTGTTATACCTAAAGGATGGAATAGGTAGACATGGAAAAAAACATAGAATGAATTATAGGAAATGAATGTCTGTAGGCAAGGATACTGTAACCGAAGCACAGACTGAAGGATTATTATTGGTACAATAAATAGCGTCAAAGATGAGAATGTTATGATGAATGTATCCTCCGTCATTCAGTGACCAGTGGATAGGGTATGCGACTGCTGAGCGGAGGTCCCGGGTTCGATTCCCGGGTCGGGCAAAAGTGTTACTGGGTTTTCCCGAATTCTCAGAAGCAGCACGGAGTCTGCTGATGTGCCCGTTAACGGCAATAGGCTCGTCCCCTATTACGTGGGACCTAAACATTTCATGGTGAAATGTGGATGTAATAATATTACAACTCTGCCTATCCTTACGCGGATACAGACGTGAGTCTATAAAAAAAATGTCCAACATACAAACACACTTGCGAATTTATATTATTAGTACGGATTATTATGTTCGAGCGAGGCACGAAACAGCGTCCAGACCGCGGCAAAACAAAAAACCAAACTCGATGGCTCGGCCGCTCGTCGCTCGTCGTTATAGGGCGTCAGTCCTTCTAAATTAACTGACACTAGTCTAAACTATGGAATATTGCTATCCCTTCGGGTTGCGGAGGTCAGACAGGCAGTCGCTCCGTGGAAAAGCTAATATTCAGCCAAATCCGGTTAGACTAGTAAGCGGACCCCAGATTGAAACTGGGATAACGCTAGGAGGATGAAAGGGCAGTAACCAATCCAAGTAATAATGTAAACGTTGCATAACTTTGACGATCTCTTACGAATGCATGTAATGTATTCGTAAGGGATCAGACAGTGGACATTATTATGGACAGAAGTGGACATTACAGTTGCTGTTCGAGTACCATGACTATGAGCTTTTTAAAGATAGCAATTTTAAAAAGTTCTTTTGATATCAATATCAAATAAAAAATTATTTATGTAAATATTTGATTGCTGATCTATTAAATAGTATTTATATACATATACTTTGTAATTATTGCAATAAAAACTTTAAAAAAAGATAATTTGAAAATGTGCCTACATAAAATCAAATATTTTAAAAGTAAAGTATTTGTAAAAGTAGTTTAAGAGAAATTACAACGACATTCATAGCAAAATCATCACTTTAATGTCTTATTGACAGAATAATTTGGTCATTGATTCTACTTTATAATTCAACATTTCGCTATATATAATATCAGCAGCTTAGATTACGTTATTAGCAAACCCAAATTGGTATTCAATCCAATCTGTTTAGACTGTAAAGCCATTATAATAATTCATACCTAAAAATCTAGTATAGGTAAACTCTGTTAACATTCCGAACATAGTTATTTTCATTAGTCATTACCTGCAGTCATCACATTTCCGATAAGTTTTTAATAAACACTAATAGATATGTACGTGTATTCCCATCAGTGCATTAGAGCCTCTATGATAGAAAAAGAGATGGGTATGACTGAAGGAGAGGGGTGCACGAGTACAATAACGCATAAATACCGCGCGTGTTTGCACTGAGTTCTCGAGTTCGACTCGAGCACATAATTGGCTTCTAATTGAGTTCGAGCCGCTATTTCACCTGAAGCTGAATATCTCCAGGGCTGCACCCCTCCGAGACCAGTGCCGATACTAAAGAAATATTAGCATTTTTCCTCCTGATAAATATTAATGAAACGCTTTTCAACGTTTATTAGAAATATTTACGACGGAAAATATGATTAAACAAAGATACAAAATAAGATAAAGACGCTGATATACTTGAGCATTCACCTGTAATGAGCATTCTCACGAATGTCACAAAACAAATGAGTATACTTTAGCGAGCATTCTCACGAACATTCGGGCGAGCATTAGAATATAGCTAATACATAAAATTCGCGCTACAGTGGCGGTTAAACCCAATATATTTACTTCAATTTGACTTATGATTTTAATCTAGGGAAGAATCTTCGTAGTTTATCACTAATTTTAACTTGACTAGTGATGGGCTTACTCAGAATAAATATCGATAA
Organism: Euclidia mi; assembly: GCA_944739405.2. Lineage (NCBI taxonomy): Eukaryota > Metazoa > Arthropoda > Insecta > Lepidoptera > Erebidae > Euclidia > Euclidia mi. The sequence goes on from OX123189.2 coordinate 9,189,356, forward strand.
AATATCGGTAATGTTTACAATAGATCCTTAGATTTGGTTTACTCAGAATTAATTTCAATAGAATGTTGATAAACTCTCGATATCGATTAATAAATTTGAACGTAGGAACAGACACTTGTGTGATTTATAAACCTGTTCAAATTAAAATCTGTATTTTATTATTTAGAAACGTCATTTGTTTATGTATCTTACTCTTACTCTAGAAATATTTCATAAGTGAAACTGAAGTAAACATATTGAGGAAAACTATTGTTGTAGTCCGATTTCTATATTTTTCGGGCCGTAACCCGTCGAGCTATGCAGCGTGATAAAGCTCCTGATGTCCGATCAGATGATGAAATTTTAAAATTATCTAGTATTTGAAAAACTTCACCGTTATCGCTTGCTAAACGGTGACAAAACAGTTTTCTTGACAAATACTATGTAGAGTTGAGTGAAACATTAGAGAGAAATAGAGCACAATTCAATTGTAAATTCCGCTTTGACAAGAGTCAAAACGACTACGGAATAAAAGGTAGAAATATGAACTACCTATTTTACCTATATTTCTAAATAATTACGAGACTTGGACCCGTCACATAAATTAAATAGCTATAATTAACTAAACTTATCAGTATCTAACCTCAAGAATCATCGGTGGTTACTTAATATCAACATTTTACATGACTATCTAATGTTGAGAATTTTCTAATGATAGAGATAATGATCAACTTATTTTTGGCATAAGTAGTTGTTCATAAAATTTGTTGACATATGAAACATATTATGAATTTGTCGTATTTGAAGTCATTGAACTCTTGAATTCTTCGCTAGCGTTGTGTAAGTTTGAACATGTAAAACTAAGCACTATCGTGAGCATCCCATATTACTAAGAGCCAAGTTACTCGCGTAGCGACTAATCTTAGTAAACATATGTACGTATTGCATACTGTCACAGTTGGCCACAATGCAAGCAACGCGCCAAGTTTGATGTCTATTTAGTAATCTTCTCGTCTTCTCCGTAGCTTGCGTCTTAACAATAAGTGAGTTATTTCGTAGAGTGGCTTTAAGGGATTTTCTTATACATATACTACTCTTTTGCCCTCGGCTCCGCCTACTTAGATATTGGTTATCGATGATGTGTAATGTAATGGTAACCCATGTTTATTTAATATAAGTAATAATCTATAAGTTATACATACATACATACATAGACTCACGTCTGTTTCCCCGAAGGGGTAGGCAGAGGCATATTTAACGCCCACTTTTCGCCAGTGTTTTGATCCCACGTAATAGGTGGCGAGCCTATTGCCGCTTATCGCTTATCGCTCGGGATATTTTGTTTGCCAGAGCCTCGTCCTTTGATCGGCAGGTGCACCACTTGCACGTGAGGTTGAGTTGGGACCCTAAGTTCTTGGTGGGAACCCTATCCACCCCTATTATTGCAAGATCGCATCAAATTCCGTTCAGATATATTTGCATGAAAGTGTTACAAACATCCGGCCGTGTAATACTCGTACATCCATTCTCACAAACTTTCGCTTTTATAATAGGAGCAGGATGAGATAGAAATAAGATAGACACCTTTTGTTAGTAGTTAGTAGAACCAGTGAGTATGCTTGAAGCACACTTTGATGCGATTGATTTATACGAGCCTCCAGATATCTGACCTCCGTAACCCAATTAGTGAGATAGCAATCGACCCAACAGCTACTATAGTTGCACAATGTGATGTAGGCCATAATAATCAAATCACATCAATCAATACACCATTTGGGCTGTCAAGTATACCTTTATGTTTATTTATAGAGCGATATAAAGGCGAAGGAATATAACTATGTATATGTATAGTCGAATAGCTAGATCTTGAAATCAAATACACTAATTTATGTCCATTTTGATTTATAAGTTACTTCTATAGTCCTCTGATTTTCTACTATTACGTATAGGTTAACCAACATTAGAATCCTATTCAGACACCAAGCACTAAAAATACGCTATGTAATTCACCATGTAGTTAAAATATACCTTCTTGATCTTTCATGTCTTTGACTTGAAAATCAATCAAAATTTGAAGAGTTAAATTTATGTAAAATTCCTTTTTTTTAATTTTTGTATTTGACCTGTAAATCTTAGGTAAAAGATTGTCATAGTAAAGTTAGTATCCTGTCCAATCTGGTTAGACTAGAAAGCGGACCCTCCCCCCCGTGCGATATCCACCTTGTCGTGGTGGGGGGGCCGTCCCTTGGCGGCGGATGAAGTATTGGGCTCCGCCGCCAAAACACCCAGCGGCCCCATAGAATAGGGAGGACGGCAATGCAACACCGCATCTCCTCTTCCTCTGTGGTCCCACCGCGACGCAACGATGGTGCGCCCCCATTTGGTCGCGGGAAATAGGGCGCGCGGCAACGCAACACCGACTCTGCTTGGTGTCTGAATAGGATTGGTGTGAATGAAGCAAGAGCGATATATCAGGATCGTTGCAAATGGCGTTCCGTAGTCTCTGCCTTCGCCTCAAGGAAACAGGCGTGAGTCTATGTATGTATGTATGTACTGTCTGAAGAGGGAACGAATCACAACACTCGGCGCAATTGAAAATATTGAGAGGACCACTTTAACAATTTTTAAGGCATATCACGCAATAGGAATAATTTCTGTGTTGCTGGGGACTTTAAAAACATACAGCCAGTGGACAAAAAGTGCACCCAGACTCAAAACAACATTTTATCGATCCCTAATCTATACGCCATACGTGCAGTCATATAACCATAACGTACCATATGCACACCACTGTTTATATTATAAAAGTTAACTGGCTCACATTAACATACATATTGGCGAGGAACCGCGAATGCCTTTTATTTTTGTCACTTCAAACGCTATTAGGCAAATTTTTATGGAATTTTTATTCAAATGACATGCGCGTCTTCTGGTCGAACCTACAGCAGGAACCAAAAGCGAACTGATATAGGTGAGACAACCTTTTTAATCGTTATGCACTTATTTAAGGCAATAGGCTATAGGCTATGTCTGATTTAATATTCGTGCATGTTATCGATCCCTAATCTATACGCCATACGTGCAGTCATATAACCATAACGTACCATATGCACACCACTGTTTATATTATAAAAGTTAACTGGCTCACAGTAACATACATATTGGCGAGGAACCGCGAATGCCTTTTATTTTTGTCACTTCAAACGCTATTAGGCAAATTTTTATGGAATTTTTATTCAAATGACATGCGCGTCTTCTGGTCGAACCTACAGCAGGAACCAAAAGCGAACTGATATAGGTGAGACAACCTTTTTAATCGTTATGCACTTATTTAAGGCAATAGGCTATAGGCTATGTCTGATTTAATATTCGTGCATGTTTAATACTAGAATACTGCTTTAATCACAAGCTACCTATAAATATCATAGCTTGTTTTAAATACTTGCAGTTTCATAAGAGAAGCAAAAACTTTGTCTACATACATGTTTAGCAGATCGTGCGTATACCAGTGTGTGATGTGATTTGACGTGGTGAACGTTTGTTTTGAGAAGAAATAATCTAAGCAAAAACTCTAACTAAACTTAAATATAAACAGCACCAGACAGGCCCTTGTTTAATTGGTGATGATTGTAATGATAATTCCATAGATGCCTCAAAGCCATGGATGCATTACTCATAATATAAGTAATTTTCTGCGACGACTACTAAACTGAAACCTTTGAAAAGGAAATAAAATTGGTTGACAATTAATGAAGAAGTGTTTCTTCCATCCATCTTCACAATTCAAGTCCTTCAATACGTACGTACAACACTTATTAACGTTTTATGATACAAAGTCCGTGATCAATAGGATCAAATAAGATTTATAAACCAATAAATCAGCTGTCATCCTTTGACAGAGGTGGACATTACCCAATTAACAGTACAATATTATCAATCAGCTCTAGACAGATATCGGCTGTCAGCTTTTAGGACCACACTACTCGCCCTTTGCGTTTGGTATCTAGTTTACCATTCAGCTGTAGATCTACTTAGCATAGAGTCCTATAATACGGATTTACTAAGAAAGTTCTAGAACATGTTCTATTTTGCAACTATTGTCGAATAGCCAGCATTCAAACTGTATCATGCTTTTAGTTATACCGTTGCTTTTGGTTTTATATTAGTATGTCTTATTTTGTATCAGGTACATAAGAAATAAAAAATAATAAAAATATAAACGCTATTTTATCTGTATATATAAAATTCTTTCGTTACTGACTGGCTAACAGACAACGTATAGCTGAAACTAATAGCCACAAGAAGCTCAAATCGAGCATGAATGTTCCTTGTGGAACGTAGAGATGCACTAAGATTTGTCGGGGCTTTACCAAAATTTCCGCAGGATCGACCAGAAACGGTAAAATTTACATAAAATGTGCAGGCGTAGCTGCGAGCATCCTCTTGAACTAAAATAATAAGTAAAGATATTGGTCAGTAAAATACAAAGCTTTGAATAAGATTTGAACAAATATTTGTACAATTGATAGCCATGGTTTAGGTACTATGGCCTAAACCATCTCATAGCGCGCAGAGGAACCGGCTGAACCAGCAATGAAACACATTATACACAAGACAAATGCTAGTATTCACCATAATTTCAAGATTCCAATACGTTTGTATTGCGAGCGCGATGACCACGGATCAGCTAGAATGTACTTTATGCATTCTCTTTGTAATCGTACCAGTTCCTTTTTTACGACTTAGAATAGTACGCCTGGTGACATAAATGGTTACAGTTTACCCATAATTTACAGTTTCTGTAACCACAAAGCGCCGAAACTTTTAAAGTAATGCACAATAGTAATACTGTTTAAAATATTACTTAACTATGTTAAGTTTTACTTAAGTTGGTGAAGTTATAGTTATACATGCTATATTTTCAAATTATTAGGTGAATCTTAGATAATTTGTTAAGTTTTACTTAAGTTTGTAAAGTTTTAGTCATGCAGAATATATTTTTGAATTATTAGGTGAATCTTAGATAATTTGTTATACAGAATGTATTTGTAAGTTATTATTAGTACATATATGTATTTGTACATGTTCAATGAGCATATGGAACTAACGATTCTTATTCCAAAAATATGTTACAAGTGGGGCCTTAATTTTTTTGAATATTTTTCAAATTCCCATAATAATAATCGCTTAAGCGTCACCGCCCGTCATTAAAGTGTATGTAATGCGCACAAGTAGGTATCACACAGCACTCTATTGCATTTATCTTTATTCTTGTGTTTATATCATGTTTATACAATAATATTTCAATTGACAGAACTTGATTTAACCAACCAAATTCTATCGCCTCCTTCATTTTGTACTTTGCTTAGAAAAACACTTAAGTACCACACTGTATACTGTTCAAAATAATTTATTTCAATTCAATTATTTTACAACTAATTACATGTCTACTAACTATTACTTAATTACTATTAACAGCTAAAACTATACTTATAAACCTATAACTAAATTAAAAAGAAAATAAAATAATATATTCTTACAAAACGCAAGGCACGAGGCGTTTAGGCGTCGTAGTATACCTCCGCATCAATGTCATGGGGTAACGTGCCCAGAAGGCTGGCAGCATTGCCACGCTGGATGGCAATGCTGATTCTTTGAGCAAAGAATAAACCAGCCTTCTGGTCACGTAAGACGTCGATCAAGCGTTTCGAAATTTCTCGGTACAAAATACGAGCGCTCGGACCAACGTTTCTACCCCAAACGGCTCAAATATGTAATTGCCGACTAAATTTCCGTATTTGCGCCGTTTGAGGGTTTCTGCCGTACTACTTAAGTATTACATAATAAATATCTTTATAACTTATATAGGCAGCGATAGCCTAGTGGAAATACCAACGGACTGCCATGAAGAGAATGACTTTTTGAAGTTAAGTGCGTATTAAATTGTTAATTATTACTTGCCCCGTGCCTCAGAGAGCACGTTGAACCGTCGGACCCGGCTGTCATGAAGCTCTTTGATAGTCGTTACGGGGAGTCAGCACCTTCAAATAAACTGATACTATACGACCCTCCAGATATCTGACCTCTGTAACCCAATCAGTGAGATAGCGATCGACCCAACGGCTACTCTAGTTGCACAATGTGATGGAGGCCATAATAATCAAATCACATCAATCAATACACCATTTGGGCTGTCAAGTATACCTTTATGTTTATTTATAGAGCGATATAAAGGTGAAGGAATATAACTACATATATACATATAGTCGAATATCTAAATCTTGAAATCAAATACACTAACTTGTGTCCATTTTCATTTATAAGTTACTTCTATAGTCCTCTGATTTCCTACTATAATGTATAAGTTAACCAACATTAGAATCCTATCCAGACACCAAACTCTAAAAATACGCAATGCAATTCAAGATATAGTTAAAATATACCTTCTTGATCTTTCAAGTCTTTGACTTGAAAAATCAATCTAATTTTGAAGAGCTACATATATGTAAAATTCCCTTTTTTTTTGTATTTCGCCTGTAAATCTTAGGTAAAAGATTGGCATAATAAAGCTGTCTGTCAAATCCGGTTAGACTAGAAAGTGGACCCTGGGTTCCAAAGCTAAAGTCAAGTGGATGCAACCTGGATTATTTCTCAGAAAACACAGATACAAATAGTATTCTTATAATATTACATTAAACTACGGGTAATGGTGTTCAAAAAATTGGAAAAATACCAGACTCCTGTACTAGTTAAAAACTGTATCACAGGCAGTTGGGTCGCTCTTAGGAAATTCGTTGATTTGCATTTTATCAATACAAAAATATAATTACAAAATTTGACAGTATACAATGTAATCAAGGTAATTAATAGAACTAAGTTACCATTTATTAGGTACATATTAATATAATCATTGATCGTATATTAGAATCAACAAATTACGATATTATAATATGGATAACGCTAAGACGATTGATTATTATGATGTTTGACTTTAGAAATAAATGTCTACCGTGCATCGACCACGAGACATTTATAATTTCACCATAATTCTACAATAATATACTAATTATGTTAAAAATAAATTAATAGCCCAATACAAATGCTCTTCACATAACTAATATTCAATTGGAGCTTATCATATTAAGATTTAGATATCACTAGGTAGTAGCGTCATTGTCGATATTATCTCCTTTAATTATTATTATATAAACGCCTATAATTATCTAGTAAACTATAGATAAAGTTATTCGAATAACCCCCTTCAATTTTAAACCTATAGGCTTCTAATAAAATGTAATGTTCATGAATCAATTAGGCTACAATTAGAAAGAAAATCACATTTCCATGGGCAAATGAAACAAAATTACTGAAAGTAATGTTCTTAATAAAATGAATGTTTAACAAATATCTGGTTGAAATTTCCGCCCGATATAATTAATGTCGATCGCACAATAAGCTTCAGTTATTTCATTGTGGTGGAGCGGCCTACATCGCACGTCGAACGGAATCAATGAGCTTGATTTTCATTATAAATATTCATTTAAGCAATAATATTACGTAACAGTGTGATAGGCAATGTAGCGAAACTGATAAAAGTACGATTAAAAGTAGTACGGTAAGATGGCAGGCGTTTGCTTCCAGCATAATAATAAGGAAGGCTTTGGACTAAGAGCAAACTTGAGTGTGTAATATAGCAGTTGGAAGTTGCGCCGTGGTCGAGGAAACGGCTCGCGGCCCGCCCTACGACGTTTAATCCACTGTCGTACAGCTAAACGGCTACGGCGTAGTAAGACGTAGCAGCGTAGACGCCCGTAGCACTTTAGCTCGCGAATGCAACACAATGTGATTTACAGAATGGCGCTTTAAGAGATTAAACTCGAGGTGCTCAAGTGTTCCGTAGTCTTGCATATTTAGTCACAGATGGAGGATTTAGGTCCGTCTCTTGTTCTAATGGAGAAACGTTCGACTACGGACTTGCGGTACCACGATATAATAATAATATGTATTCAAGACCTAATCGATACAAATAATTACGATAAACAGTGCTTTGACATAATATAAAGCAATCTTTATGAAGACCATAATTATTATCATAAAACCTCTAAAATATCTAAAATTTTAAGTTAATGAGGATCAATAAATACTCATGTTGCATTATTTATTATTTGAATAATGGATACTTTTATTACAATATTGAGGAGTCAATTCGTTACAGAGAAAAAGAGAGAGAGAGAACATCGTTCGATTCAATCGTAGTCTGGGACTACCGATTTTGACGATCATTAATCATATTAATATCTTAAGCAGCCCTAAGTATACAACAATAACTTCGAACGGCATCGTGAGATCGGTACGTGAGCCACTTGTAATAATAACCAGACGAGTGCGCTGTGCACTAACTTCCTAATAAAGTTGCGTCATTAAAATAATGTTTGTTATTCTCTAGATTTAAGGACCCTTGATAATAATGTTCTAACTATTGCAAGCGACAGGCGCTTGTGTAGTTATAGAAAATATGGAGGGGAGAGGTGTAGTAATGTTTTACGATATTATTTGTAATGCCCTAAATGTTTGATTGCGTTAGAAATGTTAGCTGTATTTTACATCGGTGCTTAAAATGTAGAGTGATTGGCACTCTACATACTTCTTCTGTTTACCTAAATATTATTTGAGAAAAGCAATGAAAACTGACCCTCTTTAAATTTTGAGTGTGGTGAAAATTGCGGCAAATTAGGGTATTATAAAAAGGTTTTGAATTAGACCCGTTATATGAACAATCACGTAGGCAAAATTTATAAATGATATCAAACTCTGAAGGTATTTCCAATAATCATTGTGTGAGTTGTTGCGATGATATAAAAATGTATAAATAAGTCGTTTAGAGATTAGGACATCTAGGGATGTCAACGAGTATATTAGCGACTCTTTCAGCATATGTTTCTAACTACTACTGGGATACAGTAAAATAGACTGTAAGATTGCTATGTACATAATTCCATTTTAAACGAATATTTATTTTGACATAAATTATTCACAGTAGCCAGTTTAACAGCGACTACAGTGTGCAGCTACAGCTTACATTTTATAAAAAAATATAAAACTTGTCTATTCACTGTCACACCCCACTGCATAGAAAGTTAGTTTTAAAATAAATGAGTTTATAAAATAATCCCGCCAACTCCAGCAAAAAATCTGTACAGAGATGAGTGACTGATAGTCCAAGTTCCCAGAGCCGCCAGACCTACGTCATTTTAGCAAAGCTAAAATTTTGAGGATTATTAGTATACTATTTTGTTAAGAGGTATGCCGAACCACTAGCTTCAAAGCCGGGCCATTTCACAGGTAGCGCGAAGTAAAGGTACCAAAAAAACATACTCACTTACGTTAAAGTAGCAAAGCTGGTATTCAAATATGTGTTTAAAAATACTGTCTAAAATTGAATTTCATTATTGCCAGACACCTGCCGTGGGCCATTACTTCTGCCAGACATCTTAAAGGTTACTTAAAAATGAAGCAAACTACGTCATTTTAGCAAAGCTAAATTTGATATATGTTACTCAAGATACTATTTTAAGATCTTTCCTAAGCAGCCAGACCAATCCGAAGGGCCGTTCGTCCAGCCAGACGCCATGAAACTTTCCCTGTGAGTGTGAGCGCGCGGCCTTTATTCATACGCATGAATGCGTGTGAGTATACTACATTGTCCCAAAAGACTGTAGGAATATTATTTTGGGTATTATTACAAGAATAAAAGTGTAAAATATATTTTTTCACAAAAAATATATTTGTAGCGGCAAGCTACATAACACATATCGCAGCGCCAGTAGTAGTGTGTCTTAGTAGTTCCGTGGTCATTGGGAAGATGGCGCTGTGATATGTGTTATGTAGCTTGCCGCTACAAATATATTTTTTGTGAAAAATATATTTTACACTTTTATCCTTGTAATAATTCCCAAAATAATATTCCTACAGTCTTTTGGGACAATGTAGTGTACTCACACGCATTCATGCGTATGAATAATGGCCGCACGCTCGCAATCACAGGGAAAGTTTCATGGCGTCTGGCTGGACGAACGGCCCTTTGGATTGGTCTGGCTGCTTAGAAAGGGTCTTAAAATAGTATCTTAAGTAACATATATCAAATTTTGCTTTGCTAAAAAGACGTAGTTTACTTTATTTTTAAGTAACCTTTAAGACGTCTGGAAGAAGTAATGGCCCACGGCAGGTGTCTGGCAATAATGAATTTCAATTTTAGACAGTATTTTTAAACACATATTTGAATACCAGCTTTGCTACTTTACCGTAAGTGAGTATGCTTTTTTGGTATCTTTACTTCGCGCTACCTGTGAAATGGCCCGGCTTTCAAGCTAGTGGTTCGACATACCTCTTAACAAAATAGTATACTAATAATCCTCAAAATTTCAGCTTTGCTAAAATGACGTAGGTCTGGCGGCTCCGGGATCTTACTCTATGAGATTTTTCTGTTATATTCTCAAAAGTATGTGCATACTTTTGAGAGGTCGTTGTTGAACTGGCTACTGTGAATAATTTATGTCAAAATAAATCTTCGTTTAATATGGAATAAGGTACATAGCAATCATACAGTCTATTTGACTCTATCCCAGTAGTTGTTAGAAAAATATGTTGAAAGAGTCGCTAATATACTCGTTGATATCTAGAATCTCTAAATGAATTATTTATACATTTTTATATCATCGCAACAACTCACACAATGATTATTGGCAATACCTTCAGAGTTTGATATCATTTATAAATTTGGCCTTCGTGATTGTTCATATAACGGGTCTTATTCAAAACATTTTTTATAATACCCCAAATCTGCTGCAATTTTCACCGCACTCAGAATTTAAAGAGGGTCACTTTCCATTGATTTTCTCAAATGCCCACACACTTATATTTAGATACACAGCAGAAGTATGTAGAGTGCCAATCACTCTACATTATAAGCACCGAGGTAAAATAAAGCTAAAATTTCTAACGCCATCAAACATTTAGGGCATTACAAATAATATTGTAAAAACATTATTACTCCTTTCCCCTCCGTATTTTCTATTCACAAACGCCCGTCGCTTGCAATAGTTAGAACATTATTATCAAGGGTCCTTAAATCTAGAGAATAACAAATCTTATTTCAAAATCGGTATTGTCAGACTATGTTTGAATCGTCATAGCAGTACAAATCTCTCTATCTCTCTTTCTTTCTCTCTTTGTTCACAAAACGAATTGACTCCTCAATATTGCAATAAAAGTATCCATTATTCAAATAATAAATAATGCATCATGAGTATTTGTTGATCCTCATTATCTTAAAATTTTAAATATATTAGAGGTTCTATAATAATAATTATGGTCTTCAAAAAGATTTCTTTATATTATGTTAAAGCACTGTTTATCGTAATTATTTGTATTAATTAGGTCTAGAATACATATATCGTGGTACCGCAAGTCCGTAGCGGCATAGCCTAAACGTTTCTCCATAAGAACAAGAGACGGACCTAAATCGTCCATCTGTGACTAAATATGCAATACTACGCAACACTTGAGCACCTCGAGTTTAATTTCTTAAAGCGCCATTCCGTAAATCACAGTGTTCCATCCACGAGCTAAAGTGCTACGGGCGTCTACGTTGCTACGCTGTACTACGCCATAGTTGCGTAGCTGTACTACAGTGGATTAAACGTCGAAGCGCGGGCCGCGTGCCGTTTCCTCGACCACGACGCAACTTCCAACTGCTATATTACACACTCAAATTTGCTCTTAGTCCAAAGCCTTCGTTATTATTATGCTGGAAGCAAACGCCTGCCAACTTACCGTACTACTTTTAATCGTACTTTTATTAGTTTCGCTACATTGCCTATCACACTGTAACGTAATATTATTGCTTAAATGAACATTCATAATGAAAATTAGGCTCATTGATTTCGTTCGACGTGCGATGTAGGCCGCTCCACCACAATGAAATAACTGAAGCTTATTGTGCGATCGACATTAATGGTATCGAGCGGAAATTTCAAGACTGAATTGATTCATGTACATTAAATTTTATTAGAAGCCTTTAGGTTTAAAATGGAATAGGCTTATTTGATAAACTTTATCTATAGTTAACAGATAATAATTATAGTCGTTTATATAAGTATGATTAAAGGAGTTCAACAGCGACTACAGAAAAAGTGCAGCTACAGCTTACATTTTATTAAAAAATATAAAGCTTGTTTATTCACTGTCACACCCCACTGCATAGAAACTTTTATAAAATAATCCCGCCAACTCCAGCAAAAATCTGAACAGAGATGAGTGACTGTGAATGTGTGAGTGAATTTGTTTATGTTATAAAATATTTAGCAAGCAGTGCAGAATGGAAATTAATGCAAAAGTAAGAACTAAGAATTCTGAGGGTATTTACTTGAATATATTATTTGTTTCAAGTATCTGTAAAGTGTTCAAAACGTGATTTAAATTTTCATTCGTAATAAACCGGAAAAGTTAAGTAACCTTTACACCAGTCACCACATGGATGGTTAAACGCTCGTTGTGGGTTTTACAACGGAGTACTACCATGCTTCAGATAGCGTGGCAGCCATCATTTGAATGCCGTTATAAGCTCGGTCTTCATTGCTGGCTACACAACATCGAAACACCGGTACGATCTACGAATGAAATATAAAATCGGTGAGTAGTTAAGTAGCCACTTCTTATTTTAGCTTACTTAAGAGACGGAGTATTGAACATCAACCCTTTACCAACTCGTGTAGCATGGTGTTGTAGACCAAATCTTCTTATTGACTCACAATGCTACTCATTAAAATAAAATTATACTACAGTTTACGGATTTTATCGACGTTTCGAAGTATTTACAGGATTCATGGTCACGGCAGATTGTCTTAACCATGAATGCTGTAATAACGTCGACTAATAATAAATAAAAAAATGTAGTTTCTAGATCATTCGGTTTAATCATACAATATTATTTAGCGGGTCTTAGACGCGATAATTTACTCATTTAAAGGCATAAATACCTCTGTTATTCTCCTACGTTTCTACCGGCTTGCAACGGTTGTGGTCGCGGAGGGACTGATGTCAGCTCAGCGCCGTCCTTGTGAAGCGCGGGTTTCGGCAGCTACCCTCACTTGTTTTATATTATTGATTTTTATCCGCACTGTCGGTACTTCGACAAACTACACTTATGACGTCTACACACTGACGATTTGTGTTACTGCGGCGTTGTTTGCATTTGTTAATGACTGGGTTCCAAGTGGTTGATAGTCTGTATCCGTCCTCCCGATTCGTCGTCCGTCATCCCGGAAATCGATCATTCGGTTTAACTAAGTAAAACCAATATATCGCGATAAAATCCGTAAAATGTAGTTTAATTTTAATGTCAGGCGGGGTCACGGCAGTAATGCTAACGTAGTTCCTGTGACCCCGCCATTCTGTGGGATCGGATAGAGGAACACTATGGTGGTTTTAGTGGGTAGTCTAGGCGCTTCTCGTCGCGGAGTCCCACACTCTCCCTAGCCTGAGCCCCTTTAGGGGCCCAGCCTGGGGGTTAGTCCTTAAATAGTTTGGATTCCAGCATGCGACAAAAAAAAGTTTAATTTTAATGTGTAACATTCGCGTAAACCCAAAAGCATATTATCACAATGCTACGGTAAAGCAATTTAGGAGAGTCTTAACTCCGGCAGTGGACTGCAGAAGTCTGTAAAGTAAGTAGAAAAGTAGGTATTTTTCATCGTGTTTCTTAGTTTTTTTTTTATATGTATATTACTCCAGTTTTAAAAGGTAAAAATAAATTTATTAGAGCTGAAGCGCAGCGTGATTTGAGCTTAAATCTGCATCTCGCGCTAACTAGATCAGCCTGAACTGGAGTACAGACAAAGATATAAGCAGATAGTAGTCTATCTGCTTATATTATCTGCTTATATCTTGTGCGCAGCAATGAGGACAGTTTCAAGATAAAGATAAAGATAAAGATATTTTATTTTGCAAATATGGGTTACATTTTTGGTGACACTTAAAGTAAATATATACAAGTTCAGCCATATCTTACCAGTTGGCATGCAAAAATAACATTAAGAAAAAAAAGAAATATAATACAGCCATCAAACCAATTACACAATTTTAAAAGGAAACAATTTTAAATTAAATCAGTAAATAATTTACAGTGCCATTTAAATTGAGTCTATAAAAAGTAATTTACATTTTATGTATCGGAATGAAAAAAGGATTAGATACAACAAAATAGGTTAGATACCAAGATGGATGTCAACTAAAACTTACTTCTGATAAAAAATCTGTAATATTGTAATATGCTTTATCTGCTAAGAATTTTCATAAAGTTTTTTTAAATAACATAGTATTAAGTAATCTCCAAGATTGAGGTATTTTATTATATATGATCGGTGCCATACAGAAGACACTTTTGCGCATAAGTGCTGTCCTAGAAGCATGGAGACACATCCTACTATTGTCGCGTCTATTACGTGGTACACCATCCGTCAGTCGTTCAAAGCGGTTGGGATTTGTTTTTACAAACATTGCGACTTCCAGCACATATAGGCATGGCAAAGTTAAAATATTGTGTTTTTTAAACAACGGTTCACAGCTGTCTGTAGTTTTAAGATGGAACACAGATCTTATACACCTTTTTTGTGCTTTAAAAGCAGTTTCTTTTTCACTTGAGTTTGCCCAAAATATGATTCCATATCGCAAGTGAGACTCGACAATGCCATAGTAGGCAGTGAGAAGTGCATCAGTGCTTATAATGGACGACAAGGAGTATAACGCATAAGCTGATTTACTTAACTTTATTCCATACAATAATCTACACTAATATTATAAAGAGGAAAAATTTAATACCCATAACACAAGCTGTGTATAGTGTGTATGTGGTAGAATATTATATTATTATTATTATTTGTATTTTTGTTTGTTTGTTTGTAATGAATAAACTCAAAGCTACTGGACCGATTTTAAAAATTCTTTCAACATTAGAATGCTACGTTATCTACGAGTAACATAGGCTACATTTTATTTTAGAAAAAATAGGGGTCCGTAAGATATTTGGAGTTTTCAGGTACGCGGAGTAGTTCCCTCAGGACGCGGGTGAAACCGCAGGAAACGGCTAGTATGTTATATAAGTATTTAATGTTTAATTGAGAATAGTGAGAAAGTTGCACTAAAACATCTTCAGACTATTATTCTGATATCTGTACAGAAACTTTTTGTAAAAGTTGTCGATGCGTAGCAAGAGTTATGGGGATTGGATTGAGATCTTCTAACAGCCCCGTCAATATTTGAGCAAGATGGTCTCGCGTAATGAATGATTAACTTTTTGTGACACATCGACTTTGTTTAAAAAAAATGCCAGGGTTGTTCTCTACATAAAAATAACTACGTTAAAAACAACCGACTTCAAAAACGAAAAATTGAAAAATAATAAAGATTTAACATTCAAATTCAAATTCAAAATCTTTTATTCATTTGGGTCACAATGTGACGCTTATGAACGTCAAAATAATAAATTTATATAAAATAATTACTTATACTCAAATTTAAAACATTATTATTGTATGCTTCTACATTTACATTTACTGCCACGTTCGCAAAGCAATAGGTAGAACCATGAGAAAGAACGGGCAATAAAACTCACGGTCACTCTTTTTCATCGCCAGGTTTTGCATAATACACAATTTACATTTTGTAAGGTGCTGCAACTGTTACACCTTCTATATCACTTGTATATATTTACTGTACATAATAATACTCAAGCATAATACTTTTGGTTAGCCTCCTCAGAATAGACATGGTGAAACAGGAGCATCCACTTACATTATATATACCTAATAATGCAGGCAATCCGCGAATGTCATCAGAACCATGATGGAAATGATGCAGTTAAATATTAAAATCTAATACCAGCCCGCAAGACCGTCATCGACCAGTCATCGCAAGTAGCACCCGTTCACGAGTATGACGCATATGCCAGCCATCATCCCTTTCACGACGCCACCACAAGAAATGACATTTTAGTAATTAATTAAATACTACCTATTATTTATATGTGCTATTTACTAATAGGTTTGAAGTCAGTGCCAAGCCTTAAACAAATAATAATATTTTAATCACTTAAATGAATGCGAGCAAATTAATACAATGAAATGACTACTATAAAGATAAAGATGCATAAATAAACCTAATAAAGAGCAATTTGATCTTAATATTATAAGCAGCTTCAGTTAATACGAAGAATAATGAAAAAAATTAATACGAAAATGTATTGAACAGAATGTGAATTCATGTGAATTATGAAATGCCTTCTTTAATTTAAAGGCTTTTGAAATTTGATTTGGCACCGACTTCAAACCAATTAGTAAATAGCACATATAAATAATAGGTAGTATTTAATTAATATTAAATCTTTATTATTTTTCAATTTTCGTTTTTGAAGTCGGTTATTTTCATCGTAGTTATTTTTATTTAATACTTTTTAGTGAACCTATTGTTGTATTGTCAACTAGTTATAGGTAGACCTACAAAAGGTGCTGCGCGCCTTAAAATATAGATCTCAAGAAACGTGAACGGATAAAACAAAATTACTCTAATATCATACTTATCCAGTGCTATTGATCTTATATTAGTTTCAAATAAGATCAGAAATGCACGTACTCACAGTGCTCTTATGCTACGCTGATATTAGTCTGACATCTTACAATAGCATTTACTCGTAGCAAGTCTAATATTAAATCAAACGAGCTCAGAAAACACCCATATAAGATCAAGTTTTTCTCAAGTGCAACTCGTCTTAGTAAATGCTCTTATATACATATATGAGACTTGGTTATAAGTCTGAGCGTTCTTGAGGCCATACCGGCTTGTCTAAAAGTAATATAGGATCGATGGTATGTTCTAAAACAAATATAAGAGCGCTTTAAGCCTACCACTCTTAGAAAGTGCGAGTTCTGAGACTGCTGTGCTTGTTGGGATGTTACCATTGAACTAAGTCCTTAGGTTTGTTTTCAACAACTCTTTATTCATCAAGTCAACAAAGCAATACATAGCAGTTGATGAGATTGAACACTTCTGGAAATGTCAAGAATTGGAGGGCTATGAGGTGGGAGGCATGCTCGTCTTATTAGCTTCATACAAGTGCTCCTGATCGCTAATTGGAGAGAGCTGCTGTGAGTGGTTCTACCAGCCACGTCGACTTTGTGCGATTGGAGATTCAAATTACGACAGGTTGGTTGTGGCTTAGGGTTGAGGTAGAGTTAGCTCTCTGTATATCTTAGTTGAACAAAATTTCAGCTAGTTGCGATACGAACTCGATACGACTCCTATTCTTTAACCGTCTTTAAAATAAGGAAGAGGTTCCCAGTTAGGTAGTTTTTTTAAGTTTGTTTCCAATAAACCGGAGTTTAAAGACCGCAGAGGTATCGCCTCACATAAAATATATTTTGTATATGTGACTGTAATTTTTTTACAATAATTCAAATACCAATTTGAGAATGAGGGGATCGAACCCATAGCACTTGAGGTCTGGCAGTAAAAAGAAGACGTAAACGACGTTATACTAAGCCATCCGTGCAACCTGTTTAAGTAATATGTTTTATTGTTGACACTATCGTAGACAAGTTGTAGTGTAGGTATTGGTAGCGCCATCTACCTTTCCATCGAAAACTAATCACATCAACGTCAATGGTTCGTCGCTGCTTGGCCAATGCGAGCGAAGCCTTTTGTTCCCGTCCCTGTCTATCCCATTCCCTGGAAGGGGCACGCCTTTCGCGGATTGGTCGCCGCGATCATTGACGCGAGAGACAGTCTAGAACATTCGAGACGCTGAGATCGTGTCCGCCATACCGCACCGCCATACCGCACCGCCATAATTTTACCGCTCCCGCTTTATACTAAAAACCGCCCGCGAGTGAAAGTGATTTGTGTAGTGGAGTGATTCAAACAGCTTCAGGATTCTCGAAGACACCAGGAGGCGGCCATTTGCAAGGAAAGAGGACTGACGTACAAGGTAGGTGCCCCTCATCCCTCAGCATCCTTTAGAATATCCTATACCCACTCACAATCCTCTTCCCTTATCCTTTCTAGGCGAGCAGAACTCGCCCTAATACAGTCCATTCCTTCTCCTAGTCGCCTAGAACCTACGGTTTCGGTGTAACGCCGAACCATTTTTTTGGTCCTTCGAGCCGGATTCATTTACGTTTTTATACGTTATATCGCTATACCTAGGCAGTTATAGCACCTAGCTATACTCCTAGTCTATTCACATAACCGTCACATGGTTGTTTCCGCCCGCGTCAGTAGGTAATATACTTTTATGTAGCTACCTACTTACTCAATTATTATTTCTGGAACTATCATAGTTGTCTTGTAAATCTCATATTTCAGTTTTCGTACACAAAATTATGTGTTACACATGCACATGTATCTACGGCAGGAGTCACAAATCACAGGAGAATGTTACTACGCGGGTCGGTTATTCGCGCGATTCATTGATTAAAGCCATAGAGGTTGGACTCTTAGACTATATATATTAAGTAAATAGACGGAGGAATCCCATCACTCAAAGGTCTGGGACTGGCCTCCGGTGTGGGCCCCATTACCCGTCAAAATTTAATAGAACTTAATTTGAAACTTTGATACTCCGTTCATAGACATTTTGATTTATTCGTATAAAAATGTGACGCATAAACATAGTGACGTTATAACTTTATCGATACTTTTATTTTACAGACTAGCTTCGGCCCACGTATTCGCCGATGTGGGTGATAATTATTGCAAAAAAAGGAAGCCTTTGCACTATTGCGATGTAGAAGCTATACTGCAATATTTCTTTGAAAAATAAGTATACTTGAATATAATTATATATCTCAAGAAAAGTGTTTTCATCGATCATCACAAACTTTCGTGTTTATAAAAGTTCAAATAAAACCATCTGCTGCTAACAACTAAGTTTAAAGCTTGTGTAATTAAATGCAAGGCTTCACATGTAGGACGATACTATTAACTGTACTAAGTACTGAGTAGTCATTGACTACTTTTTTGCAGTGGCGACAGATTGCCAAAAAACGTTGCCAATAAATTACCATGATGCTAATCGTGTGAGTCATTATCATGATTAAATAATCATAGCCATAATAAACCTGTCGTCATGCAAATGACCAGTAGACTGCTGTGAACCCTTTAAATATTTGTTCTCAGTTCTCGAAAAAATGGTCGTACGTTGTTGTCCTGGGAAAGGTCTATCATTACAGACAGGTTTATTGTAGCCAATAAGCTTGATATTTTAGTGATCGACCGAGCAGAGCGATTCGCATTGATAGACGGTATAACCACATCGCATGACAGCAATCTCGTAAAAGCAGAAAAAGAGAAGGAGATCAAATATTTGGTCCCAGCTCATGAGATTGTCGATATGTGGGATGTGAACTCAGCGAACATTGTGCCGATAGTTGTGTCAGCAAATGGACTAATCGCCAAGAGCCTGAACCAACATCTAAAGATGCTCGCATTAGGCAGCAGAAAAACTAATATTTTTAACAACAACAATTTGAGTTCGGTGCCAGTTAGAAGTACGCACACAATTTTATTTTCTTTCTTACTCACCATGCGGGCTCCTGGTTAAATTCTTTTAAATTATTTTTCTTCTCACTTATTTTAGACCTAGGCGTATCTATAAGGGTGTAATTAATTTGACCTGTATATATAATATGATTTTGTAAAGACTTGAGGTTTTTTCTAACTAAGCCAATGACATTGTCAGAGACTTTTTCTATGTTACATTAAATAAATGTGATTCATTATGTGTGAAATATTTTATTTTAAATTGACCCTGAAGTTAAATTTTATTTCTAATCTACGTATTAGTTAACTCATTTATTACTGCAGCCTGCTCTAGATTGGTGATTTAATATAATTATGTAACCGAGCATACTGGGATCGTGCCTCCCTTCAATTTCAGAAGGCCTAATTTAGTTTGGAAGATTTTAGACAAACACTTGACGATCGTGATAATTTGCTAAATAATAAGCATATAACCATAGTAAAAACAGAATAGTAGGATAGCTTCATACAAATCGGCCGCCGCCGCCGCGCTGGTTTGAATGTATGCATGAGTCGCCGGGGCGCCGTGTACGCACGCACTTTTCACGCACACAATCTCACGAGCGCGGCAAGCTCGGCGCGCATTCAGTACGGGATGCGCCGCGCGTCTGATCGCGCGCATTCATGTAGGTACTACACTGCTCGCCCGCTCGAATTGTTTATGTACATTCAGTTTTGTAATAAACGTTATTAATATTATACAATGTGTTAAACGACAGTAAATTAAACTTGTTACATTTTTCTCGCTATAAAGGGCATTTAGATAGTTATATAACGCTTAGCTAGTCAGTAGGTATTTGAAAAAAAATATATGCAAGCTTAAATTTTGTAATATTCAGCGCAATCACTTAAAAAAAACAGCGAAAAAGCGCGCGCGCCGACAAAGCCGGCGCCACGGTGTAAACACGTGACAACCCGTGCGTCATCGTAAGAGTAGGCAATTAACTCGCCGAGCGGACTTAGCTAAACTACTATTCTGTTTTTACTATGATATAACTTCCAAAAGTCTGAAATACGTAACGTGGTTTTGTATTCGAAAACCATTAAGTGGTTATGATCTCGTCATTGACCCTATCATTGCATATAGGTAGTGATTATTAGTGATATTATGTAAGTATATCAATTGCTTTATTCATCTTAAAAAGGTAATTTAAGAATATATTTTGTATCGTAACTTATTTACTAGTGTTTAAATATATGTCCGTGTAGTGACGGATTAAGAATACGGAATGTCACCACCCCATATCATCCCATGGGTGTCGTAAGAGCCAACAGAGGGAGCATATTATGCAGAGAACACCACTGTAATAGAAGGTAAACTTGATACAAACCCTATACCAACCCGTTTGGCCAGCGTGGTATAGTAAGCCTATTCCTCCTTTCAAAGGAGAGGCCTAGTCCAGCAGTGGACTGTCAAAGGTTGATGATGTATGTTTAAATATAGATAGATGATATTATATATAAAGATAGATATTATATATTTTATAATGTATTTATTTATGTATTTAGTAACATAGACACAACATTTTCTTGGACCATCCAGCTACAATACATCAGTTGACGTCTTTTTTCTGCCGTGGCATCATTGAGACGACTGCGTAATTTCCTTCCGACTGCCACTAAAATTGCACTTGTGCAATCTATTCTGCTTCCCATTCTTGACTATGCCGATGCCAGCTATCTCGATGTCAACAATGATCAGCTTGATAAACTTACGGTTACGCAAATATGATCATATCTCCGAATTTCGCATGAAGCTCAAGTGGCTGCCTAACCGCCTTCGACGGAATACTCACATTCTCTGTCTTCTCTATAATATTCTATACAATCCTTCATTTCCCTTATATCTCAAAACACGCTTTGAATACCTTCACGACACACATACGAAGTGCTTAAGATCATCGGAGAATCTTAGATTGAAAGTGCCTTCACACACTGCGGTTTTCTACGACAAATCTTTTACTGTACAGGCTGTACGATTGTGGAATTCGTTGCCTGAGACAATCCGACAGGCTTAGTCTTTAACAGTATTTAAAAAACTCGTCACCAATCACTACTTGGCAGATATTCCTTGACTGCTCTTGGTTCGGCGATACACCGAAACCGATTAGGTTCTAGGCGACTTGGAGAAGGAAATGGACTGTATGCAAAGGATAGCGGGTTTTAGCCGCCTAGGATTGGATACGGGAAGAGGTGATTGTGAGTGGGTATAGGATATTCCAAGGATGGAGGGCACTTACCTTATACGGCAATCTTCTTCGTTTCCGAAGGGCAGTCTCCTGGTGGTTTCGTGATGCAGCTGCTTGTTTTCACTTCACTACACAGTCACTTCCACTTCACCCTGCGAGCGGTTTTATAAGCGGTAATAACTTATACGGGAGCGGCGCGGTGATGCGGTATAGCGGACGCGTATCGCGAATCGAATGTTCTCGAAAGTTCTGGACTGTCACTCGCGTCGACGATCGCGGTGACCAATCAGGCGAAAAGCAGTGCCTCTTCCAAGGAGTGGGATAGAGAGAGACGGAAATATGGTATCGCTCGCACTAGACAAGCGTGGAACGATGACGTTGATGCGATAAGTTATAGATAGGAAGGTAGATGGCGCTACCATATCCCCCGACCCTAAAGGGTTGCCTTTAAAAAAAAATTGAATTGAACTTAGCTATGTTGGGTGTACTACCGCATAACCCATCAATAGGCTAAGACAGCGATATGACAATAAAATTAATCTAAATTAACTTTAGCGAAAACTACAAACGCAATAATAGAGAAAACTACTAACTAAATACTTAAACTAAGAGGTAGGTCCAACTTCAGGCTAGATCTCACTGAGTTGGAAGCGGACAGAGACGTACAACGGGGCGCACGTAACTCCCTTTAGCGGTTTTCACGGTAACAACGCGAGTTGTACCGTCCTTGGAGGTATGCAATTTCTCTACGATGGCTAACGGCCATGAAAGCGGCGGAGCATTATCATGTATTATGACGACCAACGTACCCTCCTGTATAGGGGATGCAAGACTATTCCACTTGGATCTAGCCTGAAGCTGGTGTAGATATTCCGCACGCCTGCGCCGCCAGAACGACTGCACGAGTTTATCCAGCAGAGTATGTCTCTGAAGCAAGCTTGAAGAGTCTGCTTCAGGAGCCGGAAATGATGATAATGGCACTGTGTTCAGAAAATGTGCAGGGCTTAACGCGGATGGTTCTGCAGGGTCACTACTCAATGCCGTGAGCGGACGCGAGTTGACCAGTGCCTCGACTTGTGCAAGGACAGTTAAAAGCTCTTCGTAAGAGAGGATCTGTTGACCTATAACCTTGAAGAGATGCGTTTTAATTACTTTGACCATGCTTTCCCAACATCCACCGAAATGTGGTGATGCTGGTGGAATAAACTTCCAGTCAATATGATTTATGGAAAGTTCTTCCTGAAGACGAGTACGATATTCTTCCCTGAGAAACTTATAAAGGTCGCGTAAATAAGAGCTTGTGCCCACAAAACAAGTGCCGTTATCCGTGTACAAACACTGTATAGGGCCGCGCCGTGAGAGAAATCGTTTAAGGGCTGCCAGGAATGACACCGTGCTTAAGTCTGTCGCAACTTCAATATGCGTAGCGCGCGTCGTTAAGCATGTAAAAATACATAGCCAGGCCTTACGGCTTTTAACACCTCGACCACGCACTGGCGTATACTGCAGTGGTCCTGCGTAATCGCAACCGGTGTGTGTAAACGCTTTAGCAACCTGGTTGACGCGCTGGCTAGGGAGATCGGCCATGGGAGGAAAAGTCGGACGCGGACGAAATTTGAAACAGACGTTACATTTATGTATTCTGTGACGAATTATTCGTTGAGCGACTAAAATCCAATACTTATGCCTAAGTAAGGACATAAGCAACTCCGGACCGGCATGGAGGTGCTTCTTGTGATAAAAATCAACAAGAAGGTCGACAACATGATCATGTCGCGGCAGAATACAAGGATGTTTGTAGTTATAAGGTTCATCCGAATTGGACAGACGACCCCCAACGCGTATGACGCCGTGTTCATCGAGAAACGGCTTGAGTCTAAGGATAGCGGGAGAACAAGGTACATTGTCTTTTAAATTTTGAATGTCGTTACTAAAATGAACAGCTTGTACAGCTCGTAGTAACTTACATTCTGCGAATTTGATATCAGTACTTGATACAAAAGTCTCATTAGGTAGGTGCCTAAGAAACCTATAGACATAAACGATGGCGCGGAGTAACTTAGACCACGATGACATGCGTAGTGCGAGTGCATAGATGGGAGACTCCGCAACCTCAGCAATCACGGGATAAGAAACAGACTTCCGTTCGGGTACATCTTCGTCTTCTGCACTGTGGTCAAAGGGTTGCATGGGCCATTCTGACAGATCATGGGAGATCCAAGAAGGTCCACGACGCCACAATGGATGATGCAGAAGATTAAGTGGAGTGACACCACGAGACAAACAATCTGCGGGGTTCTCAATACCCGCGACGTGATTGAAACAAGTAGCTGGAACCAGTTCAATCAATTTGCTAACGCGGTTGGGAACAAAAGTCTGCCAGCGATGAGGAGAAGAATGAATCCAAGCGAGCACTACCTTGGAGTCGGAAAATGCGTATAATTTATTAATGGGGTAGTGGGGCAAAACTGTGTCCTGAACCTTGCGGAGCAACTGAGACAGCAGAAGGGCCGCGCACAACTCCAGTCTCGCAACTGAAATGGTTTTAACAGGCGAGACCTTAGACTTGGCACAAACTAACTGCACCGAGTAGTTAGAACCAATGCGGACTTGCAGATATACGACTCCGCCGTAAGCACGCTCGCTGGCGTCAGCGAATCCTATCAAGTTGATGGTACATCCATCTACCAACCCAAGATCACGCGGAATAGTAACTTGATTGAGCGCGGTAAGCTCAATACAAAACTGGCCCCAAGCGGCGACAATATGGTCAGGGGGTGTTTCATCCCACTCACAGTTTGATAGCCAAAGCTCTTTGATCAAGAGCTTGGCGTACAAAATTGTGGGAGCCACAAAACCCATTATGTCCCATAGTCGAGCCACTGTGGACAGCATAGTGCGTTTGGTGCACTTATCATCTGGTGGTGAGACGTCAAACCAAAAACTATCGCAGGGTTTGTCCCAGCGTAAACCGAGAACCTTATGCGGTACAGACTTCTCAAACTCAATGTCTGGGGAAGCCTTATGAGAATCTGGTATGCGTGCGAGAACCTCCTTAGAGTTGCTTGTCCATTTGACAAAATCAAGCTGGCCTCGCCTGAAAAGCTGAATAAGCTCTTCACAAAGCGAAATTGCTAGCGGAGCGGATATGACACTACAGGCAATGTCATCCATGTACAAAGCGGAAGTGGCAACAGCCGCTGCGGCGGGAAAGTGATCGCCTTCATCAGCGATCAACTGGCGAACAACTCGTAACGCGTGATATGGGCTAGACTTGAGTCCAAAACAAACACGATTGAACTGATACACAGATAAAGGTTCTTTCTTGTCAAAACGATAAAAGACCCGTTGAAATCTACGGTCAGATTCGCGAACGCCGATATTGAGAAACATTTGGCTGCAAACAGCTGACAGAGCGATTTGGAAAAGACGAAACTTTATTATGATGTTAAATAAATCACCCTGTATTAATCGACTGACCCGATGTAGTCTTACAACTAGCGTCTAAAACCACACGGAGTTTAGTAGAGGTTTTATCTTCGCGAACTACGCCGTGATGCGGGATATAATATGAGGGCAGAGAGTTGCCCTCGTTGTTTACAACTACACTCAAAAAACCTTTATCTATGTAGTCACGAATGACGTCATTATAGGCGCTGCGTAACTTAGGTGATGCATCAAGTTTACGTTCCAAACAATGGAAACGTCTGAGCGCAGCAGCGTACGAGTCGCCTAACGAATAAGGGTCACCACAGAATGGCAACGCCACAACGTATCTGCCACTGTCGTCACGAACAGTGGTAGCGCGGAAATGCTCTTCACACTCGAGATCTTTACGGCTCATCGAGGGCGGTGCGGTAACCTCTTCAAGCTCCCAAAATCGCTTGAGAAGAGAGTCAATATTGTTTTCTTGAAGAACAGAACAACAGCATGACGTAACGTATTGAGAAGTATGTAATGTAGGTACGGTACCCATAATCACATACCCAAATACCATCTCAATAGCGGGCGGTAAGTTATTTTGCTCACTACGTACCACTTTAGTAAGTAGCAAGTGCGGGAATATTGCGGCTCCGATCAAAACATCAATGTCTGCCGGATTCGCAAACTCCGAGTCCGCTAGTGGCAGTGACTCGAGATGTGTGAGAAGCGAAACGTCCACATTAGCGTTTGGCAATGTGTCTGTAATACGCTCCACGATAAGGGAAGAAATGTTAAAATTAATGTCCCTATCAAAACGCGAATGTATTTTAATATCTACGGAACCCTTGCAATGTTTTTCTGATCCGCCTATCCCTCGGATTATTGAGTTCGTATTTTTAAAGTTATTCCATAATCCGAGGCGTTTGAACAATTCTAACGTTATTAAATTAGTCTGAGATGCGCTATCTAGCAGACAACGTACCATGTGCGGCGACCCATTAACATCATATATGATAACTTGCGCTGTCGCTAACAGAACAGTCTTAGACGCCATACATGGCGGCCTAGCACTGCTCTGATCACTACAAGCGCGCGAAGGCCGTCCGCGCGTGCGTGCCGCCCGCGCAATGGATGTCGTACACAACGATATATCATTGTGAGGCGTGGAGGGGGAAGTCACCGTGGCCTGCACCTGTGAGGTAAGTGTGTCAAGGTTAGCGGCTTGGCTTGACAAAGGGTTATCTTTATTGAAATGAAGCAATGAATGATGTTTTTTATTGCAAAAGCGGCACTTTGTCTTACTAGAACAATTACTTGTTTTATTTTTTATGCTTAAGCAATTAATGCAAGCTTTGTTATCTTTTACGCATTTAAAACGAGCGGTTGCATTCAAATTATCGAAGGCGGGACACTTATATAAATGGTCGTGCACTATATTACTGCACAGACACTTCTGTGAATTATTACTATTAGATTCCGTGCATGTTACGTAAGATTGCGGATTAGGGACCGAGTTATTATTACTGTTTCACGATTTATTCAACCTTTGTTTGTTGCTGTTAGTGTTAGACGGGCCAGGTGAACCCGACTGCGTATTATGAAATATTCGACACTGATCTTTGATGAACGAAATAAAACTATCTAGTGTAGGTATTTTATTATTGCGTTCCGTCATCTCGAATGCGCGAATTGTATCAGTGTCAAACTTTTTTAAAGCGAGTTGAAGCAACATAAAGTCGGAAAGATCTTCTAATTTTAAATTCCTAAGAGAATTAACCGCGGTTACGAAGTTATCAATAAACAGCTGGAAATTCGAGACAGACGCGTTGCCGGACAGTTTGAGATTTAAAGCTTGGTCAAAGTAGGTAGACGCTAGGACGCGCGTGTCCTGATATCTGTCAAGTAGTGACTGAAATATGACCTGATAATTCTCAGCACTGGGTGTGACACCTGCAAATTCGGACTGGGCTTTCGGTGACAGTTTACCTATTAAATAGTACAACCTGTCAGCATCTGTCAGAGAACCATTATCGTGCACTGTAGACTTAAAACTCGCATAGAAAAACGGCCAATTTCGTATATCTCCGTCAAACGACATAATCTCGATTGGCGGTAATCTCGGTTTGCGGGCAACGGGCTCTGCTGAACATTCACCCTCCAATTGCGATTGTATACGCTTAATAATACAATAAAGATCTTCGAATGAGGTATACGCCTGGTAGTTCGGTTTTTCATCAGGATTGATAGAAAGTAATCTTGCGTTATAATCGTCTAACAACTTATGAAAATCTGTTCGAATACTATCTACTGTCATACAATAACTGAGAAATGCTTCGCTATTACTGTCAGACATAGATGCGGTTTTTGAGCGTTCATATAAGTTTTGAATGCGCTCAAATAAAATATTGCGTTTCGCTTCTAAGATTGTCATCTCTTTGTCTTCCGACACGCGTGACTTCTTTTGTTGTGACATGCTTACGTAAGTATAAGCTAATGAGAACGAAACAAAATAAGAATATCTAATGTACCTATTATTTTACCTAAGTAGGCTAAGTAGGCAACACTTTAGAGCTGTGGAATTAAAAGTTGCTTGAAATATGAGATTTATAAGACAACTATAATAGTTCCAGAATTAATAATTTAGTAAGTAGGTAGCTACATAAAAGTTTACCTACTGATGCGGGCGGAAACAACCATGTGACGGTTATGTGAATATATTAGGAGTATAGCTAGGTGCTATAACTGCCTAGGTATAGCAATATAATGTATAAAAACGTAAATGAATCCGACTCGTATGGATCAAAAAAATGGTTCGGCGATACACCGAAACCGATTAGGTTCTAGGCGACTTGGAGAAGGAAATGGACTGTATGCAAAGGATAGCGGGTTTTAGCCGCCTAGGATTGGATACGGGAAGAGGTGATTGTGAGTGGGTATAGGATATTCCAAGGATGGAGGGCACTTACCTTATACGGCAATCTTCTTAGTTTCCGAAAGGCAGTCTCCTGGTGGTTTCGTAATGCAGCTGCTTGTTTTCACTTCATTACACAGTCACTTCCACTTGCGAGCGGTTTTATAAGCGGTAATAACTTATACGGGAGCGGCGCGGTGATGCGGTATAGCGGACGCGTATCGCGAATCGAATGTTCTCGAAAGTTCTGGACTGTCACTCGCGTCGACGATCGCGGCGACCAATCAGGCGAAAGGCAGTGCCTCTTCCAGGGAGTGGGATAAAGAGGGACGGAAATATGGTATCGCTCGCACTAGACAAGCGTGGAACGATTGACGTTGATGCGATTGATTGCAGTTATAGATAGGAAGGTAGATGGCGCTACCAGCTCTTTTAAACTTGCACTAATATTATATATGGTATCTATTTATATATTTTATAATGTATGTATATATATATTTATGGTACCTATTTATATATTTTATAATGTATGTATTTAGTAATTTTAGTATAATGTAATGTAGTAGTTTTGCTGAGCTCCTATGAATACACTATTCCATAAAGTACACCATAATTTACCCACTCTCTCAGTCACTAAATCATTGTATTCCATTCTTGGTTGTCTGGAAGAAATCGCATTTTGCGATAAGACCGCCCTTGTACCACTAGACTTAAGTTCTTCTTTTGATCCATGTATTCTTGTTTTTTCTGGTGTACAATAAAGAGTTACTATCTATCTATCTATCTCTTATTTCCTCAGTAAGCCAGGGTGAAGGCGCATGCTTTAATTTAATAGCACGAACAGGTGCATGAGCATCGTAGAGGTCGATAATATTTTTCTCAAATAACTCGATTTTGTGGTCTACAGTTTCAGCATCCAGTAGTGGTTTCCAGTCAATTGCCTTAGCATCATCAATGAGACTATCAATATCCATACCACTAAAATTGTGAAGCAAGAGAGTTCTAGACTTTGCCTTGGGGGGGACGAATTTTATAGGACAGATAAATGAGATCGTGGTAGGAAAATGCATCTGCACTACATTGACCATGTTTAGCAACATGGCCAAGCGATGAGACAAATATGAGGTCTAAAAGTGATGAGTGGCATTCAGGGGAAGTATATGCAGATTAGTGGAGACAACTATAGAAGAGAGAGAAGAGGAACGTGAATTGTTTTTAAGAAGACAGGTGTTAAAGTCACCCATGATTATGGTTTGACTGTAAGAGGGTGATAGATTAGGTAAAAGATTCTCGAAGGATGAAAAGAAATCAACATGCAAAGATGGACAATAGTAAATACCAAGGAGAATTTTTGTATGGCGCAGCTCAACTTCAAGGAAGAGATGCTCACCGGCATTGGGTGGGGGCGATTGTGGGGACATGTTTAATACTGAATAAGCAATATGTGAACGGAGATAAATGGCAACACCACCGCCACCACTCCAAGTCCGGTCATTCCTAATGAGCTGGAAGCCAGGCAGAGTATACGAAGCCGAAGGAATGCATGGCTTAAGCCATGATTCAGAGACTAGAATAGCATGGATATCCTTACAGTCAAAACTAGCCAGCATATCAGGGAAATAAGAAATACTCTGGGCATTAATATGGACACAATTAAAGTCTCTCGAAACACCAGAGAAACAAGATTGCAAGTTTTCTACCAAAGAAGGAACACTTATGTAAATGTCTTGGTCGCTACTAGCAGAATAAAAATCGTCACTGTCACTATCCATGCATTAATTAATAAATAATATATATAAAATAATATAATATAAGCTGTATTTATTCACATATTTTACTTTATCTGAGGATTTATCAACATTCGATTGATTTTCATTCTGAGTAAACCAAATCTAAGGATTTATTGCAAACAGTATCGATATTTTATCGAAATTAATTTTGAGTAAGCACATCACTAGTCTAGTTAATATTTACGACAATTTTGAAGAATTTTCGAAGATTCGAAATGACATTTGTGTATTTATCTTTCTCTTACATGAGAAAAAATCATAAGTCAGAGTGAAGTGCATATATTGGGTAAGGTTGCTATTTTAATGCGGTCTCTATTACTAGTCCAACCTCTCTGGTTGGACTAGTTGATAAGGTTATATTTCTTTGATTAAAGCCACCACAAAGTAAGGAAGTAAATAGAGACCGCATTCAAATAGCAACCTTACCCAATATATTTACTTCACTCTGACTTATGATATTTTTCTCATGTAAGAGAAAGATAAATATACAAATGTCATTTCGAATCAGTTTCAAATCTTCGAAATTGTCGTAAATTTTAACTAGACTAATGATGTGCTTACTCAAAATGAATTTCGATAAAATATCGATAATGTTTGCAATAAATCTTTAGATTTGGTTTACTCAGAATGAATATCAATTGAATGTTGATAAATCCTCAGATAAAGTAAATGTGAATCAATCCAGCTTATGCTTAAATACTAGTAAATAATATACGATAAAAAATATATTTTTATATTACATTTTTAAGGTGAATAAAGCAATTGATATTCATAATATCTTTAATAATCACTTTCTATATGCAATGATAGGGTCAATGACGAGATCTGGTTTACGAATACAAAACCACGTTACGTATTTCAGACTTTTGGAAGTTATATGCTTATTACTTATAAAATTATCACGATCGTCAAGTGTTCGTCTAAAATCTTCCAAACCAAGTTAGGCCTTTTCAAATTGAAGCAAGGCCCCAGCCCAGTATGCTCAGTTACATAATTATAATTATATTAAATCACCAATCGAGAGTAGGCTGCAGTAATAAGTGAGTTAACTAACAGATTAGAAATAAAACTTTACTGCAGGGTCAATTTTAAATAAAATATTTCACACATAATAAATCACATTTATTTAGGGTAAAATAGAAAAAGTCACAGACAGTGTCATTGGCTTAATTTAAAAAAAAACTCAAATCTTTGCAAAATCATATTATATGTATATACAGGTCAAATTTATTACGCCCTTATAGAAGCCTAGGTGTAAAATAAGTAAAACTTCTTAATTTCACCGCTAGAGGGGCGAGGATAATGTTTGCATCGCCAGTATACTTTTGAGAGCATCTGTTGCGTGCGGTGCGTAACCCTATATAATGAGTTACCCTTTTAATGTCCTAAAAAGTAGCAACACGACAACTTTTTGGCCTATAATCTGTATTTATTACGTAACTGAATGACTGACAGATATGGCACAGCCAAAGCTACTGGGAGTGCAAGAAGCTGAAATTTGTCATGTATATGTTTCTTGGGTAGCGTAAGGGTGCACTAAAAAGGAATTTCTCGAAATTACCACAGAATCAGGCAAAAACAACGTTAAAAAATATGTGCGAGCATAGCTGCGACTATCCCCTAGTATTGCATAATTAGTAAAGGGGTTTTTATAAGCATAATATTGATAATTATCCATTTTGATCAAAATTGACTTTCGGTATCATTTGACTAGGTACAGTTTTAGTATTAACAAATATTTTAAGGGTTCACAGCAGTCTACTTGTCATTTGCATGACGACAGGTTTATCATGGATACGATTATTTAGTCATGATAATAACTCACACGATTAGAATCATGGTAATTTATCGTTTTAAGATTGGCATACTAGTCCGGCAATCTGACGCCAAAAAAGTAGTCAATGACTACTCAGTACTCAGTACAGTTAATTGTATCGATCTACATGTGAAGTCTTGCATTTAATTACACAAGCTTAAACTTAGTTGTTAGCAGCAGATGGTTTAATTTGAACTTTTATAAACACGAAAGTTTGTGATAATCGATGAAAACACTTTTTTTGAGATATATAATTCATCATCATCATCCTCTTAGCGTTATCCCAGTTTCAATCTGGGGTCCCCTTTCTAGTCTAACCGGATTTGGCTGAATATTAGCTTTTCCACGGAGCGACTGCCTGTCTGACCTCCGCAACCCGAAAGGATAGCGATATTCCATGGTTTAGACTAGTGTCAGTTTATTTAGAAGGTACTGACGCCCTGTAACGACTGTCAAAGATCTTCATGACAACCGGGACCGACGGCTTAACGTGCTCTCCGAGGCACGGGACAAGCGACAATTAACAATTCAATACGCACATAACTCCGAAAAGTCATTGGTGCGCGCCGTGGATTCGAACCCGATACCCTCTGCTTGGCAGTCTGTTGGTATATCCACTCGGCTATCGCTTTTGAGATATATAATTATATTCAAGTATACTTATTTTTCAAAGAAATATTGCAGTATAGCTTATACATCGCAATAGTGCAAAGGCTTTCTTTTTTTGCAATAACTGTCACCCACATCGGCGAATACGTGGCCGAAGCTAGTCTCTAAAATAAAAGTATCGATAAAGTTATAACGTCACTAGGTTTATGCGTAACATTTTTATACGAATAAATCAAAATGTCTATGAACGAAGTATCAAAGTTTAATATGAAGTTCTATTAAATTTTGACGGGTAATGGGGTCCACAATGGAGCCCAGTTCCAGACCTTTGAGTGATGGGATTCCTCCGTCTATTTACTTAATATGTATAGTCTAAGAAAGCCACACATCACAGTTTGACATATTTATGTGGCGTGTCTACATACGCCGCAAATTCGCTATTGTAAGGCGCATGACACACAGTTGGTGTTTAGCAAAGTTGTTTTGATTAACTTGCTTGTGAAACGTATTAAACGCCGCATAATATACGAGTTTATGGTGTAGCGTTCACTTAGGTAATTATTGTAATTTTTAATTTCAGTTACGATTTGTAAATGTCAAGCCAGAGGTTTGCTAGCGTCTGGGCGTTTCCATATCAGCGCATCTGTGTTTTACACCTCAATGATAATTTGTGCCACGTGCTTACAATTATTGAAAACCTAAATATTGTGATTAATCTGGTTAGGCTAGAAATCCGGCTCCGGGTGCCACGGAGCTATTACGATACTGGTTATAAACATATCCTTACATTAATTTATTTTTCTAAGTTCAAAGAAGTCTAATCCAATCCAGCTACCAAATCCATTTCACTTCTAAACTTGAAAAAACTGAATAGAACCTCCTTTCATCTTTAACCGTTTTAATGTACTTATTAAAAACTAAATTACTCTCATATTTGGTGCCCCATGTATGGTGTATGGTAAATCTCCAAACCAATGTTACCTAAACACGCCGTTTTAACCCAACTGTTCGCAAATGTACGCTACAAAAACAAACCATAATATACTCAGAGTTAACGGTTAGAAGATGATAAGAGCCTACGTAAAAGGAAAACGCACAAAGAGGATTCGGAGATTTTGGGGAGAAGGGGTGAATCCATAGTACATATGATGTGCTATATTTCCAGGCGGAAAGTACCAGTATGGCAATGGGTGCAAGTAATTGGTTTACTGCATGTGCGTAGTCTATGGCATCACCGGCTCGGTGGGCGGACAGTTTGTTGGGGGAGGCACGGCTTATGAACTTTGAACAATCGCTTTACAATGTTTGACTAGCAAAGCTTGCTCTAACTCATCAATTTTATTACTTTATTTTAGTTTACCTTCGATGAACGCTAACTATAACAGCTTAGTGTTTAGATTTCTCTTAGTAATCAGGTCGCTTGATTTAGATGACTGTCCGGTTGGCGTAGTGGCTTAAGCGGCGGCCTTGTCGCATGACACAGCGCCGAGTGTTTTAGATTCAATACTCACACGATACAACACTTTGTGTAATTCATAAATTGTAGTAGCGAATCTGGGCGTTCTCTGTGTCCATTACTTGTATGTTTATAAAGTCCCCCGCGACACAGGATTTATTCCTGGTGCGGAAGGTGTCAAAAAAACAAAACGTAAATTTATTTTTACTACTACAATCAGGTCTAGTTCCACAACACATGGACAGGTCTTATTTGCCAGATATTGAAAATTGAAATGTTTGTATGTGTTATCTGACAAATTAATTTAACAGAAACTTATCAGACAGTGGTGGCATTTGGCCTAATGTATGTATTTACGGCAGTTTCGATATTAAAATTCGGACACAAAAATAACCTATGATGTCAACAACTATAAGGTTATATATTTTTAAATGATTGCGCTCTTTGGCACCTATTAACACCCTGAAAACTGTATACTTGGCACTGACCCAGTCTCTTATAACACATTGCATCACCTGTTGGGGAAGTGCTCTAAAAACAACAATGCTGCAATTGGAAAGGGCACAGCGTTCGGTAATCAAAACTATCCAAGGGTAACCTTTTCGATACCCAACAACAGCATTATACCAGGAAAGCCTACTGTTAAACGTACGCCAATTATTCATCCTGAATACAGTTGTCGGTGCCCTCAAGAAAGCAATTCGATCTACAGAATATCCGAACCTTCTGTTACGTCGCGTGTACAGACTATCAGTCTCGTCAGTCAACACAAGCTTTGCCAAACACCTTAGCCCTTTTAAGGCTGTATTTATTTATAATAAAACTGCTAACGCATGCAAGATAAAGCAGTGCTCAGTGAAAGATATGCAGTTAAAAGTCACAAAATGGCTTACTTATTTGACATATGACTCCACCGAAAATTTTATGGTATGCCTATCATAAACACACAGACTTACTCACTCACTAACTCACGAACAACACACACACACACACACTCAAACACTACTATATTTTATATTTG
Source organism: Euclidia mi (assembly GCA_944739405.2). NCBI lineage: Eukaryota > Metazoa > Arthropoda > Insecta > Lepidoptera > Erebidae > Euclidia > Euclidia mi. Next base: position 9,224,179 of record OX123189.2, read on the forward strand.
GTTCGCCTATTTAGAGCAAAGGAATTTTGCTATACAGCCTAATGTGAAATATTTTAATTAGTTAATAACATTTTTGCATCCTCTAGGCTTAGATCAAGGTCTCTTTTTATATACCCGCTCGTGTCGTTATAAAAAGCAGTCGTGTTACTAAGTGTCTCTAAAAACATTGAAGAAAAAGTGGTAAAAAAAGTAATTTACGTAATGAGACTTATATCTCTAGATTAATAAACAAATTTCAAGTAAAACAGTGTATAAACAATATCTGTGCGTGAATAAATAACAAAGTTATAACAAAAAACTGTTAAAAAAGTGCCAGAGTGTCGGTTAATGACTTTGAAAGACAAAGCCAAGGTCAAAAGCTGAAGGACGACGCAAAGTTCTACTGCTACAAATTTAAGGAACAGTTCACTTAATTTGCATTTGTGCGTACGTACAAGCTTGATATAGTGTGGCAAGTGCCGGAATCGCGTTGCGTACCCGATTGATTAAGGAGCGAGTGATCGGTTCTGGAGAAAGTATATTCTTTTTGTGAGATATTATTGCATTGCGAGTAGCAGGTTCGATTCCAGGTCTCAACTAGAACTTTTTGCTGCCTTTTTACTTGTTTTGAATTTGGTTCCGTAATTTATTTTCCAAGATGAAATGCTTTGGCTGCTTGAAAAACAGCAAAGACGCCAATTTTTTGACATGTTCTTCGGCATCTCGTGAGAAAAGCTTTTGCACGTTGTGTATTAACCCAGCTGCGATTTCAACTGCTAAAATAAAGACGTGGCAATGCCCTGACTGCTGCGCTTCCCAGCGTAAAGGAGGCGATAATAGCTCCACCCCAGTACGTTTCATATCAGAAAACGTCACCAAAAGAAAGAAAGCTGACGCTGAATCTAATATAAACGCAGAGATGAAGGAGCTCATCGAAGAAGTACGTGTACTAACACGAGAAATATCTTCGCTGAAACAGAATCTTGCTGACGCCACTTCTTCCCTTATAAATTGTCAAACGAGATTAGCGGAACTAGGAGCGACTGTAGCTGTGCATGACCAACAAATGAAACGATTTGAATGTCGCGAACAAGAGGTGAAATTACTGGAATCAAAAGTGTCAGAGCTGCAGCAGGAAGTCAATACACAAGCACAATAACAACTAAGGAATGAACTAGAACTAGCAGGTATCCCGGAACACGCAAATGAAAACCTTCACCATATTGCACTTTTAGCTGCACGGAAAGTGGGTGTCGAGATCAACGATGGTGATATTGATTGGGTGGCTAGAGCAGGCCCTCGTTTGAAATCCGCATTATATGCTGAAAATAACACCAAGTTTCCACGACCGGTAGTAGTCCGCCTTATACGCAAACATAAACGAGATCAAATAATTAAAGCTTCAAAGTCGAGAAAAAGCATCACGAGCGCTGACATTGATGTTCCTGGTACACCAACTAAAATATACTACAACGAGCGTCTCACTAAGCAAAACAGGATGCTTTTTCGGGAAGCAAGACTTAAGTTAAAGGAACAGAACTACGCTTACTGCTGGTGTACTAATGGCGTTATTTATGTTAAGCAACGTGAAGGTAAGCCTGCCCTGTCGGTACGCACTCATGACGATCTCTTACGTATATTTAACACCCCAAAAGAGAATTGAAATTGCACATTTGCTGCATGTAGTAGATTTCAACTCTGCATTTGTTTACTATAGATTTACACATACATTTTATTTATTTATTATAACATTGTATCATTATTATATCCAAAATAAATTTATAGACATTGAAAGAAGGAAATACTTTCTGTGTCGTAATGCAGAATTTTCTCTTTTGTTATATATATATTTATATTGCTAAACTAACAAACACATGTACATGGTGCAAAATAAAGATCCTAGTTTTTAACTTAATTTATTGAATATTTGTACAAAGATATAATTTGACAGTTTTGGCTTGTCTAAATTGTGTGCCCATGGTAAAGTTGGTTTACCGATGTAGTGTGACAATTAATATAACATCATTTCCAAGATATTCTACATTGCTATATAAGTTATATGACACCAAATGATTTATAATGTAATTGTAGAAGAGTTAGATTCCATTGCTATAAAATGTCACACAATAGAAGCGCCTGAGCATAGGGAAGATTACTGCCAAGTTAAACCACCAGATGGCGGTATCACCGACTACAGTAAATAATGAATTTTGGCAAGTATGACATTTGAGTGACAACTTGACAACTCGTTTAGACTTCAAACTTTGGATGCGCGATCTCATTATCTCATCTCAAACAAGTCACTAAAACAGAAACAATGTACCATTTTTATTGTTATTGATAATTACATATATGAGAACTGTTTGGTCTATATAAATAAGTATAGATATATTGTTGACTTGTTGATGACAATATTTGAAAAGCGCGCTACGACAGTTTGTTTACTGTAGTTGCTCGTGCTGCCATCTGCGTCGAGCTTTGCGTAATGTTCCCTATTGTGACATAGCAATTACATCAGTGTACAACTTTACAGTATTGTCACTCAACATTCGGAGCATAAACAAAAATTTCGATAATTTGATTGTTACTAGTAGGGTAAAATTCATATCATCACTTGCTCTCGCGTCGCCGCTCGAGCTGCGTGATACAGAAGCCCCAATTTTATAATCGAGAACGATCAATATAATATATAACCTAAAGTAATCTGATTGCATCGATTCAGATGTCCGTTGATTACATTAATGTTCGCATAGCAGTTATTGTTCGAAGCGTGTCTGCTTACAGTGATTGAACATTATTTAGAGCTCACTTTGTTTTAAGTTATGAACTAATGTCAATTGCAACAGGCATACAACAATAAGATTACTAAACACTTAATAATAATAATAGTCCCACACATTCACACAACGGTATCTAGTTCCAAACTAAGCAGAGCTTGTTTTATGGGTACTAGACATACCTACTTATATACTATTTTGTAAATACATACATATTATACATAGAAACACCCAGAAAAAGTCAAACAGCCATGTTCATGCACGCGTATATTTGACTTGCTGTGCGGGAATCGAACTCGAGACCATCGGCGTGGTAGTCAGATGCTCAAACCACTCCGCCATCCGATCCGATCCATCATTAATTTTAATTGCCTTGCTATCCTCGGTACTAATATTATAAAGGGGTGAAGGTTGTGAGTTTGTATGTTCGGAGTAAAATCCAGTACTGCAGATCCAGTCATAAACTTGATATCACTGTTAGAAAGGTATTTTATCCCTGAATGCTGTACACTACTTTTTATTTTTGTTTAATAATATCACAATCGGGCCGGGTTGCTAGTGAGGTATAAGCTATTTGGTTGCGATTGTAACGTTTTAATTTATATTCATGGATGAGTTATTGTTAGAAAATTAACATTAGTAGAATATAGGTACTCATTGTAAGGTTCGAGTGTGACTTAGTGATCTATGAGGGGCTATCAAAATGTTGTATTTTTTTTGTTTTTTCTTTTGCATACTTGGATCGATGCAATATCATTCATAGTGCATTAAATTTGCTATTAAGTATTTATAAATGTTTTCGGTAACACCATTAGTTACAGGTACCTAATCGTTATAATTATTATTGTATAAATAATAGTTTTCATTGTACATACTACTGATATATCTCCCTAAATAAAATAAAAATACTGTGATGAAAAGAACCAAGCTTTAACCGATTTCTCAAAAGGCGGAGCGTATAGGTAAGTTGTATGCGGTAGGTTGCAAGTATGAATAGATAGATAGTTATTAAAGGCTGATAATAATAATAATAATGTATTAAAAAATAGTTTATTTTAAATACATTCAATTAGCATTAGTTTAGTATAACAAACAATTTTATAACAGTGTTCTAATGTGATTTAACTGTGTAAGTACAAATATACCTATACACAATTTTGGTAAGTAAATATACATTAATATTATAATTATATGTAATATGACATACAATACGTTTAGCTTATATTGTCGAATTTAAACATAACTTTCTTTTCTTTTATGGTTTATAATAACACAACCTACGTTAAGAAGCAGATTATATACTTACTTTAATTTAATAGAATAAAAATACAAGCTCTGATACATTTTTTTATTTAATTGAAAATAGATATAATGTTTAAAAATCATATAGGTTTACAACTTTTACTGTTCATCATTACTTTTCAAATTTCCATAAAGTGGATCTTTTACAAAATCATGAATACAGTTGTCTTAATATGAAAGTCAATTTATAATGGACACTTAATTAAGTTAAAACTACGAACCATTTTAAATTAAGCTGCTTAAGGCATCTAGCATCTTGTGAGTACATATCATTGCCTTATAAAAATTTTGTCTCAAGTTGCAGCGACAGAGCGTCGCCGAGATAGTATTGCTTCCAAATTTGGCTGGTTAGACTTTGTTCACATTGAAGTGTCTAATTGTAGCATATAATAATTAAAACTAAGCTCTACACTAGATGTCTTTAGAGCCTAATTTAAATATATTAATTTCATTATCTTAGCTTGAAAATTTAAATCAATATAAGAAGTATTTAATCTGATCGCTGCTTTATGATTTCAGGCTTTAAATATAGGCATTCGAGGTGTTTTGCAATACATCATAGATACATTTGTCAGCGATAGACACTGCTCAGGCGCTAAGTATGTATGTAAACAATAATTTAGTTCAAGCAAAATAATATAAGCATTTTGTTTTTTTACTAACTAATAATTTGTTGCAGGTCTTCAATCAATAATCCTTTTGAATCAGATGAAGAAGGGCTTTCTACGTCAAAAAACAAAAAAGTTAAGCCTCGCGCAGTTAAAAAACAGCCTCCACAAGCTCCGAAGTTGAAGAAAAAACCAGCGGTATTGGAAACTGATTCGGTGTCCGAGACCGACACAGGACCAGCCACCATAAAGAAAAAGAAATTAAATGTCTTCCCTGATTCAGAGGTGAGTAAAAATTAAGTACATATTTAAGCTGTGTTAATTACTGTCTCGCTGGTCCTAAGGCATAATTCGAGCGTGGAATAAGGAAGTCCTGGGTTCGATTCCCTGCGGTCGGGCAGTGTCATTGGGTTTTTCTGTTAGGAAATTTTGAGTAGCAGTATAGAGTCTGGATATGTGTGTCTGATATGTCTCTATTACGTGGGACTAAAATTAACCTGGTGAAACGTGGGTGTAGCAATACACTCCTGCCTACCCTTTCGGGGATATCCCCAGGTATGAGACGATGCATATATGTCAATTAGTATGTTTTTGTAGACATAAGAAAGCGATTGTCTCGCTAGTTCAGCGACATAAGTTTGTGTTGATGATGTTCGAGTAAGGTGTCGGGTTCGCTTTCGAGTAGCCACTAGTATTATCAGAAAGTTCTTACTAATAACTCAAATCCGGAACTGTCGTCTATACTCGTCAGACATCAAGTATGTTCCTCCTTTATTATGAATCACTCGTCTTTAACACCCTACCAAACTGTTGTTGAGATTATGCTATATATGTGTGTCACGTATTATGTGTATGGGGGCAAGCGATTTAATAAAAGCTTGTCATGTAGTTAACATATTAGTTAGGTAGATATTTTTCTATTTCTGTCTGTTTGGTACAAATCGTATGTAAACTGTTTGGCTAACGATAAAGTTACCTAGTTCATACATGGTTGCATACGTCATGAAGCGAATGAAGTAATGTATCTCTTATTTTTATATATTACAGGATGAAGAGGCAGTGCCCGTTCGAGCTGCAACATTAAAAAAATTCTTGTCACGTCGTGTAGCTTCCGGTAATACATATCAAAGTGATCCTACCAAGCACGGCGAGTATTACGTTGAAGTACGCATCTCAAACTGCCACGAATTGGAGGCGATTACAACCAACAGGTGGCAATACCTTGATAAGTTTCAAAACTGCTGTGGATACGAAAACACCCACATGGAAAGCAGTTACCCAGCTGGTCTCAACGGTAAAACAAGATTTCCGTAATATTCCTCCGGTTTTGTACCCATCCAAAACTTAACTTAAACTCTTTTTCAGATTTGAATATTTTTCACATATTATAATATAAGCGTGTTTTATTGTTCTTATGCTCTCTTTGTCTTTTGAATATTGTTTTATATAATTTAGCGTTTGTTGTTATTATTATAACTCTATCTAATTTAATCTAATGCAATGTGTTTTACAGGATCTATTTAAATACATAAAGAAAAACTAAAACCAAAAATCAGTAAACCAAAAATCAGTAAACCAAAAATCAATAAACGAAAAATCAATAAACCAAAAATCAATAAACAAAAAATCCATAAACGATAACATCAAAAAACGAAAAATCGATAAACCAAAAATCAATAAACGTAAAAATCAATTAACGAAAAATCAATAAACCAAAAATCAATACTGGAAAAAATCAATAAACGAAAAAAACAATAAACCAAAAATCAATAACACAAAAACAATAAAGCAAAACTGAAAGATATGAAGTAAAACTAAGAAATAATAGTACCTATAAAATAACAAATTAAAAATAAATAAGTATATTAATATAAAAATATTAATCAAAATCAATTGCTATATAAAATATAAAATAAATGCATAAAAATCAAATCAAATTATTTAGGTAGTATAATAAATGTTATACAGAAATATTAAAAAACTCATAAATAAAAACTCTATACAATAAATCGAATGACGCAGTTATTTATACAATAAAAATATATTTTACACAAAATGTATTTTTGTCAGCCCTGTAATGTTCACGTAAAACAATATACAAGTCACAAGAAGTCCAACATTCATAAGTCTAATTGCTTATTGCAAACTGAACATGATAATGTTCATATAATTGCATGTGCTTTTAAAAATAAAATTGTCAGTTATAAAATAGATACTCAAAATAAAACAATTTCACCCGAACAATTTTTCCATGATATTTTGCCCACATGTTACGATCTTATTAAACAGAAGTTAAAAATATATACCTCATTAAAAGTTAATTTTGAATTGTTTGTCTCATATATTTTACCTAAAAATAACGAAATATCACTAAAATCTTTTAATACTAGATATGAAATAATTTTACGAAATACTGATTTGACATCCATTTGTAATACATTTGTCCAAAAAATCATAAAAAAATGTTCAGAGTTTGAACTTTGTGAGTCAGGCTGGACAATCGAATCTATAAGTCATTTAGAAATAAATATTTTAAAATACAACCCATTACGAGCTGGTTCTTATGTTTCACTACCTAAAAATATTCGTGCAACAAAATTATGTCTAAATATAATTAATTATGACCAACACTGTTTTTTCTGGAGTATCATAGCGCATTTGTATCCGACTGTGACGAATCCAAATAGAGTAAAATCATATCCACATTATTCGAAAGTTCTGAATATAACTAATATGTCATTTCCGCCGAGTTTTGAGGATATAAAATTATTTGAAGATTTGAATTCTAATGTGAGTGTAATTATTTATGGTTTGGACTCAAAAAATCAAGTTACTGGACCATTGTATAAAACAGCCAAACGAAAATTAACGCATGTGAACTTACTATATATTCATAAAAAAGGGGAAAAATCATTTTTGTCTAATAAAAAAATTTGATAAACTTGTGCATAAACAGTTAACAAGACATAAGTCAAAAATACATTTATGTGATGAATGTTTCACGTATTTTGATACATCGGAAAAGTTGTTAAACCATAATTGTGCAAGGGTGCAAACCGTACTACCTGACAACAACACAAAACTTTATATTTCTAATTTTGAAAGAACCCAAAGAATTTCTATTGTTATTTACGGTGATTTTGAGAGCTTATTACATGAATATTCAGACAAAAATAAAACTTCATATGTCGAGAATGTTCAAATGCATGAAGCAAGTTGCTTTGCATATTATATTTCTTGCCTTTCTAAACCTGAACTCAATAAATTCGTGTCATATAGAGGACCAGATTGTTCAAAGAAATTTATTAAATCAATTATCAGAAACGTGAAAAATCTATATATAAATCTTTCACATTCAAAATCAATGGTAATTAGTGAAAGTGAGCGTAATTCTTTAAACAATGCAAAGAAGTGTTATTTATGTAAAAAAATCTTTTCTGATACAGATATAGTTGTTGCAGATCATGATCATTTTACAGGCAAATATCGCGGGCCAGCACATAACAAATGTAATTTAAATGCAAAAAAATGTTCATTTATACCTATAATCTTTCATAATTTATGTGGTTATGATTGTCATCTGTTTATTAAAGAGCTTTCTGCTATTATCGGGCGCATAAATCTAATTCCCAAAAATAAAGAAAAATATATCTCCTTTACAAAATTTATTCCATTTGACAGTCAAAATGTAGCTCAGTTAAAGTTTATTGATTCTTTTATTTTTTTAAGTTCAAGTCTAGATAATTTAGTGAAATCAATGAAACCTGAAGATTTTCGTAACATGCGGAAGTTTTTTAAAGATGAGCAATTATTTAACTTAGTTCGAAAAAAGGGTATTTACTGTTATGATTATATCAATTGCTGGGATCGTTACGAAGAAAGTAAATTACCTGATCAAAAGCATTTTTATAATAACCTTACATCTGAAAATATTTCAGACGAAGATTATAGGCATGCGTTAAAAGTGTGGAATGAATTTGAAATTTCAAACTTAGGAGAATATACTGATCTATATTTAAAATGTGATGATTTACTTTTATGTGATGTGTTTGAAAAATTTAGATCTATGAGTTTAACATTTTACAACCTTGATCCGTGTTATTACGTATCGTCACCTTCATTAAGTTGGGACGCTATGTTGCTATATACCGGCATTAATTTAGATTTAATTTCAGATATCGAAATATATCAAATGTTAGAAAAAGGTATTAGAGGTGGTCTTGCCCAATGCTCATTAAGATATGCAAAGGCAAATAATAAATACCTTCCTAATTATAATGATGAGAAATCTGATAGTTATTTAGTAGGTATATCTTGATTGTGTAAATTTATATGGTTATGCTATGATGCAAAAGTTACCAACTGGAGACTTTAAATTTCTCAATGAAACAGAAATAAATAAATTTGATTTAATGGCTGTTCCGAATGATAGTGATAAAGGATTTATACTCGAAGTAGATTTGCATTATCCTTTCGAAATACATGACGACCAAGCTGATTTGCCATTTGCAGCTGAAAAGTTTGTACCACCTGGCAGTAAATATCCTAAATTAATTGCTAACTTGTACGACAAGCATAAATATGTTATTCATTATATTCACTTAAAAGAATGTTTAAAAAATGGTCTCATTTTACTCAAGATTCATAGAATATTATCATTTAATCATGATACATTTTTAGCACCCTACATATTATTAAATACAACATTACGCCAGCAGGCAAGTTCAAATTTTGAAAGAGACTTTTTTAAAAAGCAAAATAATTCTATTTTTGGCAAAACAATAGAAAATAAAAGGAAACAAACCGACGTAAAATTAGTCAATGTTTGGAAAGATACATTAAATAAAACTAATAAAATATGTGGTGCAGAAAAATACATAAGCGCCCCAAATTTTAAAAATTTGTCGGTAATTTCTGAGTCCCTGATTGCAATTCAATTACAACAAACGAAAATTATCCTTGATCGTTCAATTTACATCGGTTTTACAATTTTAGAACTAGCTAAGTCTCATTTGTATAATTTTCACTATTCTGTAATGAAACGTATTTACGAAAATAGTATTAAACTATGTTCTACTGATACTGACAGTCTCTTGTACTTAATACACACAGAAGACTTTTAGGGGACATATGTAATATGCCTAAAGTCAATTGTAAAATACCAGGTTTTTTTAAGGATGAAATGGGTGGTGATGTCATATCTGAATTTGTTGGTTTAAGAGCTAAATTATACTGTATAGATTCAATAAAATACCTCAATTAAAAAAGCTAAAGGTATAAAAAAATCCGTTACTAAAAAACTTAATATTAAACATTATAAAAGAACTTTACAATATAACGAATGTCTAAGAGAAAATATGTGTGTAATTCGATCAAAAAACCATAATATTTTTACTCAAAAAATTAATAAAATTGTACTTAGTAGAGATGATGACAAACGACAAATACTGCAAGATGGTTGTAAAACTTTACCTTGGGGGCATTATAAAACTGTATTTTAGATAAATGTTTATATTAAATGCATTATTATGAATACCTACTATGTAAACTATGTTTTTATTTGTTGTATGTATGTAATAAAAGTTATGTTCCTATATAAAAGTTGTTTTATAATATTGTAAGATAATATAGCATTGGATTAAAGTTCCATTATGAATGTGTGCAAATTGTACTAAAGTAAATTATATTTAATAAATAAATTCATTATAAACAAATGAATTTTTTTATAAACGTTACCCTCACCTTTTACAATGTAGGTACAATGATCCGCATTGCATCTATATAATTTTAGCAGGAGCCTGTCTCATAAAATCCAACTTTTACTAAATGAACGATTTAATTAAGCAACTATCATATTTCATTTGTGTTTGGACACTGCTTAGTTGTATTATAGAATATGCAATGCATATCGTTAGAAATACCTACATGCATACATAGCCTTGCACCTATGACCCTAAGAGGTAGGCAGAGGTGTATTTCTACTCCCACTTTCCGTCTCATATTTTGGTCCCACATAATAGGGGGCGAGCCTATTGCCGCACCGGGCACATTTCTAGGCTCCATGCTCCTACTGAGAATTTCCTAACAGAAAAACCCCATAACACTTTGCCTCGACCCGGGAATCGAACCCGGGACCTCCCGATCCCACGTGCACATTAATGCCGCGGGATCAGTGAGGCAGGCAACGTTATCAATACCTCAATAGGAAAATAAATAAAACGGCTATATGTAGAGTTAATTTATATTATATATTTTTTAAAACATTTCCACTTTATTTATATTATTATTAATTTTTTTAATGAGAGTCTCAGTAATGTCCATAATTTCGTCATAATTTTCACGCACCACATACTGAACACTTACACCACAGATATGAGAATTAGTCAGATGGAACGCGCGGCACAGTTGCGTGCGGCCACTAAAGCAAATACAAAATTGAAAAGCGAATACAAACTCGTCTCAGTGCGCTACGAAGCATCGTACAGTTCACGCGTCACGATCACTTCAACTTTTAAATTCTCAAAATGCCGTCTTGTGTTCTTAAACACTGTAAAAGTTGTTCCTAAAAACAAAAACAGGAAAATGGAATATCTTTTCACAGGTAACTATTGATAATTTGACTGTTTCCTAATTTAATTTCGATAAAATTCGTATTTGTGCTAGAAACATGTAAGTGTTGCCAGTTTTTGTCGACGCCGTTCTGCCTGAATTAGGGAAAATGCACTTGTCAATTGATTATGTGATAATGATTGTCATGTTAATGAAAAATACATTACCGTATTATAAAAGTATATTGTAGATAATATATCTTCTTTCTCATAAATATAGTAATAGAATTTCAATTTCCATTAGTATATACCTTACATTATATTGTTTTGAGTTCGATCCCCAAACGATATCCTAATATTCGTGTACACCCTGCTACTCGTCAAGCTTATACACTTTGTCCTTTGCACCGTTCTTATGGCGTAAAGAATAAGTATCAAAATCGTACAGCAACTGTTTAGCTTGACTTGGCGCCGTGTGTACATACATACTTATGGCGTAGGGAATAAGTATCAAAATCGTACAGCAACTGTTTAGCTTAACTTGGCGCCGTGTGTACATACATACTTATGGCGTAAGGAATAAGTATCAAAATCGTACAGCAACTGTTTAGCTTGACTTGGTGCCGTGTGTACATACATACTATTTATTTCTCAACTAATCGACGCCAGCGGCTTCACACGCACATATTTTCTTATTTCTCGTTTTGCCCGATCCCGTGGGAATTTCGAGAAATCCCGTCTTGGTGCACCCCTACGGTTCCCAAGAAACATACATGCTAAATTTCAGCTTCATGCGCCGAGTAGTTTCGGCTGTAGCTTGTCTGTCAGTCAGTCAGTAACGCAAGGATTTTATATATACAGATTTACGAAGTAGTTAAAACTTAATTCGGTACCTACATTTAAGAAATGTATTTATAAAAGCATTAATTAAATCCTTGGTAAATTCTTCAAAACCGCAAATGAATATAAGAATATTACATAACTATATGCAAAATACTGGGAGATTATTCATAATCTGGCAACTTTTCACACACATAGACGCGCGTGTCCGTACAGTGCCAGTCGCCAAAGGTCACGCACACATAGCTGTCAACGTGCCACGCTTAGTTGGACGAATGCGCTCTATCTGACTAATTCTCATATCTGTGACTTACACTAGCATTATTATTATGACTTATAAAATCACTTTCACAATCGTCCTTGACGTCAAATATTTGAAGTTTAATAATGTGTTTGCCTTTCGATCCATTTCGACGAATTATGTATGATGATGATGAGTCCGTTGAAAGTTTCCTCTTCCTCGTCTTTTTTAATGTTGGAGCTTGGTTATCATTATTTGCGAGTCGATTTGCATTTAGACGCCGGTGGTTTGCCGACTCTTCAAAATATGAGCTGCAATTTTGCCCACAGTAGAACAGAGGCGAGTTAATATTCGAATCCTCAGGCTGTAAAAATATAAATAAAGGAATTTAATAACAAGAAATAGGAAACATAATATATATATATTTAGTAGGCACTTAGCTCAATACTGACCTCGAATAATCTGTTCTGCTCTTGTTGAACATTATTTTCATTTACATTATCCGTAACAGGGCTGTAGGATGGTGAGATAGACATTCTGAAAAAGAAAGTGAAATTTACATGAATAGGATGAAAGCACAGTATCAAAGATGAAACCTTTCTTTGTTTAATACAAATTTAATTTAAGAACTTACCTGGACGAGGAAATATTATATGTAAGTATATACTATGATCACAGAAAATATTTAACTTTTTAAAATTTATTTGTGAGGAGAGTCGTACGTCGTTATACCACGATAGACAAGTGAACTTTGAATTACTTGTAACTTTTTGTATGTACTAATATTTACATTCCAATGACGTATGATGACCATATAGATCGATAATATGATCCAAGTTGCAAACACCATCTCCTATAACTTAGAAACTATGCACAGGTTTCGACTTGTTCTTGCACTGAATATATGATCATATAAAAATAATATAACTCTTTTCCTTATTACATAATTTGACGACTGGATAGCGGAGTGGTTAGTATATCTGACTGCCACGCCGAAGGTCGCGGGTTGGATTCCCGCGCAAGTCAAATATTTTAGTGCATGAACATAATTAACTGTTTGACTTGGGCTGAGTGTTTCCATGTATAATATGTACGTATTGACGCAAAAAAAAATTATAAAAGTATGTTTATCAGTTGTCTAGTATCCATAGTTAGTTTGGGACTAGATGGCTTTGTGTGAATGTGTAGGAACATTATTATAGTTATTATTATTATATTACCTAACCTACTAGATATAAATATTTCGACAGCCTTTTAGTTGTAGTAATCGACAAGATGAAGTTGATCAAGCAGCCCATATCTCTGAAGGTTAATAATATCGAATTTAACGAATCTTCTCACCATATCAGACACAGCGTTTTATTGCCAAATACGATTCGATGTATCATATGCGGTCCTTCAAATTGTGGCAAAACCAATGCTATGATTAGTTTACTGTTACATGAAAATGGTTTAAAATTTATAAATATTTATCTTTACTCCAAAACTTCGTTTCAACCAAAATATCGTTTCTTAAGCGAAGTATTAAAAAGAGTGCCGCAGATTAATTTCTATGAGTTCAGCAATGATAAAGAGGTTATATCTCCAAGTGAAGCTGTAGCAAATTCTGTGTTTATTTTTGATGATGTTGCATGTGAAAATCAAATAAGTAAATATTCGAAATTATTTTTGTATGGGTAGACATAAACGAATTGATTGTTTCTACTTATCGCAAACCTATTCAAAAATTCCGAAGCAATTGTTACGCGACAATGTTAATTTTCTTATGATATTTAAACAAGATGATGTGAATTTAAAACATATTTATGAAGAGCATGTTGGTTCTGATCTACAATGGAAACAGTTCAAAAACATTTGTCAAACTATTTGGAGTAAACCTTACAATTTTTTACTTATTAACAAAGAATCATCATTAAATAATGGTCGTTATAGACAGAACTTTGATATATTTTATAAATTTGACTGATGGTTTATAAATATATTTAAGTGATATTATTTAATTTTCATTTGTCAAACGCCGAGGGAAGTTTTATCAAACGCCGTATTTATGAAAATGAAATACTTATCTATAATTATTTATCTATGGGTAGACATATTTTTTTTTTGTTATTATGTAATCTATTTGTTAAACAGTTTGGCACAATCTTTCTACTTTTAATGATTTACGCAAAATTTCCGATAAATAACGCAAGATACAGACAGCATTTTGATACCTTTGTTTTTTATTTTGACTGTTTGTATTTACATAGTTATAAACAAATTTAATAGAAAATACAGTTTAGTGCAATTCTGTCCTTACTTGAATTCGCTTGTCATTAAAGAAAAATTGAGAAAGATATTAAAAAAGAATTAATGAAGTCTGTTGATTCTATAAAAAATAAAATAAAACAAATGAAAAATCAAGAACATGAAATAAACTTATCAATAGATAAAATGCTCAAACCTGTTTCGGAGCCCCTCAATAGCCTTGTGAAATCTAAAATAAATCTTGAAGTCGATAAACATTTGAAAAATGAAACGTCCGAAAATGTTATGGAAATTGAGTCAGACGAAAATACTTCAAGCTCATCAACTAAGTGTTTTAGTTTTCACGACGCTGTATTAAACTCTGCAAGTACTCCTAAAAATGAAAAAAAGCACAACATAGAAAGTTCTTTGGAAAATGAAGACATCTTTGGTATTTACGATGGAGTGAATGTGCCTTTTGGAATAAGAACCGAAAACAAAACTTTAATGATGGGCAATGAAGTAGTTTCATTTTCTAAAATTGGCAGCTTAGACAACGATAATACAGTTTTAGTTAAAATTGGTGGCAATACTTATAATTTAACCCCGGGGCTTCAAGAACTTTTACTTCGAAAGAAACCCAATTTAAAGTTAATAACAAACATAGATAAACTTATCTATAAAGATATACTTGATCATACTAATGCTCATAAGAGAGATTTTAATCCTAGGGGTCAAATAAGAGGTGATAAAGGCACTAAGCATCGTCAAATTATAAAGCCGTTATTTTGTGAGGCTTCAATGGAAAAAAAACAAACTAAGCTTGGAGGTAGCTTGCCAAAACTTAAAAAATATAAGAAACACACTGACTTGGTGTATTGCGATGATCCCAATGAATTAGTTGATAGATTAAAATTATTAGTAGCTTCAAGAGATGCTGGTAACACAAATCATGATAATGAAATTTTATCAATAATTGAATTAAAGGAAGCTAACATAATTAAAGAATAAATACTGATGACAAACAAATTCTGACTTAGTATTACTAAACCGTCCAGAATGATATATGTTTGGGTATTTTAACTCCATGATAGTATGTTCAGATACTGAATTGAAAAAAGACTTACATACATACATACATATCGTCACGCCTTTTATCCCCGAAGGGGTAGGCAGAGGTGTAATTCTACACCCACTTTTCGCCAGATATACTTTAGTCCCACGTAATAGGGGGCGAGCCTATTGCCGTACCGGGCACATTTCCAGACTTCGTGCTGCTACTGAGAATTTCGTGACAGAAAAACCCAATAACACTGCCCGACCCAGGAATCGAACCCGGGACCTCCCGATCCCACGCGCACATTTATGGCACGAGACCAACGAGGCAGTCCTATAGGGTTTGATGTCGAGTTTTCCGTCTCTACGCAAATATGGTATTTGCATCGTGTTATCCCTTAGTCGCCTCTTACGACACCCACGGGAAGATAGGGGGTGGTGACACTTGTATTCTATGCCGTCAACCACACGGCAGTTGATGAAAAAAGACTTGTAAACAAAAAATACATACATATATAGATACAGAAATTTCAAACCATGAGTAAGGCTGATATTGTAAATGAAATTCATAAAAATGCAAGGGTAAACTTTCCGCGAAGAACTGTTATTATGAAAGATATAGATGATCTTTGGCAGGCTGATCTAATTGATATGCAATCAATATCCAAAGAAAATAAAAGCTATAGATTTATTCTTACAGTTATTGACACATTTTCGAAATATGCTTGGGCATTTCCTCTGAAATCTAAGAATAAAGATGTTGTATGTGACACTTTCAAGAGTTTGTTGGATGATGGTCGCAGTCCTAAAAATCTACAAACTGATAATGGAACAGAATTTTATAATAATAAATTCCAAAAACTTATGAAATCTTATAATATTAACCATTACTCAACCTTTTCCACAAAAAAAGCTTCGATAGTTGAGAGGTTTATCAGAACTTTGAAATCAAAATTGTATAAAGAATTTAGTTTAAAAGGTAACTACAATTGGATAGATAACACCCTCAAAAATGTTATTTATAAATACAACCACACCCATCATCGAACAATTGACGAAATTCCTGTAAAGGTCAGTAGTGTAAATAAAAAACGCATATTACAAAGATATGAACAAAATATGAAGAAAGTCAGTATGAAACGCAAATATAAAGTAGGTGACTATGTACGTATCAGTAAGTACAAAGGGACATTTGAAAAAGGCTATACACCTAACTGGTCAACAGAAATATTTAAAATTCGCAAAATACAAAACACATCTCCTATCACATACCTGATTGAAGATACGATCCGAGGTCAGCCTATTTTAGGAGCATTTTATGCTCAAGAACTTCAGCAAACGAAACATCCTGACATATATTTAGTTGAAAAAGTTATTAAACGCAAAGGTAACAGGGCTTTTGTAAAGTGGCTAGGTTTACCATCTACTGAAAATAGTTGGATCGATAAGTCAAATATTTTATGAGAACCAATAAACATAATCTACAAAGTGTCAAACGCATTGTTTTGTAGACCTATTTATTCAATATTTACTCCCAGATAAATCAGTCTTATTATGTGTATTGGAGAGAGTAGTCTTCTCAACTGGCTCATAAATCATTTGCCATTTGAATTACATTTACCAGGATACAATTACTGTGGACCTGGTACAAAATTAATTAAGCGACTAAAACGTGGAGATAAGGGTGTAAATAAATTAGACGAATATTGTAAAGAACATGATATTGCATATCACAAGTCATCAAATTTGAAGGATCGACACAAGGCTGACTTAATTTTGTTAAAAATGGCAAGGAAGCGCGCCTTTGCCCCTGACTCAAATACAGGAGAAAAAATTGCTGCGCATTTAGTAAGTAATGCCATGTTAACGAAAATTAAAACAGGTTCTGGGCTAAAAACACGTCATCGAAAGCCTTCGAGTAAAACAGCATCTGGAAAAGGTCTTAAAAATAAATTTAAAATTATAATTACTGTTGCGGCAAAACGTATGAAAAAATTAAAACCAAAATGCAAGAAAGTAGCAATAGAATTAGCAATGGCTGCTGCCAGAGAATTAGCTGATGATTCATCCTTTAAGCTTCCTCGAGTTATTCCCATACCAAAAACTGGTGGAGTATTAACTTTGATTCCTATTTTCGCGGGATTATCAGCGGCAGGAGCTTTAGCAGGTGGTGCAGCTGGTATTGCAAAGACCATAAATGAGTACAAGATGGTAAAAAAACTGTATGAAGAATCGAAGAGACACATTAAAAAAATGGAGGCCCTTTGCATTGGAAAAGGACTGCACCTTAAACCGCATAAAAATTGACTTGGAATCTTCGTATCAAAAGCAAAAAACTAAAATACCGGCTACCCAACCGCGCCTTAACTAACTTAGATATTTTGAAGTATGGATGTAGCATCCCATATTTTAGAGGTGTTTTTATGAGAGATAAGCTCCCGAAATGTCCCTACAAAAAAGAATGTGGAGTTGTTAACTTAGATATATCTAAGAATCCAGGTTCTCATTGGGTAGCCTATGCAAAACATAATAAATATATTGAATATTTTGACAGCTACGGAAATCTTAAGCCTCCAAAAGAAATTATTAATTACTTAGGCTGTAAAGTCCACTACAATTATGAAAATATACAAGGTAATCATCCTTTCAATTGTGGACACTATGTTTAAAATTTTTAAGGACATTTTGGCATAGATATGGAATAAAATAAACAGTAGGGCTAAAAACTGCTCAGTATGCAAGTATGTCTATAACGGTAACTATCTCTGGCACCAAATCAGAGTTAGAATCATATTTTCAACCACCTCTGAATTTATCTGGAAATTATGAGTGCGGTTTGCTATATTGTTCAATTTTAAACTCGGCATCAAATGTGTATTCTAGTAATACTAAAATTCCCCCTATTATCAGGATTGAATGTGACATAGTATACGGCTCTTACACTAACGGATTACCAACTCATATTATTCATGAATTTGTACCTAATACTACTGCAGGAGACCATTACATAGAAACGCCTCAAAGTATTATTTACATACCCGTGAACAAAAATATAATTTCATCCATATCCATTAAGATTGTTGATCAGTTTAATCATCTCATTAACTTTATAGATCATATTCAATTACGTTTTCATTTAAGAAAATCAAAATGATATTATATAATATAAACCCTCCACTTAAAATAAAACACCTTATTTCTCCTAGAACCACTAATGAAATGAAATGAAATGAAATGAAATGAATTTATTCGATTGAAATGGTACATAATAGATGTTCATATTTTTTACAGTTCACATTTCACCTCTATCAGGCATACGAATATTGTAGGGATAAGTTTATAATCATATTTATCTTACATGCAAGGACATGTTAACATTTAATTTTAATTATATAACAATATTTCTTTTATTTTTATCCATATAAATTAAGTCATACTCATAATAGTATTCAAAAGTAATAATATTAATCAATAATGTCAAAATATAATGTCAAAATCTTAATGTCAAAAATTGTAACGAGATATTACTAAATATGAATTACCTAATTTTTTATAGTTAACAGTTAAATGATGTATTTCTTAAATATGTATGTACGATATTAATTACCTACTTATTTATTCATTTGTAGTCTAAGAATTCTTTGATTGTGTAGAAACTTTTATCTATGAGCCACTTTTTTAAATTTATTTTAAATTGCGTGGTAGTAGGTAGTTCCCTGATGAATTTTGGTATATGGTTGTATATTTTTATTATCATCATGAAGCTGTTGCTACTATGTAATTTTGTTTTGCTCATTTCCCATTTTAATTTTGTTGGATCTCTCGGCTGATATTTACAATTTACACTAGTTTTAGTGAATAAGTTGCTTTGATTTCTTACAAACAACTGTTTCTAACATGTACATGGAAACCAAAGTCAGTACACCCAATCTTTTGAAAAGTGGCCTACAGGTCTCAAAGGGTCCTACACTGCAAATAGCCCTAACACATTTTTTTTGTAGTATAAAAGCTCTATTTATGTTAGTTGAGTTTCCCCACATTAAAAGGCCATATCTTAATATCGACCCAACGTGTCCATGATAAGCAGTAAGAGCAACCGATTCATTTGTAGCCTTTTTTAACTGTCGCAATGCATATAAAAATCTATTCAACCTGCTACATATATTGTCAATGTGCAACTTCCAGTTACAGTGTTCGTCCAAGGTCAGTCCTAAAAATTTTATATTACTCCTTTCTTTAATGTCAACATCTTCAATTGTTATATTTAATTTAGCAGGAATTTGTTTATAATTTTTAAATTGTATGTAATGTGTTTTCGTCTAATTGATTTTGAGGTCATTTTGTTTTAGCCATTGAAGTATTTGATTAAGTGTGTTATATACTTCTTTTTCATGATCGTCTTTTGAATTATTAGGTATTATGACTGATACATCGTCAGCAAACAGTACACACTTATGTTTTGTGACGTTTGGCAAATCATTAATATATTGCAAAAACAATAGGGGTCCCAAAATACTACCTTGAGGTACACCTGTCCTATTAAACATAACTGGAGATTCGTACTGTGTCAAAATTTGCTTATTATTTATGCGTCCTATTTCTACATATTGCGTTCGATTGCAAAGATAGCTTCTAAGCCAATCTAGTGCCTGACCTCTAATGCCATAACGCTCACATTTGTCAAGTAGCTTGTCAATATTTACGAGATCAAAAGCTTTGCTCATGTCTAAGAATACTGCTGTAACTGTGTGGCCCTTATCGATCTCTTGTGTTATAGACTTGATCAGGGAAAAAGCGGCTAAGGTGGTTGACTTCCCTTTTTGAAACCCATTTTGTTCTTCTTTTATTATACTATATTTATTTAGAAAGTCTGACAGTCTGAAATGCATAACCCTTTCATAAATTTTTGATAGTATTGGCGTTAATGTTATAGGTCTATAATTATTAATGTCTTGTGTGCAGCCTTTTTTGTATATAGGTTTTACTACCGACTTTTTTAATTTGTCAGGAAAAGTACCAGTGGCTAAAGATAGGTTTACTAAATGACATAGTACAGGCGATAATATTTCTATGCTCGATTTTATGACCCAAGTAGAAATCTCATCATAAGGTAAGGTTAAACTTAAGGTTAACTAAAGCAAATATAGACTTTCTTAAAGCTCTGGGTTTTCAAGTATGAATATGCTGCAGATTAATGATTTACCACACTTTGATACTTCTATCGAAAGTTATGAAATCCATTCTTATAATTCGTACAATAACTGCTTTAGAGAAAACGACGAAATTCGAATTCCCATACACCAGCAAGACATATACGTGCTACCGTCAGCCAGTGCAATTTATGTCGAAGGGCGAGCTAAGTTCTTTGGCAAAGATGGAAAACCGATTGAGAAAACTGTTACATTTAATAATAATTTTAATATGTTCCTATTTCAAGACATCAGATACGAAATTAATGGTATTGAAATAGATCGTATAAAAAATTCGGGAATAACAACTACAATAAAGTCATACATCTCATTAAATGAAGCGGAAAGTAAAGTTGCTAACTTGTGGGGTTGGAACTTAGAGGGATTTCAAAATAAGGATCATTTCAGTGCTTTAATACCATTTAATATGATTTTAGGATTTGCGGAAGATTATAATAAAATTGTAATAAACTGTAAACATGAACTTATATTGAATAGAAGTAACTCTAACTTAAACAGCGTTATGCTTACTGATGATATTGCTAATTTCCAAATAGATATAGAAAGAATACAATGGAGAGTACCACACATAAAAGTCTCAGATCGTGAACGACTAACTTTGTTAAAACATTTAGAAAGAGATAAACCTATTCAAATGGCTTTTAGAAATTGGGATTTGTATGAGTACCCCTTACGGCCTAAAACTACAAAACATTCATGGTCAGTTAAAACTGCATCACAACTGGAAAAACCTAGATATGTAATCTTTGGCTTACAAACTAATAGAAAAAATAATAAACTGAAAGATAGTTCACTGTTCGATCATTGCGAGGTAACAAACGTGACCTTGTTTTTAAATTCACAATATTATCCATATGAACCTTTAAGTTTAAAATTTTCTGAGAACAAATACAGTATATTATACGACATGTACGCAAAATTTCGCCAGTCGATCCATTGCTCAATCTAAAGGAATTTAAAGGAAAGGCTCCCTTGTTTATCATAGACTGTGCAAGGCAAAACGATAGTCTAAAGACAGGTCCAGTAGATGTTCGATTAGAAATTGAATGTTCAAAATCGATACCAGATAATACGGCTGCATATTGCTTGATTATAAACGACCGAATCGTGGAATACAAACATCTAAGCAACATCGGCTATCATGACGGCCATTGTTGACGTTCAAGGCTTTAAAACAGAAGCAAATGAATTTATACTAAAAGAAATAGCTGTATGGTGTAATAAAAACCTACAAGTGTTTTTAATCAAACCACCATTTCCTTTTTACGATTTGACTGAATCAGAAAGACGGCAGGTTTGCTGGATTGAACGTAACAGAAAAATATACTGGGGTGAAGGATTTATACCTTACTCAAATTATCAATATTTAATTTCAGATGTTTTAAAAGATAAGTGTATTTACGTTAAAGGTTTTGAAAAAATGTTATGGTTGAAGGATATTTTAATTACTAATAATGTAATTAATTTAGAAGATAAATGTTGTCCTAATTTGTTATGTTTATATGATCGATATAAGTGTTCTGAAGATTTGTACAATTGTATTTAACATGACTCAATATGTGCTTTAAAAAATGTTTTGTGTTTAAAAAAATGGTGCATTGATAATAAACTTTTTATAAATTGATAATATACATTGTTTTATTTTACTTAATAGTTTCCTAAACTCATTAACATATCCATTTATTTTTTAAATTGGTATCATGATTACATTGATATTACATGTAGTGAGGAATTCATTAGGTAAACACATTCATAATAAAAACTCACTAAAAGTAACGCTACCATTGATCACTAAATAATTGCTAAACTTAAAAAATTATGTTAACTATAACAGTATGGTATTACTGGGCACTCTGAGTTATGCAGAACACATTAATATGAATCGATCTCGATTGTAAAATTGGGGCTTCTGTATCACGCAGCTCGAGCGGCGACGCGAGAGCAAGTGATGCAGAAGCCCCAATTTTATAATCGAGAACGATCAATATAATATATAACCTAAAGTAATCTGATTGCATCGATTCAGATGTCCGTTGATTACATTAATGTTCGCATAGCAGTTATTGTTCGAAGCGTGTCTGCTTACAGTGATTGAACATTATTTAGAGCTCACTTTGTTTTAAGTTATGAACTAATGTCAATTGCAACAGGCATACAACAATAAGATTACTAAACACTTAATAATAATAATAGTCCCACACATTCACACAACGGTATCTAGTTCCAAACTAAGCAGAGCTTGTTTTATGGGTACTAGACATACCTACTTATATACTATTTTGTAAATACATACATATTATACATAGAAACACCCAGAAAAAGTCAAACAGCCATGTTCATGCACGCGTATATTTGACTTGCTGTGCGGGAATCGAACTCGAGACCATCGGCGTGGTAGTCAGATGCTCAAACCACTCCGCCATCCGATCCAATCCATCATTAATTTTAATTTCCTTGCTATCCTCGGTACTAATATTATAAAGGGGTAAAGGTTGGGAGTTTGTATGTTCGGAGTAAAATCCAGTACTGCAGATCCAGTCATAAACTTGATATCACTGTTAGAAAGGTATTTTATCCCTGAATGCTGTACACTACTTTTTATTTTTGTTTAATAATATCACAATCGGGCCGGATTGCTAGTGAGGTAACATACCATAAAAATACGCGTAAGTCACTCAAAGTTCAATTTAAAACCCTGGATCTCACAAGGACTTATTCGATGTACGCGCCACAGGGATCGCCTGCATATGAGATTAAAAAGATTTCCTAATGACCAGCTGTTACGAATAATTTACACCCGATATAGAAATTTTTGTAATGACCTATTGCGTAAATTAAAGATAGAGCATGAAAGCAAAGAGCTATCCAACAACACAAAGATCCGAAAAAGATGTGGAAATCTATTAAAACTGTATGTCATCTCGGCGGAAACAAAAACACACCAACTGAACTCTTATCGCTAGAAAGCAGTGTAGATGCTGTTAGTTAACTCAACATATGTAGTAAATACTTTTCTACGGTCGGTTATAACCTTGCCAATGGCATTTTAAATAATCTACAAATGACCCAGGAAGCAATTGCTGGTAAAGTGCAAAGCAAACATTTGAAGGACTCTTTTTTTCTGAAGCCTACTGACCCCGCGGAAATAGAGTCTCTTATACTCTCACTGGATAGTGGCAAGGCTCCGGGTCCAGATGGTCTAACAAACACGGTGCTGAAGGAGATCAGAAATATTATTATTCCGCCGCTATCAGAAATTTTCAATTTAAGCTTAAAATCTGGCACCTTTCCTGATGCATGGAAAATTGCGCCTATTATGCCGATTTATAAAAGTGGTCGCAAAGACTCCCCAGACAGCTACCGACCTATCTCTCTGTCAACAGCTTTTTCAAAATTGTTGGAAAGGTTGGTTAATCGTAGACTCATGCATTACATTGAAACCAAGAACCTTCTTTCGCCGAAGCAGTATGGTTTCAGGAAGGCCAAATCGACTGATGATGCTGTTGCATTGCTGACATCCTCGGTATCGTCACTTTTAGATGACAAAAGACACTGCATAGGTGTTTTCTTAGACTTAGCCAAGGCTTTTGATACCGTTTCGATTCCATTACTGCTTCAGAAACTCGAAAAGCGTTTTGGTATTAGAGGTATAGCACTTGAATGGTTCAAAAGCTATTTGACTGAGAGAAAGCAGTACGTCAAAATTGGTAACTATGAAAGTGACTTACACTCTATGGATTTTGGCATTCCGCAGGGCAGTGTACTGGGACCTACACTATTCATAATGTACATGGACGACATACACGACACTATCCCCACAGAAATCATATGTTATGCTGACGGTACTGTTTTGCTAGTTGACGGTTCCACTTGGGCAGAAACGTTTGAAAAAGCAGAGGAAAGCATGAGAAAGATATCAGTTTGGTTGAACTATAATCTGCTGACACTCAATGCCGGTAAAACAAAATATATGTATGTTTTGAAAAGACTGCAGCGACTACTCCAGATGACACTTACAAAATAAAACTACATTTGTGTCAACCGCCGAACGTATGTAAATGTCCACATATAGAAAAAACGGACACCATGCGATACCTTGGTGTTGTTTTGGACAAAAACCTTAATTTTATGGCACATGTTAATTCCCTTTCGAGTAGAGTACGGAAGACAGCGAATATTATGCGACTTCTGCGTTCCTCAGCACCAAAAAACATACTACGAACTTTGAAATTAAACTACAGTTTACGGATTTTATCGCGTTATATTGGTTTCACTGGTTATTTGTTATTACATTTAAACCGAAAGATCTAGAAACTACATTTTTATTACTAGCCGACGTTTCGAATTCTTTACAGGATTCGTGTTCACGGCAGACTGAGGTGATATTTGTCTTTGTCTTGAATTTATAAGTTATCTCAAAGTACCTGAACATTTTTCAACTATTGGTGTTACTATCTACGCAGAATGTGCTCACTGTGTCTTGATGTCTTCTGGTGACTTTGTCCTTCTTGGGTTTCATTAGCCTGATAACAGGGTCCCAAGCTGGAGGAACATTCCAACCATCTTCCCTATTGAAATTAGGATGTTTTTTAATTTCAATAGCTTCACGTATCATTCTTGGAATAAAGCGGTGTTCTTTTGCGAGTATCTGTGGTTTATCAAATCGCAGGTAATGGTTGGTTCCTTGTTCTACATGTTCACACACAGCAGACTTCGTCGAGCGTTTGTAGACACAGTGAGCACATTCTGCGTATATAGTAACACCAATAGTTGAAAAATGTTCAGGTACTTTGAGATAACTTATAAATTCAAGACAAAGACAAATATCACCTCAGTCTGCCGTGAACACGAATCCTGTAAAGAATTCGAAACGTCGGCTAGTAATAAAAATGTAGTTTCTAGATCTTTCGGTTTAAATGTAATAACAAATAACCAGTGAAACCAATATAACGCGATAAAATCCGTAAACTGTAGTTTAATTTCAATGTGTAACATTCGCGTAAACCCAAGAAAATATTATACTACGAACTGTTTATCTTGCTTTGACCCAGTCATTGATCACATATTGTATTGGTAGCTGGGGAAATGCGTCGAAGGGTACAATGATACGCATTGAGAGAGCTCAACGCTCCGTCCTTAAAACAATGTTAAAAAATCCCTTTAAGTATCCCACTACTCAGCTTTACAGAGAAAGTGAGGTACTTAACGTGAGGCAATTGTTTGTATTAAGGACATTTCTTAAGATGCATACAAGAATTATCCGCTCTAAAGAATATCCAGATCTGCTCAAACGCCGTGTTTATAGAATTAATATTCCAAAAGTCAAAACATCTTTCGCTAGACGTTTCAGCCCATACAAAGACTACTATATTTATAATAAAGTGGTCGCATCATGTAATGTAAAACAATCTTCGCCGAGGGAGGCTAAAGTAAAGGTTATAGAGTGGCTTACTTCACTAACATATGAAGCGACTGAAAATATCTTTGTGCACCAAGTATAAACTATATATATATATATGTATGAGTATTACTCTAATTAGGTTACTTTCCATATTATATTTCATATCTATATTATAAATATATATCTTATTTATAAATAAAACAGTATCGACCGAGCACATCTCAACACGTTCTGTAAATCGTGAAAGGTACCCACAGGACAGGCTTGCCTAGTGTGGGGCCAAAGGACATTGCGCAATTTGTATATAATTCTTTTGGTAATAAATGTATTTTTTTTTATTTTTTTTTATTTTTTAGTCTTATAAGATACGTCGCCCGAGCTAAAAATTGTAAAAAATTGAAGGAAATTCTACCTGGCACCCAAAGGACAGGCTATGCCTAGTGAGGGGCCGCTGTTAAATCCAATATGTAAAATTCTAGTTCATGCTTAAGGCTGTCAATAATAGAGCAATGACTGCAGGGTAAAATTTAATGTGACGGGTGGCGTTGTAGCCGCTTCGCAGTTTGCCGCTGCGCCGAGTTTCGTGAGTTTGATACCTAGACGGGACAACTCTTTGTGTGATCCACTCGAGTTAGCCCTTCCGCAACCACGACAGATAGCTTATCAGAAACCGTGACAGATAGCCAGTCAGATAAGCTGGTCGAAAAGTCGAAGAAAACAGAGGTATAAATAAGTTAGTTAAAGCGACTAAATAACTTGTATAATGGCGGCTTTTTACTTTCCACTAGAAATGTAAATTGCGAAAGCTTAAGGTCGATGGGCCCAACTTCATTTGAGTGGGTGCCGTAAGTGTCGACTAAGGATTATACATAGCAAATAGAGTCCTGATGGAGAGACGAAAACTTGACATTAAACCCTATTCCAATTAGTCTGGCCAGTGTCAGTGGTATAGTAGGTCTAATTGCCTCATCATCATCATCAGCGCTGTATCCCACTGCTAGGCACGGGCCTCTTCTCACTATGAGAAGGGTAAGGCCATAGTCCACCACGCTGGCCAAGTGTGGGTTGGCAGACTTCACATGTCTTTCGAGAACATTATGGAGAACACTCAGGCATGCAACAAGCGATAAACTCAGCAACTCAGCAAGCGATAAGTAACCATTTAATAAACACTTAATTAACTTCGAAAAGTCATTGGTGTGTGCCGTGGATTCAAATACGAGACCCTCTACGTAGCAGTCTGCCGGTCTCTTAACTAGGCTTTCGCCGTTGTTCCCTATTGTCTCACAATGTTATTGTAGCGCAAATTAGGAAAGACATAATTATGTCCAGCAGTAGGCTACATTAGGATGTGTGTTGTAAAAAAAATCTACTCAATTATTCAGGTTTTGTCCTTATTGAACTACCTAATTGTGTAAAAGCTTACTAGTTTATAGTTTTCGCGAGTTTTAGACTATTATACATAATGGCCTATCAATAAGCAAATATTATTTTTGTAGCCTTTACTACGTAAGTAAAAGTCGACTTGTTCAAACTTACTTTAGATTATACTTTTGCAGGCCATACAATACCTATATATTCCGCGTGGCTCGATACCCACTTGACCGGTTTTTCCATAATAAGGGTACCTTCATCCCATTATGAAGGTTTGCAAAAAGGTGAAATAATTAGATTTTTCGTAACAATCACACCACTGCAGGGCACGCCATGCTTTTATCGCTTTAAATATGTGTGATGTTTTACAGTCCGCGCTCAATTAAATATACACAAAGAGACTCGTTATTTGTGGCCATTGAAATTTGTCAAATAAACCCATTGTCCCTATACCCAAATGTGTGTTTGGATGAGCTTTCGTGCGTGGGTAAAGGTCACACAAATTATAGCTATTACGTTCTAAATATAAAATGATGTTTACGTAAAAATATATTATATATATTCGGAATGTGTCAATAAAGTTTAAAAAGGACAATGGCAGATCTACATACATCCAATTGTCTGAAATTGAATTGAAGCGTACAGTAATAAAAATATATATAAAAAAATTCGGCGTAAATAACGGAGTCTACACATGATTCTAATTTCACTCGGGAAAGCCGGAAAAAGAAGATATCAGTGTTTTAGTTTTAGTTAAGAATGAAAAACGTTCCTTGAACGATCAAATGACATATGTCAGATTGACAACAAACGAACTATAGGATATTTAACTGTCACAGCCAAAGACAAAAGCAGAGCTGCACATTTTAAATCGATTTCATGCGAAATCGATATAACATTAAAACGATGCTGTGACGTTTAGTTCCATTTTTATTAGAATTAAAAGTTGTTTTGCTTCAAAAATATTAGCTTATTGATATACTTAATGATATTCTTGATTAAAGATTGCATTTTAATAATTAGATTTTAAACCAAATTTACGCTATAAAGGTCGATCGTATCGATTACTTATGTAATAATAGATATGGATCAATAGCACTCACGTCTATTCCTGTTACACCATTGTCTATGGCAACAATCAAATAATAAAGAAGGTAACTAGTTCGTAATCAATTGGAATGGTTTTTATCATCATAAAAAACCCCGGCTTTGACGAGACAAAGTGAAAATATTAAAAATCGTAGAAAAAAAACCCAATTTGTTTTGTTCATATGAAGTTTAAGGTCACCACAACAAACCCAGACTAAATTCTGCCATTATTCTTTAGCTAAGTTTGCGATAGAATAAAAATAAAACAAAATAATAAAAATAATCTTATTGAAAGTAAAGTCTTCGTGAAAGCACCCAATAAGGTAATTTCCACCACTCATGACGTGTATAGTGTTTAGTTCGGTGAGTATCTATATCGGGTGGAAAATATCTTCTCTCCAACCACCATCTTCCTTCTTCAATAAAGGCTGTGAGGTTGAAGTTTGTTTAAATATTTCCATTACACTGCTTATTATTCAGACAAAGCCATATTTGCCTTTCTGTGAGTTATGGTCATCGCTTACTACGATTTGGATTCATGTGAGCGAAATTTTGCTCTTGGTCTAAAATGTGCATCACACATTGCGTTTCGGTGGGTAACAGGTTTTGGAAATCGGGTGGGTGTCACACCTTACCTTATAAGTGATCTGTAGAGGAATAATTTGAATAAAACCCAGTAACAAAACTCAATGGTGTATTAAACATGATCAGATCAGTCATAATGAGACAACATGAACTCTTATAGCTACAACATAGTAGGTACAAGTTGAGAAGCCAGCGCCGCTCACAGTGGGTCGCGGCGATTTCCCGATGTCGCGAAGTACCTGCAAGAAGAGAATAGTCAGCGAGCTATCGGCTACAGCATGTTGCCGCTAGAGGCCACTACAGGCGAGAAGACGGCGCGCTCGTGACGTCACACGCCGCACATGCACCCGCGCCTCACATGCACGCTCCATACCAAGGGTGCTACACGATCGTACACACGCGTAACCATCGACGCGTCAATTTACGGCGTGTCCTGCGTAAGCAGCAGATAATACGCGACATGACAAGTACTACAAAACGCAACGCTTTCTACGCTACATGTTACGTGATGCTACACGCGACGGATGTCTTTTATAATTTTTACATCC
The DNA here is from genome assembly GCA_944739405.2 of Euclidia mi. Classification (NCBI taxonomy): domain Eukaryota; kingdom Metazoa; phylum Arthropoda; class Insecta; order Lepidoptera; family Erebidae; genus Euclidia; species Euclidia mi. The sequence goes on from OX123189.2 coordinate 9,253,963, forward strand.
CCTGGGATGTCACTTTACAGGACATCATTATTTTAAATACAGAACGGAGTCATCACGTCTATGTATAAGACAAGTACCGTCAACCGTCAACGTTGGTGTTATAGTTTACTGTAGTTTTTTCAGCTACGCGTCGCGTTGATTTTGTCGCTTACACAGGACATCTCTATAAAGAAATCACCAAATGCAAATAGTAAATTGACACGTCAATTCGATAGATGCTCACTCGACCGTTGGAATGCAACCTTATTGTTTTATAGTTCCTACAGAATAGGTTTTAAAGAAGCGCTGAAGCCATGCTGGATGAGGGGTCTACGGTCGTCGCCGCGTTCTATAAGTAATTACCGAGACTAGTCTCCGCCTATATGGTCTTCTCCTTAGAAACGGTGGCTTTATCGGAAAGAGAAAACTCTAGTTTACATTTGACACACTGTAAAATATTACCAGACATAGATAGGTCAGTTATACATAGATTTGATTGAAAGAAAATATTTGAGTATACACTCTTGATCAGTCATAGCGATGGACGATTGTTCATAAAGTTAGTTCATTTAAACAGTAAAAAAACATTATGCATTCCTACTCTGATATATATTTAAAGAACCTAGAAGCTGCTTAATAATGCCATTTGAATTAGAGCGATAATATCTAAATCTTGCTTCGGCAAAGATCAAATTCACTTTATAGAGATTTCATCTGGACTCAAATATTTCGACTGAGCAATAGTCGAAAAGTTACAAACTATACATTATAATTCCAAGTTATTTACTACCAATTGACCATCGCTAATTACTAGTACAACCAGATAATTAAGTATAGAAAGTGGTATATCGTGTACCTGACAGTCGGTTGCGAGGCGTGCCGAGCGTGGTCACGTCGGCGTCTCGCCCGTGCGGCGTGTCGCGCGCCGCTCGTAGGCACAGCGGGCGTACCGCGCGCTGGTCGGCTGCCCGCACTATACGACGTGTCATCCGCACTCGACTCCACGGCAGGCAGCGTGTCTACAACAGTAGTTATTACACACACGTTGTGACCATGTAACGTCACAGTGAACTTGTTAATGATGTGGCTTACCAGATAGGTGTGCGGCGGGCAGCCGATATAATTCAGCAGCACAAGCGGCGCAAGATGACCCGCTTCACTCTGAGTCGCTGTCCCGGCTGCGTCCGTATTTTGAACAATAAGCAATATAATTAATTTATATGTCTTTGCTATGAAAATACTGAACGTCAGACATATTTTTTCTGCGTCCGTATTCTGAACAATAAGCAATATAATAAATTTTTATGTCTTTGCTGTGAAAATACTGAACGTCAGACATATTTTTATTTCTATCAATTTATAAATTGATTCAGTACAGTCTTGATAGTCATACCGATGAGTAGCCGATTCTATTTACTTGCTACAGATAATCTGAGCCATTTCAATTGTAATAGAGATGTCCACATATTTCGGTCAAATCACTAATACAAGACCTTAAAGCAATGGAGGACGAAATGAACTTAATATTAATGTTAACCATTATGGGAAAAAATACATTACATAAAAAAGTAAGTTATTATTAGGCAAAAAAGCTTGATTTAGAAATAAGAACATTTTGTAGTAGTCTACAGACACAGCATAGGCAGGCCTCCCGTAGGGTGGACCGACGTTATTATTGAGATCGCGAAGTGAAGGGCTCGAACGTACGTAGACCCCGGACGTGGGCCACCGCTCTCACGTAAACTAACCATTCTAAGTTGCCGTGAAACGCAAAAAAAAGGTCAAGAATACTATTAACTTGAAGGTCAAAAATCCAGCAAAGGATGTTTTGTGAAATCAGGTAAAATAATTTATTTGATCAACCTGTAAATCATATTTATCAAGATTGAGGTACGTGAATTTCTTAAAGATTTACGAACTACAGTTTGAGTAACTATGCTCTAGTGGTAACAAAATTTAAAGATATTTCAGTGCGGTCTAGTCCCAAGCCGCAGTAAAATGTTTACGTCTATTTTGTTCCTGGCCGCAACCTAGCATTACACACTGAAGGCAAGGAGTGCATTCTAATTTAGCAAACAAATATAAACTCTACGCTGAATGTTACCAGATCAGCGTATAATTCAACCAGATGCACGTACAATACTTGAACAATCTACTCCAGTAAAACCGTACATATAGTAAAATTACTACCAATTTGCCGGGTTTACGAACACTCGCTGTTAAGAAGGTGGAATGCGCCTTCGACCCCGATTTCTTGCTGAATCGTTACAGCTCCCTTGACAAGTTGTTAGGTGTTACTGCTTGGATAAAGCGTTTTGTTTTAAGCTTTAGGCACCCACAACAGAAACGACTGACACCGTTTATCTCACCACAGGAACGACAGGAATCCCTCACCTTCTGGGTTCGTACAGTGCAATTGGCGCATTTTGAGAAGAAGATTGCTATCCTTAAGTTAGGGAAATCGAAATTGTCGGGAGCAATATCTAAATTGAACCCCTTTTTGGACGAAACGGGTCTCTTGCGCGTTCGAGGGCGTCTCAAGATCGCCAACCTCCCTTACGGGGCACGTCACCCCCTTTTGTTACCCAAGGACGGTCATTTGGTACGCTTGTTGGTAACTGACCGTCACTTTAAGAACTCGCATGCTGGTTGTAATGCTTTGTTGGCTATTCTGCAACGCGAGTTTTGGATTTTGTCGGCCCGAAGAATTATTCAGAGTGTAGTCTTTCGCTACATGCCTTGTTATAAGCTCAAGGCTTCTACAATGCAGCCCTTGATGGGAGACTTACCGGCAGACCGCCTAACAGAAAGCAGGACGTTTGACGGTGTTGGCACGGACTTCGCTGGTCCCTTTTTGGTGAAAACGTCGACACTTCGAAACAGCAAGACTGTTAAGGCCTACCTGTTGTTTGTTTTTGTTTGTCTTTCCACAAAGGCCGTACACTTAGAACTGGTCTCTTCGCTTACGACCGAGGCGTTTGTAGCCACATTTACAGATTTGTATCCCGCAGAGGGCTGCCTTCCTTGATCCGTTCTGACTGCGGCACTAACTTCAAGGGCACGTAAAATTATTTGAATGACGTTGTTCATTTCCTTGAAACCAACAAGGCTGATATAGGCAATAGGCTTGCCCGACGTGGGATAAATTGGTTGTTTTCCCCACCAAATTGTCCACACTGGGGTGGTATATTTGAGGCCGCTGTAAAATCGGCCAAAACACACTTGCGCAGGACAATCGGTGACTGTCCTTACTTTTGAGGAACTCGCAACTATGTTTTGTAAGATTGAGGCCGTTTTGAACTCTAGGCCACTGTGTCCGATCTCCTCAGATCCGAATGATTTGGAGGCCCTTACGCCGGGCCATTTTTTGATTGATCGCCCACTTGTCGCCTTGCCTGAGTACCCTTATATTGATACGAGACCTAATCGTCTCTCGCGTTTTGAATTGGTACGCCAGATTACTCAGAGCTTTTGGAAACGCTGGAATTTGGAATATTTGCACATACTCCAGCAACGCCGGATGAAGCCCGTAACCTGGGTCTGAATATTGACTCGAATCTAAGGTATGAGAAACATGTCGCTGAATTAGTGCGTAGCTGTTTTTACAGGTTACGTATCCTTTACAAAATGCGACCATATTTATCTGAAGAATTGCGAGTACGATTGGTGGAATCGTTAGTTCTCTCCAAATTGAACTACGCGGATACTGTGTATGGGCCGCGTCTGCTAGCTCGTACGGATAGGTTGATCCAGAGAGTCCAGAATGCCACCGCTCGTTACTGCTTCACAGTAGGACGTAGAACTCACGTTACACCTTTTTTAAATGATAGGTTGATACTGAAAATGAAATCACGGCGCAAGCTACACTTGGCATCCCTTATGTTTGGTGTTGTTAATTGCCATCAGCCAGTGTATCTTTTTAACAAGATCAGCTGGGTTACTAGTAGACGCGACTGTGCTAGCAGACAGTGTTCGCAACAACTGCCAACAAATGCCGCTGTTTTATGAGGTAATATAGAATATTACCTCATAAAACAGCGGCATTTAGAGGTAGCTTCCGTTATGCCGCTGCGAAAATATGGAATAATTTACCCCGTATTATACGATCCCTTAAAACAATCAGCACTTTCAAAATTCATCTTCGAAGGTATCTTATTGATGCACAACGGAAGCTAGATATGGTAAATTTGAATACGTCGCTTATTTAGTCGCGTCGCGCGCGCGTCGGTGCGTCGTGTATAGGTATGGGTATTGCTTGTATCTATATGTGTGTGTGTGTGTGTGTGTGTGTGTGTGTGTGTGTGTGTGTGTGTGTGTGTGTGTGTGTGTGTGTGTGTGTGTGTGTGTGTGTGTGTGTGTGTTGCGCGAGCGTGGCAGTTTGATTGTTATGTCCTTACAACTCAGAAACAAAAAAATATATTATATTACTACTTTATAGCATTGCGCAGCTGATGTATGATGATGGCTGGTTGTCGGACGTCAGTGGTGTTTGTGGTTGTGCGGATTGACCTATTTCTTCTTTACTAGGAGCGTTGGTTACCTTTCCCATCACAAAGCGGGCGGGTGGGGTGACCTGTAAGTATAACAAATATATTCGTTTTCGATATGAATAGGATGTAATGTAATTAGTTCATAATTATTGATGTTTCACTTTATTTATTTCTTTTTCTAAGGAAAGTTTTGTAACTGACACGATATTTATTATTTTCTCACTATTCTAATGTTATTTGGTATAATTTTGTTGTTATTGTAAACTTTTATTAGCACTTACCTATGGAGTGCGGCCATCGTGCTCAGTGTTGAGTGTGTATTTCTTTGTATATTTGTCATAGGTACTAACTAAACTTGTCACACTTGATTACTCCGCCGCACGCCGGTCGAAAGTGCTAGTCAACGAGATAAGACGACTGAGGTCATTAGCTTTAAGACGATAGTGTTTCACGTTATTTATGAGTAATGATGTTACAAATTCGTAACTATCACACTATCAGTAACGTACCTAATCTATTTGATATTGCACTACTACGTCGTGAGTTTGCAGCGCAGTGCGTGTGCGCGCTGTGCGTGCGGTGAGCGTTCTGTTCGGTCGGTTGTCTCTTTCTTGTTGTAGGTTGTCGCGAAGACTCCGACCATTCCGCCTACGCCGCCCGCACCCGTGCTGCTAATGCGTATTGTTGTCGTTTTGTTTTGTATCAGTTATCACTAGGTAACTGGTAAACATGTTTAATATACTTAGGGTCTGTTTCACAATGTCAAAGTAAAGTTCTCATTAGGCTAGTTAATAGTTAATCAGTAAGTAAAGCCATCTCACGCGTTTCACAAACGTGAAGTAGTACTAATCGTCACTAAAACTACACGGTAACTTATAGATCGGGTGAAGTAGTAATTAACGTTGAGCTGCTAAGTAAGTAGTACCATCTACGCACATCTGTTTACCAGATGTTGACAAAATACGCCAAAGAAAGGCATTCTTTTGTTTGTTGGTATACAAAGATATTGTATTTGTTGCCTGCGGCACGTTTAGTTTGAATTACGTGTTTTCGTGATTTAAAAATGATGGATTTATTTGATGTGATTGAAGACGAATTCGAAGAGTTTTATGACCAAGTGACGGAACCCCGAAGAATACCAATAATTCGCAATAGAGCAAATTATTTATCGGCATTAGATGATGTAGATTTCAAAGCGAGATTTCGCCTGAGTAAAGAAGCGGTGAATTATGTTTATTTTCGTATTGAAGATAAAATAAATATATATAAAAATAGGTGAGTTCGCAATTTCACATACTTCTGCAGGCGCACATAGTGTCTTTGTTTTATGGTTACAGCTTTGCTTGATATTATAATTATTAGCTATAGGTAGTTACCTAGTTACATAGGTACCTAGAATCCTATGTATGTGCCTACTAGAAATCTTTCCTACATCATGTGATCTACTTACCTACCTATATTACTATTCTTAAACCTCTCCTTTTTTTTTCAGAAATCATGCTATCACACCAATGAATCGTCTTTTGTTGACACTTAGGTTGTATGCAACTGGAAGTTTCCTAACAGTGGTTGGTGACTTCGCCGGAGTAAGCAAGGCATCTGCATGTAAAATTGTGAAGTTGGTTTCCCATGCAATAGCACAATTAAGAGAAGAGTTTATAAAATTTCCTACTGATACTAGTGAAATACAACAGCACTTTTTTGACATAGCAAAGTTTCCTAGACTAATAGGTGCTATTGATTGCACACATGTAGCTATCAAGTCTCCTGGTGAGTGTAATGTTTTTATCTGTGCCTTTGTATCTAATGTTACTATAAGTACCTATATACATGACTATAACTATATAGTTTATAAAACTATTAATTTACTATGATGTTCACTGGTTCACAGATACTAAAATTTTTGTATTTTTAGGAGGAGAAAATGCAGAAAATTTTAGGAACAGAAAATCACAGTTTTCATTCAATGTCCAGACAATTGTGAATACAAAATTAAAAATAATGGACATTGTGGCACGATGGCCTGGAGCAACACATGACCAAACCATATTTAATAATTCATTTAAAAAGCAAAGGCTAATAATTAATAATGAATTTAACAGGTGTGTGATTGTTGGTGACAAAGCGTATGAAAATACCTCATACCTAATCACCACTTCAAACACCCACTACTCCAGCAGAACAGCTATTTAATGAGGCCCAAATAAGAAGCAGGAATGTTGTTGAAAGGGCTTATGGTGTGTGGAAGAATCGTTTTCCAATATTATCAAAGAAGATACAGCTTCATGTGTCACGTGTCCAAGCTGTCATAGTGGCTTGTGCTGTACTACACAATATTGCTGTTGATATGAAAGAAGAGGAAGATCCTTGCCCTGTCAACACTGATCAGGATATTGATACACAAAATACAGAGACACACCCTTCTCAAGATAATACTGTGCGAAATATTCTCATTAATGACTATTTTGCTTCATTATTGAGGTACATATTCAGTACATATAAAAATGACTGAGTTCCTTAATTTAATTTGCATTACCATTTATTTTATTCATTTGATTAATCTTTTCCTTACAGGTTTAATGAGCAAGATTGAGAAGCCCTAATACCAGAAAAGTTTGCAAATACCTATTATAAAAATACTGTTACCAATAAATACTGATTAAATAATTAGCATGTTAATTTTGTATACATATATAGCTATAGTAAATTATAAATAAAAAGCAAGTACTTGTTTATAGATTTGTATTTTATTACCTCATTTTAATTTATTTAACATGCATTGTTTTTCTAAGGCCCACATTTCCCTTTTATGTGCTCTTTCTTCTTCCTCAAATGCCTGCTGTTTCATTTTACTCATTAATTCTACTTCTAAGATTTGTTTTTGAATCTCTGCTAACTCTAATTTTGAGTCAGCAACCTTTTCGAAGGCCCTTCTTGGTTTTGGGTTAGCTGAAACAATGAAAGAAAATCTTTATTGAAAACCTGTTGTAACAGCCTATTTACAGGCAATGTTATATTATTATAAACACTTTTAAAACTCACATAATGCAGGATGTTTTCTTGAGCGCAACATTTTTGGGTTCCACTGTACCCAGTTATTACTCGAGGAATCCTCAAACAAATTGGATTTACATTGACCTTTGGGTGTCAGTTGATTTTCACCTAAAAATATAATAGATTTTAAAT